>CM062295.1:621685149-622276637 GCA_031216915.1 Pictodentalium vernedei
TAACTCCATCACTCGCCAAATCCACCCTGTCTGGTGACTACACTATAAAATCATTTGGGTTACAACTTACAAATCAACCCAAGTTTACGTGGTTGAGTGAATATGAAGCCATATTGGATTGGCTTTATATTCACTCAACCCATTTGATTTTGTTTAATTTTTAACCCTCCTAATTTTAGAATCTAGAATTCCGCATAATCTGGTATATTATTAGTTACACAGTGCTTCAGCAGGGTATACGGGACGGTACTACCCTTCTAAGATCCGTAGGGGCGCGGTGGCTCAATAGGTAGAGGTGCGGGCTGCAAGCCGAGAGGTCCTCGGTTCGAATGCCAGCTGCGGCAACCGCGTTGTGTCCTTGGGCAAGACACTTCACTTCGACCTCATTACCCACGTAGGAGCACGGTGGCGTTGTGTACTAAGGCGTACTGCATGTCGATGGTGCACTTGTCTTCAACCAATGCTAACCCTGCTCGTGTGGAGTTAGTATGTTGGGGAGCTGACAGTTGCTCGTCGTTGCTTGGTGGTTCTCTCCGGGTATTTTCTTCGCTTGTTTTTGTTATTTCTGAATCTGTCGTGGTACGTCGTCTGTTCCATTTCTGGCGTTTGGATGGCGGATGAGGAGAGCTCTAGATCCTTTACATACGCACGACAATATTGGCGGCATAGATATCAGATATGTTTTACAATCTGATATCTATGATTGGCGGTACGCGTCTTCATTTCACTCTTAGTGTTCTTATATACTATTCAAAAATAGGGGATAGTTGATAAAAGTGTGATAGATGAAGAAATATATTTATATTTTCATAAAAAAAACAGTTGAGGCATTGCACTGTGACATCTGGTGAATGATTTCAGCGATAGTTGGGTATCTAACAAGCACACATTCCACGCACTGAGCTGTAGAAGACATGGACGGTCAGTCAGAGAATTTACCACATTCAGTCAAAGACCTCAATAACTTGTAAATCCTCCTCAGTTCGCGAGACAAGCGCGGATACGACGTGGCATACTCCTCACCAAACGTCCAATATCAGCTTGAATGATGTTATTCCATTCTTCCTGCAGTGCAGCGGCGAGTTCCTGGACATTGGTGGGGGGGGGGGGGGGCTGTTGGCGTTGCCTGCCAAGCATATCCCAGACTTGCCCGATTAGTGAAAGGTAAGGACTTAGTGCTGGTCAAGGTAGTGTAGTGATGTTCTGCTCCTGGAGGAACTCTGTAGCGACACGGCCCCTGTGTACTCTTGGAATCTTGGAAAATGAATCGACGGCCGCGACATCGCGCAAATGGCACCACATGAGCTGCTAACATGTTGTCTCCGTAGTAGTGTCCTGTGACACGCCCTTGGATGGCATGTAATGCTGTTCTGCGTGTCTGCTTGTCATGGTTATGCCTCTTCACACCATAACCGATCCACCACCAAAACGATCGTGCTGCGTAACGGTTACGCCATGGTATCATTCGTTCCGCCGCTACACTCTGTTTCGCATGTCGTGGAAGTTGAGAGTGAACCTCGATTCATCGGAAAACATGACGTTGTCCCATCGCCGTCGTGCTCCGCATCAAGTACGCCTTGTGGTTCAGTCAAACGTGGAATTATTCGAGGTCGTCGAGCGTACAAATTTCAGCTGTGTAGGAGATTTTCGGATAGTCTGACCACTGACTCTCACATCTGTCGCTCGGCGCAGCTACTGTCCAATTTCTGAGGCACTTTGATGGCGGTTACGTAATGTTGTGGTTCGGATGAAACGATCCTGGTTAGCAGTTGTCGCACTTGGACGACCTGACCGACGTGTGTCATCAACATTGACTGTCTGACGGTAGCGTGACCACAACCTGCTATCACCGATTGAGTAGCGTTGAGAATTTGAGCCGATGCAGTCTGTCTTGTTGCCAGCTTCCAACATGCCAACGGAACGTAAACGTTCGTCACGTGTCAGTCTTCACATACCTCAAAAGTTACGTTTCGACCAGAAACTATTGATGAACGAGTTTATACCAGGAAAAGAACGACGAGACCTTCGAAAAAGCCCGCCCAGTACAACTGAAAATTTCAAAACGTACCCCACAGACATTAACGCGGCGCTCGTACGAAAAACCTGCACGAAGTTTTCGTGGACCGGTGACATTCATAATCCTCACTAAACTTGGTAACATATTTATGTGCCCAATCACACATATCCAGTATCATTTTCCGAAATATCAACATCAGTTTGGATATCCCCTACTATTTTTGAATAGTATATATTTCCGTTTTGCATTGTTTGTTTTCGAAACACTTATGGTGGTTTATTTGTCAACGTGTAACGATGTTTTCAAGTGCACGGATATTCCGGGTTGGTTCGGGAAATTCGGATGCGGGTATGGCAAACATTAACACCTCTACCACCATAAATCGGGATACAGCAAATCGTACCCCGCAATTATTATTTGAATCGCTAGTAATAGTAGTGTATAATTGGGGATACCAGCACACTTTCATCTTGCTGTGCTCTTGCTGTGCTGGAAAGTTAGGTGAACTGGAAAATTTAGTTATTTTTAGAAAAACTTCAATTTTTTTTGTAAAAAAGTTGACTTTCTTGGAAAATATTGGGTTTCCCGAAAAATATTTATATTTTTAGCCGGAAATTTTAACATTTCTGGCTCACTTTCGACGGAATTTATTAAAAATGTCTAAAAATTCACCGACTTGAAAAATTCACTTTTCATAAATTTAAGACGGACTTTCTCCTGAAAAAATCCACTTTTTCATAGAGTTAACACGGGGTCGCCATTTGAGGTGAATTTTTTCGAAATTCCTTATGAATAGATTTACAAGATTGTGACCGGAAGCAAGATTAGCACTGAGATACCCATTGACAAAAATTCAAAAAAAACATGCCTCTTTTTTGCAGTCGTAGATTGAAAATGCGCGATCGAACGTCGATTCCCATGGGAAAAAAGAGTCTGATTCGAGCGGCGAATTTATATGGTGAGCTAGAACCCCCGGTGATAATGTAGGGTTTTTTTGGCATCGAGAGAGAGATCGCTCGTCCGAATCTAAAAAAAATAATGAATTAGCTCGACGGCGCGACCTGGAATGGATGGATGGATGGATCCTGATTGAAAATGTGTGTGTGTGTGTGTGTGTGGTGTGTGTGTGTGTGTGTGTGTGTGTGTGTGTGTGGTGTGTGTGTGTGTGTGTGTGTATGTGTGTGTGTGTGTGTGTGTTATGAGTTGTGAGATGGATGATAAATTAAAAAATAAAAAATTGATTTCTTTTCATTAAAAATATATATATAAAAGAACATTCAAAAAAAAATATAAGAATACAAAAAAATAACTCTTTTTATCATTAAAGAAAAAAAAATAAAATAAATAAAACAATGTTTCTACACATCGGAGATTCGAAGTGAAGGGACGAGCAGGTTTGCGAATTAATACGGAGTAAGGAGAATATTCAGGCACAGGATACGGCCAGACAATTGGGAGAGACGGTGTTGAGATGAGAGACGACCAAGTTGTTCAGACCCGTCACCGAGGTTCAGGAATGAGCCAGGAAAGATACCGTCGAGGAATTGAGACCTATAAAAGAAGGTTCTCAGAGGATGGCTTCGCTCCCCGATAGTTTTGTGCCGAGAACTTTGTCCGAACACACTCCGACGGAAATCGAGGAGACCGATCGAAGTAGCGTCAGATTTGATGATGATAGTGGAATCGTGAAAGAATCGTGTACGGATTTCATCACGATGGTGATAAAACTTTCGTGGGTGACACGCAAGTATCGTTTGAAGATGGCTATTTGATCGTCGGTCCGAAGAGGTACAAATTGACCGCTGGACTGAATACTCAGCTTTCTCACCAGAGACCCGGATATTACACTGATGAGGATTACAGCAATTACGGACACATTCTGACCCAGACCCATGACATGAAGAAGAACAACGATCCCAAAGAGATGAGACCGAAGGATAGGATAGGTTACAAGTGGAAGAATGTGGTGAAAGAGATATGGGATGAGAATAAGAGTTTCGTGCAATTGCTGATTGGAGAGGGAATGACCGATACGATATTTTTCTTCAGTGCTATCCCTATGCCTTGTTGGAGAGATTGAGATTGTTGATGGCTAGCAGAGAGGCCGGTAACACTGGAGTGGATAACGAGATAGTGAGAGTGTGCGACGAATTGTTGAGGCAGAAGGTCTTGACTAGGAAGGATTATAAAGAGTTGATGAATCGCTTGAAATAATAAAATAGTAAGAGAAAAGAAAAAAAATATTAAGTAAATAAAAAAATATATATTAAAAAAATAATAAAAAAAAAAAAAAATTTAAAAAAAATGTTAGTGATAAATAACAAGGGATACGCTAGATCTTACGTCTATGGTGGATCGGGCATTGTGGATTCGATGATGCGATTTTTAACTCGTAAATTCACTGGTGATGAATCAGATCACCTCGAGCGCTCTCAAAATTGGAAAGAAGACAGAAATCGATGCGGGTAAGAAAGTGGCGACTGGAGCGAGTGGTAGAATAGCTTCGGAAGCTGGCAAGAGAGGTGTCAATGCATTGATTAATAAATTTATAACTCCACCACAACCACCTGCCAAACAATCGAGAATCGAACCGAGATCTTGGCGAGACTTCTATTATAATGATGATGTCGTACCGATACAAGACTTAGCTAAAATGACGAAAGGATCAGGATTGAAAGTGATTTATAAATAATATATACACTGCAAAACAGATCGCGTCGAGTGCTCTCAAAATTGGAAAGAAGAAGGTGATCGATACAGGTAAGAAAGCTGCGACCGAAGCGAGCGGTAGAATAGCTTTGGAAGATGGCAAAAGAGGTGCCGACGCGTTGATTAATAAATTGTTAACTCCACAACCTGCCAAAGGATCGAGAATCAAACCGAAAAGTTGGCAAGACTTCTATGACGATGTCGTACCGATACAGGACTTAGCTAAAATGATGAAAGGATCGGGATTGAAAGTGATTTATAAATAAAAAAAACCCAACTTTTTTATATATATATAAAACTAGAAATTAAAATAAAAAAAATAGAAAAAAAACATAGTTCAAAACATAGTTAAAAAAAAATGGAGAAAACAAAATGGATATCAAAGACATGTCTTGGAATGACGTGATGACGAAGAGGTTGAATGACGAGTTCTTTCCCAAGAGCATAAGAGGTCTGATAGTGGGAAAAAATCGAATTGTGGAAAGACCGATCTCTGATGAATCTATTGTTGTGACCCAGCTGGTTGGATTACGACAGATTATTCATTTTTGGCAAGAGTCTCTTTCAACCGGAATACAGATTGCTTCACGAGTGCATGAATCGTAAATTACACAAGGATGTTGTCATGTTGAGAATCTTTAACAATCGAGGCGAATTCGAAGAACACAAGACTTTGAATATATTGGAAGGGGCAGCAAGAGAACTGACTAGGAGAAATGCTGAGTGTTCCAATGTGGAATGTCTGTTTTACAAGAATTCTGATGACATTCTCGATCCCAGATAGTTGAAGTCGGATAATAAGAATCTCATGATCTTCGACGATCTGCTGTTGGAGAGACAGAATTGATGTGAATCGTATTACGTTCGAGAATGTCACATCAACTTGAATTGTCTCTCTCTGTCTCAGAATTATTTTCGACTGCCCAGACATACAATAAGGGAGAATGCTAATTTTCTGTGTCTCAGGATCTCAAGAATCTCAATCACATCTATGGAGATCACATAGCCAACGACATGAGCAGGGAAGAATTCGGGAGATTCTGTAAGGTGTGGGACAAAGGACTTCACAATTTCGTGGTGATTGATTTGACTAGCCAATTTAACAATGGAAAATATTGAAGCGGATTCGATGATTTTTTTTATATTTCCGATAATAATTAAAAAAAATATCGATAAAATATAAAAATATATAAATAGTAAATAATAATAAAAAATGTCAGAACATCTATTAGAACAGATAGTCGAGAATATGGCTGTGAAACAGTCCTTTCAAATCGTTGTGAGTCACGACACAACTCGATTCATGATGAAATTCGAACCTTCCATCGAATTGAAGAAGGAAAAGAGATACGAGATGGTGTTGGTTAATCTCGAGACTTACTCTTCGTTTCCCAACATCACCGAAAAGAATAATGCATTCAAGTATTCCAAGAGTGTGGATTGGTTTGAGATTCGATTTCCCAAAGGGAGTTATGACATAGACGGTCTGATCCATCACATCCAGACGAGACTGAAGACTGAAAACCAACAGTCACAGAAGCAAGATAAGACTCGCTTCCAATATGAATACTCTGCAGATGATATTAGACTCGGGAAATAATTTTCGAGTGGATTTTAGTGCAGAAGATTCGATCAGCAAGATGTTAGGATTCGATCAAAAGGTTATCGAGGTCATGCTGCATCCAAAACTATGGTTGACATTCTTGCAGTCAATAGCATTTTAGTGAATGTCAACGTGATCGTGGGAAGTTACGTCAATGGTAGTGCTCAGCCTACGATCTGCTCATTCTTTCCGGATGTTTCACCGGGTTACAAGATCGTGGAGCGACCTCAAAATCTTGTCTATCCACCCGTGATTCTGGACACATTGTATAGCATCGAAACCATGTTGATGGATCAGAATGGCCATCTGTTAGATCTTCACGGAGAGAGAGTGACTATACGATTTCACATCAGAAAGATATGAAAGAAAAAAAAAATATCTTAAAATTTTTTTTTTTTTTTTTTATTTAAAGAAGTTTTAGGTTTTTATTTATATATTATATAAGAAATAAAAAAAGAAACTTATAATATTAATAATTTAAAAAATATATATATAATTAAATCAAATCAAATCAAAAAAAAAATAAAAATATGAGTCGATACATAATTAAAAACATGAACATATCCGAAGGACAGAAAGCTAAACTTCGCAGAGCAGTGAGTAACTGAGGCAAGGCCGTTAGATTTAAATTCAGTCATCAAGATCTGGTGAGTGGAGGTAGCGATTGGATCGCCTGGACTAAAACTCAAACCAAAAGGATGGAGAAAGCGATTCGTAATCAAACGGGAACGACAGTAATTGAGATATAATCTGAGAATGAAAGATGGTTTCTTATCGCTATTGGCAGGACTCCCCACCAAAGCATTACCCATTCTCACGAAGACGGTGTTGCCATCTCTGGGCGTGGGAACTCTCTCAGGACTCACTAGCTCGGGAGTCGACAAATTAATGGGTAGAGCATTGTTTTTGAGGAAGAGGGGAACAGATGTTTTTGAAGAAGGGAGGAGCCATGTGTCGCATAGACGTCGAAGGTAAAGGATTGTATCTAGGACCCATGAGAAAGGGTGGTGGCGATGCTTTCCATAGAAACTGTCTCTATCTGAAGACCGGAGAGAATGTGGAACCAATCGGTGAAGGTTTGTTGTTCGGTCAGAATTCACCGTTTAAGAATATACCCCTTTTGGGTATGTTATTATAAAAAAAACAATTAAAAAAAAATAATAAAAAAATGAAACAAAAGGAGAGAAAACATATTCCAACAGACGTGTTAACAAAACATTCGTTTTACGAAAAGCTTTTAGCTTTTTCTTAACATCTACACGAGTATGCATTAGAAAGAATTCAATTGAAACAAATCGTACACGACGCATGTTTAAACGGGTATGGAATGTTGTTTTCATTAATATTGTTATTCATATTCTTAAATCAAAGTTATTTCGAAAATATCGAAACGATGAAGTGTTCTAATGAAAAAAAAGTGTTTTACCAAGATTATCACATGATTATAGATATCCTAGATTGGTTAAAATATGAAGTGAAACTTGTAGAACATTACAATTATGTGAAATATCATGACAGTATTTATTGCACGAAAAACGTAATTAATGTGTTCGATCGTGGTGGTGGCAATGAAAATATTGAAGCATCCATTCGTGCATGTTTCGAATTTATTTGCAGATTACACTCATTTGCGTCAAATAGATCATGGATCAAATTTGCTAAAAGGTTAAAAATCATTATGGATTATTTTACATATCATTCTAATGATGATGATGGCGATAAAAAATTATGGTTTTATCGAAATACGAAAAGCATAAAATCCTTCTTTGAAAAAAAATGTCATCTCTTTCCTATAATAATATGCACGATCATAATAGACGAGAAGTATTTGTTCATTTGGTTGATGATGTGATGAATAGAATGTGTTGTTATAAAAAAAACATAATATATAAAAAAAAAAAAAAAAAAATAATACGAAAACAAATAATAAAAAAAAATAATAAGAATAGAAATTTTTTTTTATATATATAATAATTATGAGTAAAACGAACGATTCCATGGAGTCTAGAGCTTGGTTTCTTCGCAGAGCACTGTGCAGAGCTTATGCGATCTGTGTGAATGAACAACTTCCTTGCATCTTGAACGAAAGATGCCTTGGCTGTCTAGAGGAGAGAGAATTTAACCATGTTAATCATTCGTGTTTTATGATTGAATGGAAAGACATTGTCACCAGGTATTTCATGCCCGCATTGGAATACTTTCGATGTGATGACGTGATCGAATGTTGGAAGCAATTCGTGTCTTGCATTGGAGAACCCGTACATACTAATTCGGAAGAGTTGAAGTTAGCACATTGAGGTCTCACCACCGAAGACAGGGGATGCATTTTTGGCATTTTTGTTGAAAAGGATGTGACCACTAAATTTTTTTTTTTGTTGTTGTTAAATAATAAGGGATGAAAATAAAAACAAATACATAAAAAATAATAGATATAAATAAATAAATAATGAAAATGAAAACTCGAAGTAAAAAAATCTATCCATCATTAGAGAAGTCGAGCATTGAGCCCACGGCATCTTATCTACCACAACCACCGCTAGAACGAGGAAAAGTGATGACATGGGGCAGAGGTATCGAATGGAACAAATCAATAGAATTCAATCATATCTGACGTGAGAGAGAGATTCTCGTCGTTCGCTCAATAAGAAATATTCGAGATTAGAGAAATTTGTGAATGGTGTGGATTTGACTCTCATCGTGACCTCAGTGGGTTTGAATGTTGCCAGAATCAGTCTGTTATCGGCATCCGTCATTGCTCTTCCGGTCGTGTTGGTCATAGAATTAATGGCTTTGACTGTCGGATTCGTTAGTACGGTTGGAAATTTAATCGCTAAGAAATTATATGTAAAGGCCAAGAAGCACGAAAACATCAGCGTTTTGGCTGCTGCGAAGAACGGCACAGTGTCGGATAAGATCTCCTTGGCGTCGAAAGACAGTAGGATTTTGGACGGCGAATTCCTCGACATATTGAACAAAAAACAAAAATATGAAGTCATGAAAGCGAATATAAGAGTCAAGAGTCATCAGATCATCAAGGAAGAAATGAAAGATTCTCTCAAGGAAAAAGGTAGGGAAGAAGCGAGACGATCGTTTCATAAATTGTTGGATCCCAAAAAGATTCTGGAAGCAATCGATTGAAAAAAAAAATGATATATATAAAAGAAAAAAAAGAAATTATATATAGAAAATAAATAATTAAATATATACGAAAAAAAACAACAAATGTATTGTGTCAAATGCAAGAGAGTTACCGATACAGTTAACGTTAAAAAGGTACTGACAAAAAATAAAAGTCCCATGCTTCGCGGAACGTGTAAAGTGTGTGGTTCGACCAAGACGCAATTCGTCAAATGTGGTGCCTGCCTGATGAATAAATTGATTAATAATCTACCCTTCGAAATGCATCTGCCAGTACATCAATTCACGGGACCCAGCACGAAATTAAATAAGAGATTGAATCGAGATCTGATTCCTAAATCTTGGAGCAAACCCATCAATAGGGTGGGTTTGGCCGCTTACGCTCGTGATCTGTGCTACGCTAAACATCCAGATGTCGAGACTAGTAATCGAATCTGCGATAAAAACATGTTGATGACACTGAAAAATATACCGAATCCACTAAGAGAGAGAGACTAGAATGTTCAGTGGTCGGTAAAGTGATCGGTACCAAACATTGATTCAGATGGGGTCATAAAAAAAAAGTGTCCAGAAAAAATTATTAACAAATGCATTGGCGATCGAACTACACAAGCCCATCACGCGTAAATTCCGAAGGAGAAGGGTGTTCATGAAGGGTCTAGATCAGATCTGGTTGGCCAATCTGGTTGACATGAAATCGGCGTTAAATACATACTGACGGTCATCAACGTGTTTTCGAAATACGGATGGATGAGACCTCTGAAGAATAAATCGGGAGCTTCTGTGGCGAGGATTTGAAGAGCATATTCGCATCGTCTCCTCGAAAACCAGAAAAGTTGTGGGTGGTCAAGGGGAAGGAATTTTACAACGGTCACGTTCATCTGTTGGTCGACCTCTATTCCATCGAAAACAAAGGGAAAGCTAACGTGATCGAACGTTGGAATAGAACCATGAAGGAAAAAATGTACAAGTATTTCATGGCCAATAAGACCAAGAAATATATTGACGTTCTAGACGAACTGGTTGAAGAATACAACAACACGCGACATAGTTCGATCAAGATGATGCCCGCAGAAGCTAGCGATCCTCGAAACGAAAAATGCGTCTTCGCGAATCTCTATCCCGAAAGGATTAAGATCAAGAAGGTGTCTAGACCACCGAAATTTGCAGTCGGCGATCGAGTGAGAATCACCTCTTATAAGTCACTCTTCGCAAAAGGTTACACTCCTCGATGGACTGAGGAAATCTTTAAGATCGTTAGAATATTTTACACAGATCTAGTGACTAACAAAATAGAAGTGTTAGAGGATGACCAAGATGACAGTAGAGAAATCATTGGAACATTTTACGAACAAGAATTGCAGAAGACGGCGTTTTGAAAACCAACCCTCCACTTCTTTTTTTTTACACATATATAGTAAGGAAAAAAATAAAAAATAATAATTAAAAAAAAAACATTTATAATAAAAAAAAGCAAACGAATTAACACAAAAACTACAAAAAAAACATGAATATATTAGATATAACCGAAGGTCTACTTTATTACAGGCTGTACTGTAAGTATTCTACAGAAGCTGGCAAATCTCTTTTTATATAACCCGTCTACCGAACTTAAAGCCTCACCTCCAACTCAACTCTTTCTATTACGATCATCAAGCGCCACTTCCCTACAAATCTGCTTCTCTGCTTCAGTCCCCCTTCTAGATCTGAAGGGGACACGGTGGCTCAGTAGGTAGAGGTGCAAGCTGAGAGATCCTCGGTTCTAATCCCTCCTGCGGCAACCGCGTTGTGTCCTTGAGCAAGACACTTTCCCACGTGGAGGCATGGTGGAGGTGTGTACTAAGGCGTACTGTACGTCAATGGTGCACTTGACTTCAACCAATGCTAACCCTGCTTGTGAGGAGTTAGTATGTTGGGGAGCCTGACAGTTGCTCGCCGTTGTTCGGTGGGTCTATACGGCTTCCTCCACCCGTAAAACTGTCTGACACTAAGTGACCCTGGCTGTCGAAAGTGTCGTTAAAACCCCAATAAATAAATAAATAAATAAATAAATAAATAAATAAATAAATAAATAAATAAATAAATAAATCAGAAGTCTCAATAAAAGTACACTCCATCAGCTCCCTCACTTGCCTTATTCGTCTTGTTTGAATGTTTGGGCACCATATAGAGTTTAGCGTCGTTTTACACCATCCGATGTTTGGAAGGCTTGGAAGGTTTACCAGGTAATTTGAAAGTATAATTTCGCTTTTTCTATTCTGTCTTTAACCTGCATCCACCCAAAGTCCCTTCTTATTGCTTCCAATACGGGTGCGTTATTCGACAATGTCATCGATCGATCCACATCTTTTGCAGAATCTCCATGTTCTTCACTATCTTTTGGTTTAACCCAACGTAACGGCCCAAAACCGGCCAGCGCCAATTAATTTTAATTTTTTTTGTCTCAAAAACATAGGTTATGCTCGTCGAGCTCGTTCCAATAAGGGGTCAATAAGGGGTAACCTATGTTTTTGAGACAAAAAATGAAAAAAAAATAGTTCTTCAGATATTTTTTTTTTTGCACGTGTCGTTTGCTTTTCATGTTAGGTAAAGGGTTAAATGAATCACATCCGTTCCGTACATTATACGTGGTTATAACACCCTCACCAAAAAGCTATACCTTCCAAGAAGTTTTAACTGATTCAGTACCCCCCCCCCCCCCCACACACACACACACCTTTGATTAAGTTCATTGGTGTGTCTTCTGTATATGCCTCTTCATGCAAAACGTAAGTCCACCTTAAATTTTCATATTCTCCGATTTTCCCATTTCTAGATTCTTGCTTGATTCTTAACCAATAAAAAACCTACCCACCTTCCACCTTGGAGACTCAGCTGCAGCTCGTATACTTTCCTACTATAAGTTAACAGCTTTAATAGTTCCACTTCACTCTCAGCTAATAAAACGATGTCAACGGCAAAGAGTAACCCTGAGGTTTATCTCCACAACCTTGACATAACCATCTGTGTGCCTATATGCGCTGTACATGTCGTCAACTCTTCTCCTTAATCTGTTATTTTCAATTTAAACAGAATCGGTGACAGAATGCACTTCTGAATAAAGCCTATCTCCGTTGGGCACCTTTCTGGAGTGATTTTTCTCAGGTTGAGTTAACTCAGCAAATTCCTCGACAGTGTTTTTATAATCTGGGTAAAAACTTTCTTCAAGTGCAAGGCCCACAATTTTCTGCCATATCCCTTCCCTACATACTCTGCCATATGATTTTTTTTCACATCAAAAAACGCTAAAAACATCATTTTTCTGTTACTGACTTTTGTGGATTTTTTTTCAGATGGGGAGAGTAAACAAAACGGCGTTGACCTTTTCCGGCACCCATTCTGACCTCCCCCCCCCCCCCCCCCCCACCCGGAAAACAATTTCTTCGATAGGAGCCTATAAACCTTGCAGAAACGACATTGTAGAATAACTTTTCAATATTGCCTGTTTCCTTGACATTTTCTCGTGACCTCTAGCTTTGTTATAGTCATGTTTAATAACACCTCATGTCCCCCCCCCCCCCCCCCCCCCCGTTTTCAAAGTTCATTGAAAATTTCATCAGTACATGCTGTTTTGCCGTTATCTAACTTGGTGACTATATTTCGTATTCTCACACACTTCAGCTTTCTCGCGTACTCTGTGAGACGAATTATTTGCAGTTTCCATCTTACACTCTGGAGACCCCCCCCCCCCCCCCCGCCTCCCCCCCCCCCACCTCGAATCTTCTATCATTTATCCTCTCCCAATGCTTGATTATTTCTGCTCTTTGTCATTGATTTTGTCATCCACATTAATACTCTATGTAGTAGTGCCTTTGTTAGTTCCATCTTACACTCTGGAGCCCCCCCCCCCCCCCCCCCCCATCGAATCTTTTATCATTTGTCCTCTCCCAATACCTGATTTTTTTCTGCTCCTTATCATTGATTTTGTCATCCACATTAATACTCCATGTAGTAGTGCCTTGGTTAGTTCTTGAATTGGCCTCTACTTTCCTTTTTGTCTCAATGTTTTAACTTTTTGGTTGTCAAACTTCGTTCACTTGTCTTTGCCGTGTTACAATTTATGTGAGAGCAATGTGCATTGTCATAAATCGTAACAGTACAATTCCATACAGACAAAATAATTTCTCATCAAAGATAACATGACTCACATCCACAGAATATGAAGTCTCTGAGTTGCACCACCTACATTTCTGAATAAATAAAGAGTAATTACTTGAGTGGACTGGTTCCGTGAAATAATTCATGAGACGGGGGGGGGGGGGGGTTGTACAAACACGAGTGCGCGAATGCGCACGAGTGTTTTACAATATAGTCCCTCGCTTAACTCTTTACCTAACGTGACGGCCAAAACCGGCCAGCGCTATTCTCAAAAATCGTCGATTAATTTTCATTATTTTTTCATTTTTTGTCTCTAAAACATAGGTTATGACCCCTCACTGGAACGACCTCGTTCCAATGACGGGTTACAACCTATGTTTTTGAGACAAAAAATGAAAATAATAGTTATTCAGGTTGTTTGCAAGTGGCGTCTGCTTTTCATGTTAGGTAAAGGGTTAAAAAAGCAAAAAACAATGAAGTTCCCATTACACCCACGGCAAAGCGTCTTCGTTTGCGCGCACGGATACATGGCGCAGTTGTTGATTGCATAATTCACTTGTTAAGTTATCGTTTACAATCAAATCGGGAAATCCCAGTAAATCACACTTTGGAAAGTAATAAAATGCAATTATGGGATTATTACACTGAACCAGTTAATGAAGGGTATAGCCATTCTGTCATCAGCAGACCTGTACGTAAACATCAACAAACCAACGATGTTAAGGGTCGACCGAGGCCTGGACAACTCCAAAAGACCTCTCATCGGAGTCTGGCACGCCTCGTTAGGTGTGAACCCTTTGCTTCAAGTGGGCTTTTGAAACGCCTTTGGCTCCCCAACAGGCGTTTGTGCAACAGAACTGCGGAAACCGTCTCAAAGCATTGTGTATGAGGTCCAGAAGGGTCATCAAACATCCAGCTCTATCCGATCAGCATCAAAGACGACGTTTATAATGCTGCATGGCACGACAACATTGGAATCTCAGGACGTTGAAGAGAGTCTATTGGTCAGACGAGAGTAGATTCCTGCTTCACGTCACAGATAGTCGCATGAGGGTGTGGAAGCATAGCAATGCTGCTTGCGTGCCCAGGAGGCAGGAACAGCAGCACAGTTTCTACTCCCTTCCGAAAAACGTCTTTTTTCTACTCTATTTGATTTTAAAATGACCGAAGCTGATAGCAGACCTCTAGGTGAATCCCTAGTGGGCTGCGCAGGAGACCAGTCCGAAAAGCTTTGTCGGTGAAAATGATCTATGCTCCGGGGCTTTGTCCAACCACACGAACGTGTTTCCCAGCGAAATCGAGAACTCAAACCATCGGTTTCTAGACAACGCGTACCCACGGCAACTCGTACCAGACAAGTCGTACCCAAAATTGGACGACTCGTACCCATTTTCGGCTGGACAACTCGTACCCACAATTGGACAACTCGTACCCAAGGTTGGACAACTCGCACCCATGGCTGGTCAACTTGTACTTGGTGTTTAATTGTATGGGCGAAGGCAGTTAATGGCCTAAGAATTATAGAAGCGGGGTTTTTGCTTTTGTTTGATTGTTTAACGTGCTAATATGAAATACGTGCTACCAAAAGTGCGAACGTAGTTACAACTCACAGTACGTGTAGAGTGTATTATCACTAAATCACCCACCTAGTGGAGATTCCACCCAAGCAATAATAGCAAAATTGTTGCAAAGCATAACAAGCACAAGTAAAGTTCCGGCCAATGAATCCCTAGGTTAAACTCGGAGGTCCATTGGCTGAAGCATTGCTTGCGTTTTTGCCCATGTGTGCAGAATTTGAAAGTAATACTTTGGGTGATAACGCCACTCCACAGTCATTTTGTTACAATCCACTCTCCACATACTGTATTTTGTAAATTTGAAAAAAAATATACAGAGGATGTCAGTGGGTGTGTTTAATTCCGTACCCATCACCAAAGTCATTTCGTACCCAAGTGATTTCGTACCCAAAACCATTTTGATCACTTTAAAAAAAGTAAATTTGTGCCCAAAAAATAATAATAGAATGTTCATGGCAGTTTATTTGCCAGGGGTATAATTTGAAAAAAATAGGTATTAAATTTAACATTTATAAGCAAAACTGATCACAACATAGCATTAAGTAATGAATCCATCACCTTCAGAATTAATTATTTATTTATTGGTGTTTAATGTCACATACTTATGCACAATATAAATCGTGACAATTTTACGAGGTGTAAGTCGGTCAGAGCAGGGGGGTCAGGCAAAAAATTACGGATACACGGAGGAAATTTTTACATTTTTAATTTTTGGGATCCATCACCCCCGGAATGCAAATTTTTGCCAGTCATGTCTTGGACACCCACCCCTCCCGCACAGTTTTTCCTCCAAGACAATTGGGGACCCACCTCCAATTTATAAAATCTGTTTAACGAAGTATTCAAATTACCTAAATCAAAAATAAATAAATAAATAAATAAATAAATAAATAAATAAATAAATAAATAAATAAATAAATACTTTTCCCAAACATGAAAGGTTCCGCAAACCAACTTGTCCGATATCCCAGCCCTACTCTTGGGCATCCAAGGCATCCCTAGCCACAGATGGCCCCAAAACAATCTCTCTGCATATAAAGCCACAACGGAAATGCAGCATCAGACCCCCAGATAACCACTGGAACCCGCCTCCACCAACTGAATTTCAGATATACACCCATTCATGTTCCAAGCAACACAACCCTTATCCCGATGTACTACATGTCTATGGTGTTCAGACACCAGTCGATCCCACCACCAAGAAAAGAAGCCCTGTCCAAAATATATTGTTCCCACCTGGATATCTTCAACTGTCCACAAGAAATAGTTGTTTTTCATTTCATTACTTTTCGGTTAAATGTTTAGTTTGTACAGCTGGTTTGAGAGAGACCTAGTACTGAAGTTCTTTGACCCATGCCAGGGTGGCTTGTCTGAGATGAATTGCCTCTTATTTATTTTTTTTATGTTAGAATCATTTTTACCTTGAAATTATACACGTTTTCCACAATCAAGATTTTTATTCTATCAGTCTTTCCTGTTATTCCATACATGGAAGCACACTAGACCAATGGCATGAGGCACCCTGAGGTTTACATGAGAATCAAATAATAGGAGCTACAAAGCACTAATAAGAGGCAGACTGCCTTAGTAGAAATATAAAGGAGTGAAAATCATGACCAAATAGCTGGGAATCACTTTTTTGTTTTGCAATTTTTTGCCAGACCCACAACAGGACCCACCCCTGATGAAGTGTAAAACATGGGGGGAAAATTCTAACATCTCCGGAGCCCCCAACACATTATCAATGCTCTATTCTGTTCTAAGTTATGAATATAGGCACTTGAATTCACTTTGGTTGTAATTACTTGTCTGTAAAATGATATTTGGCAAAAAATTGCATGTCACCGGCAAAAACTGCAAAAACCCACCCACCCGGACCATGTATCCTGGCAATTTTTTTTGCGACCCCCCCCCCCTCCCCCCGGTCAGAGGGGGAGAATAAAATCTAAGACCCTTTCACATAGAACTAATGGGTCTTCTATTTCATGAGGTGACAAAATATAATTCAATTAAATTTATTATTTAATAAATATGAAATTTGAAGTTTGATTTGGTGGGGGGTGGGAGGGACAGCTATCCCCCTCCAGTGGCACCGCCACTGGATTGTTAAACGTCATGTAAAAAGGATCAGATAGAAAATGAAATCAAATGAAATCAGTATCAGTGAGTGTAAGTAAAATTGTCTGGTATCAAATTTATGGAATTAATTCCGACGATTTAATTTGTAATTGTAGTCCGATTTAGATGGTCGCCTTAAGTTAAATTGCAAATGCATTTGGAATTGGATTTGGAGACTGACACTAGTGACAGACTGACTGTTTGATCAGACTCGGTCACTGATCAAACACGACAGTAGTTCACCTTCTGATCTTCCTTATCTTTCGAAGGAATCAGTCATGAACTATTTACTGAATGATTCTATATTCAAAAACAAAATGTATCAACACTGCATGTACACGTATTGATATGATAATTGTCTCTTGCAATCACAGCCCGAAGACGGCAAGCCGTCTTTCCAAGCCAAAATTGGTATACAACGTTACAAGAAGCACCCCGTGACGCAAAAGTGGGTCAATCCGAAAGAAGCAACAATTTTCTGTGGAGTTTTCACTGCAGCGAGGTGCTTGTGTGTAAGTTACTATACACTGTATCACTTCAAAACCTCAAAAATGAAAAGTTCGTGTTCGAAATATCATTACCAGGTACCGGTACCGCAACTTGTTGATAAATATTGAAGTGGAAAAAATCGTTCAAAAATTTTTACTGCGTCAGAAAAAAAGGGAAAAAATTACGACCCGAAAAGTACAATGCATTGCAATGAAGAGCAATGTCTCAGAAATCCCATTGTGTCCCTCGTTTATTTGTATATTACGTTTCTTCCAGCGGAAATCGTCCTAAGGGGTAAACCGTTTGGTTTGTTTACAAAAAAGAGCGTCAGAAATGAGAAATGCGAGAAAACATCGACTCGTTGTTTTTAAACGTCTCGCGAAAGGAGAGTGGTTCCTAGAAATCTGCAATCGTATTCGTACGAGAACTGGGGTGAATGACCCCCCCCCCCCCCCCCCCAACTCCAACACCCGGTTTCTGCGCTTCAATATTGGGAAATAGAGTACTGGAAAAAACTAAAAGGCCTTGCATCTAGGCCTAGGCTCTGCAAATTATCAGGGTGAAAACCATAGCCTTAGTAGCATTAACTCTTGCCTTTCCAAATTAATAATGCCACTCTCCACCTTTAGATTATTTTTCGTGTGGCAAAGTTACATCACTGGTGAGGCGCCACTCCGGTCAGGCGAGAAAGGATTTCATTGTAAATTGAGAGTCCAGCCGGATTTTGAACTTGAAGCGTGGCACATTTACCCGCTTGGGAGAAAAACTGCAAACAATGATCAGTGATAGACTGAATCAAGAAGATCACAAATGATGTTCATTTAAAAAAAATCCAAGTAAAAAGCTCTAATCTCTCTCTCTGAGTCCACCAGCTCGCATCAACTGATTTCTGTCGGAAATTTTATGGTCAACACTGACACACCTGAAAACTCGACAGTCATTTAATTTACACTTAACCGGCAGTGACAGGTGTGAGATCATATGAATTATTTTCTATCATCTATTACCTAAAAGTCGATTTATCTGTGCATATTATTGTCGCCAATTAAGTTAATCTTCCAGTTGGGAGGTGTGTTTTTCTAACAATTATCTTCCATGACAATCATGAAAATTGAATGATAATTAGCATTTTTGTAAGGTTTGTAATCAGACTATAAAAGTGAATCTCTCTCCCCCCCTCTCTCTCTCTCTCTCTCTCTCTCTGTCTGTCTTTATAGGCACCTGGCTCTCGTGCCTCGACCGATCGAAACAAAAATTGGCACAGGTCGATATAGATGTAATTTGACCAGGAAAGGGACTTCTGATGGGCCACGATCGCGTCCGACATCGCGTTAATCCTTCAACCAATGAAGGGGTGGGGGTAGGGCGGGAGAATGAGCCCCGATCGCATCTGATTTTGCGTTAACCCCTCAACACGTGAAATGCTGGGTATGACTACCAGTACAACAAAATATTACGTAGAAATCCCTCAGAAGTTTAAAGAAGAGCCAAAGATTACCCGATTTGTTTTTTGTTTTTTTTTTTTGGGGGGGGGGGGGGGGTCGTCTCTCGTATCTACACCACTGTATTAATATATAATTTAAATATTTTTCCTGTTTCCTTCGAATTGCTCTCTTGATGAAATGTTCATACCGGCGAAATTGACTTTCGGCGAAGTCTGTTTAGACTGTTCTGCTGAGATAAATGCTAAAAATGGAAAGTTTTTGCCTTTATGCACCCCCATTGAAAGCAGACACTCATCTTCTCAAGTCCTTCAGCCAATGTTCGCCTTCGCCCATACAATTAAAGACCAGGTACATGTTGACCAACTGTGGGTACGAGTTGTCCAACCTTGGGTACGAATTGTCCAACTGTGGGTACGAGTTGTCCCGCCAAAAATGGGTACGAGTCGTCCAATTTTGGGTACGACTTGACTGGTACGAGTTGCCGTGGGTACGAGTTGTCCTGATACCAAACCATCGAGGGGCGACAACTCTGATCAGTCCGCGTTATGGCGGACTTGGATTCCGAGTTGCTGTTTTTGGACACATTTTCGCATGAAAATTCCGAGGTAGCTACATTATTTCCTGATTTTAGGTCGCTTAACATTTTCTGGTATGGAGTACTTTGAAAAGACACAGAAAGTTGAAACTGTTCTTCGTGATATAACTTGAAAAACAAGTGGCAGAAATGAAAATACTCTATAACGAAATTAGGAGAAAAGGCAATTCAGTTGACTGAACGTAATGGCCGGTACGACGATTACCCCATAGGTACCACATATAACTCCATAAATACCCCACAGAGATATCTGAAAAACGAATCACACCATAGAAGATTTTAGAGGATTTTTTTTTTTTCAAGACAAACAATTTCAAATGATTAAATTTTTTATTGAATTCTTTCACGATACCGGTACTGCCATTACTGCCACTGGTGACTAAAATTTGTAAAAGACAATTTATATAACAAAAACTTTTCAGGCGTATAGAACAGTAATGCTGTAATAGTTAGCTGATTACAATCTGCACATTTAACGGTTCTGTTTCAGCTTAAAAAAAAATATGTACATCCAGCTAGCAGGAAACATACACTAGTCATTTGTCCGGATTTAAACCAGTTTGCATTAATGAAGTGTAAACTTTTTCAAAATAAACATATCTTTGTTCCAGATTGTAATAAATGATGTCTTGGAACACTGGATACACGGTTTCTAGACAACTCGTACCCACGGCAACTTGTACCAGTCAAGTCGTACCCAAAATTGGACGACTCGTACCCATTTTCGGCTGGACAACTCGTACCCACAATTGGACAACTCGTACCTAAGGTTGGACAACTCGTACCCATGGCTGGTCAACTTGTACTTGGTGTTTAATTGTATGGGCGAAGGCCGTTAATGGCCTAAGAACTATAGAAGCAGGGTTTTTGCTTTTGTTTGATCCATTTAAGGTGCAATAATAGTAATGGAAATAAGTTTACTTTGAAATTCCTTTGTCAGATACTCCATGAATATGAATGAAATATACACAAATTTTACGTCTAAATGACGGCTGTGATACACAGAACAGGAAACATATATTCATCGACCGTACTTTGTTAATAGCAGGCACCAGTGGTTCCTGAAAGTCTGCAATCGTATTTGTATGAGAACTGGGGTAAATGACACCCATCCCCCCCCCAACCCCGACACCCGGTTTCTGTGCTTCAATATTGGGAAATAGAGTACTGGAAAAAACTAAAAGGCCTCGCATCTAGGCCTAGGCTCTGCAGATTATCAGGGTGAAAACCATAGCCTTCGTCGCATTAACTCTTGCCTTTCCTAATTAATAACGCCACCCTCCACCTTTAGATTATTTTTCGTGTGGCAAAGTTACATCACTGGTGAGGCGCCACTCCGGTCAGGCGAGAAAGGATTTCATTGTAAATTGAGAGTCCAGCCGGTTTTTGTACTTGAAGCGTAGCACATTTACTCGCTCGTGACAGGTGTGAGATCATGAAGAATTATTTTCTATCGTCTATTACCTTATAGTCGATTGGTGTTTAATTTTCTTCCAATTATCTGTGCATATTATTATCGCCAATTAAGTTAATCTTCCAGTTGGGAGGTGTGTTTTTCTAACAATTATCTTCCATGACAATCATGAAAATTAAATGATAATTAGCATTTTTGTAAGGTTTGCAATTAGACTATAAATGTGAATAAAAGTGAATCTCTCTCTCTCTCTCTAGGCGCCTGACTCTCGTGCCTCGTCCGATCGAAACAAAATTGGCACAGGTCTATATAGATGTAATTTGACCAGGAAAGGACTTCTGATGGGCCACGATCAGGGACCAGCCTAGGGGGGAATTTTAGAGAGACTTCAAGTCTCCCTCCAGAAAAAATAGGGAGACTGCAGAGTCATGTAGGGAGACTTCATAGGCAAGTGGGGAAAATTAAAAATATTCATGTACCACCCCCGCCGCCCCTTCATATTTTCAATTTATGGTCCTCCATTAACGTACAAATAATCCAGGTCCAGTTGTCTATGATGCATCTGTGCCAGGTTAAAAAATCACAATGTAATTATTGACTGAAAATCCCCCACTGCTACCTTCTCCTTCATGACCCCTCACCTCTTCTTCGTGCCAATCCCCCATCACCCTCCTGTGGTTGCCTTTCAACAAAGTCTACTAAGCTAATAATTTCCAAAGTCTGAAAGTGTGAACAGGACCAGATGTAAGAAGGTTGCTTGGGAGGTACTTTGTTAGTTAATAAACAAAATACATTTTGGGGTCGAGTATTTTGTAAAAGAAATGTCATTCCGCATCATTTTTATGGCATTCCGGTGTCATTCCGCGTCATTTCATGTCATTCCGATGTTTAGGAGGACCCTTTTTCAGGATCGTCCACATGCACACTTGTGTCCTGTACAAAGCTTTTCTTGACATCACTAAAGCTTTTTTTCATGTGTTTCAATTCCATTCGTGTTTTTCTGGGAATAGACAGCCCAACAGTTAACAGTCGTCAGCAAATCGAAATGAAAATAATGTGTTATAAAATACGTCCGTTGTGTATACATTTTCGGCATCCTGAGCGACGTAACCTACTTTCAAACTGGGTTGTTTTGTTGAGTCGCGTAAGTCACCTGCTGGGTATGACTGCCAGTACAACAAAATATTACGTAGAAAAGCCCTCAGAAGTTTAACAAAGAGCCAAAGATTACCCGATTTGGGGGTGGGAGTGGGAGGGGGGGGGGGGCATCTCCCGTATCAACACCACTGTACTAATATATAATTTAAATATTTCCTGTTTCCTTCGAATTGCTTTCTTGATGAAATGTTCATAACGGCGAAATTGACTTTCGGCGAAGTCTGTTCAGACTGTTCTGCTGAGATAAATGCTAAAAATGGGAAGTTTTTGCCTCTATGCACACCCATTGAAAGCAGACACTCATCTTCTCAAGTCCTTCAGCCAATATTCACCTTCGCCCATACAATTAAAGACCAGGTACATGCTGACCAACTGTGGGTACGAGTTGTCCAACCTTGGGTACGAGTTGTCCAACTGTGGGTACGAGTTGTCCAGCTGAAAATGGGTACGAGTCGACCAATTTTGGGTACGAGTTGCCGTGGGTACGAGTGGTCCTGATACCGGATACACAATGGCAGGCATCTGAATCACTTCCGAATGTTAACACTGTCACTGTGCCTGTTTGTTGATGTGGTTAAAGACTTTCTATGAGCATAGAACCAGCGTATATTTCATGTTGGAAATACCCCAAAACATTGAAATTGCACTTAAAATAACAACAAATTTTATTTATGTTGTGTATATGCCTAATAAGAACAAAAAAAGTGAGAAGAAATGTATTGTGTTTCTTTTTATTGACTGGTTTCAATACTGTTAGGTTCCAAATAATAGTACAGATTGGAATAATAGTACAGGGTGGGAAAATAGCCTGAATTTAATAATAGCACAGACCAGAATAATAGTACAGACTGGAAAGGTCTTTGAAGTGATTCCATTTATGCATGGTACAATTCAAGTCTCAGACATCATTCCTTGGGAAGCTCTCATGGAGCAGACATGTTAACCTCCAGAATAATTTTACAGGGAGCCTGAGGGTGATTTTCAGGGAAAAGGTCAAGTGGGGACAAAACAAAAAAAAATAACGAATTTTCAGCTTGAACCACCATTAACACCAGGTTATATCCAGATCTAGTCAATTATGCTGATGCATTTATGCTATGTTAAAAACTCATAAAATAATTGTTGGTTTGACCCCCATCCCCCTGCCATCCACTACTTCATGAGTCATGCCCCCCTCCCCCCCCCCCTCCTGTCCCCCCTGGGATTGGGACGTTTCGGCCTTGAGACGATTTGGCCCTAAGACGTTTTGGCCTTGAGACGTTTCGGTCTGGGACGTTTCGGCCTCGTAGAAAGAGGATGGAGAGACAACGTAAATAAAATAGATTCAGACGAAGAATGCTCTGACAATGTTTGTACACTGATTTTCTGCCTGACAATACACATACTTGTGCAACAAAATCGAGCTTTCTTCAAAAGGAGTGGATTAATAAATTTAAAAAAATAAAACATCAAATTCTATCTCTATAAATTGCATAGATTTATGTGGATTAGTGAAAAATAATCTATGCCTAATACAACAAAGTGACGCCACAAGTGTAATTTTTATTATTAGATACTATCTAATGGCGATAATAACCTATTGTTCCCATGTTTCCCTGGGCTTATACCATTAGTTGCTAAGTGAAGCCTTTTCAATGAATATTTACGTGAAATTATTGAGACAAATTTAGATAACAATTAATGGTACAGACTTGTCTAGCAATTGATTAAATTAAACAAAATCTGGTATAAATTTAAATGTAATAATTTAACAGGGTTTCTGCTAGACCGGCCGTGGGTCCGTCGACCGGACCCATTCCCTCGCCGATCATACTATGATCAGTCAGAAAAGCTGGTGGTTAAAATGTCAAGTACAAAGCTGTATCGTAACGACACTCAGCCGACTCAGGATCCTTTGTTTCCATGTAATAAGGGCATAATTATGTTGTATACTATGCCTACTATTACTGGTGACAACCTGATAATTTATAACCCCCAGATGAGAGGGGGAAACAAAGTTCAAATCCTAAACGTCGCCTATAAAATTTTGGACTCAAATTGTTGTGTTTGGTCCGAAATCACTGGGTTTTATTTCGAGCGATAAATGGTGTAATTGCACGTGCATGACGTCAAACATCCGCATCATGGTTCATTTCGAATATTTCTCTCTCTCTGTATTTCCAATTATTTACGCTGGCACGTATTGGGTTGTATAAAAAAAATTGAGGTCAAGCATTGCAGTCACTGTCAGGATTCGTGGATTTTGTGTTGTTTTGGGTTTGTATTTTTATGAAACCTCCGACCAGATGTAGTATTGTGTGTCCCGTGGGAATTTAGAGAATTGTAAAAGGAAAAAATACATATTTTCAACTTCAATTATTTAGCATTTTAGTAACCAGAATGCCCCCAGAGGCCACCAGAGAACACCTAAAAATCAAAATTTTCCCCCAAACCCCCCTCCATACACACGTGCCTTTGGCACGTGTGGCAGACGCCTTCGGCGTCTGAGTTTCACTTTCTTTAAACTACCGGACCCACAAATTTTCCCCTAGCGAAAATCCTGAATTTAATAACAATTAATGTTACAGACTTATCTGGCTATTTATTAAATTCAATGTAATCTGGTAAAAAATGTAATCATTTTGCGTTTATTCATGGAAAAAGCTGAAGTAGAGCCATTTCAGTGAAGAATTACGCAAAATTATTGGAGACAAATATATATAACACTATTTCAGACATATCTGGCAATTTATTAAATTAAATGAAATCTGGTAATTAAAAATCTAGTAATTGTAGTTTATTTTAGTCACTGTGAACAGCGAGAAATTCATTTAAGAGAGTGGGGGGTGGAGGGGGTAGAAATAAATATATTTGACATTGTAAATTTGGAGCAAGTGGCAAGTTCCAGTTCTGAAACTGTGTTTGATAAAGTGATTAACATTTTACAATGCATAACCCTTGGTGTTGACAAAGAAAGTGCAACCATTGAGGCTGGGTTTTTTTCATAAAATTTTCCAATGAAAAGACAGCAAAAGTTATTTTATACCAGTTTCTACTGTAGTTAGCAATTAAGTGTTTTATACAGATTTTTATCAATGGTCATGGCACGGTTGTCGAACCGACTGGAAATTGTGTTTGGCAATTTCTTGGCAAGTCAGTAGCAGTATAGGGGAGCAACATATTTTGGTACTGATGTGAAATTAGTCGAGTTTGCGAGCCAGCACATTTATTGTGCACCAGCACTATTATTCTTTTCAGTGTAAATTGTTACCCAGCACTCTTATTCGGCCAGCACTGACTCTGAGAGTACTAACTTGGATAAATTTTGATTAGCATTTCCTATTATTTATATGTTTTTGTCATGTGAAATGATTAGCTATAGTTGAAAATTGATTTGAAAATTGCTGTCCAGTTAAATGGAGCCCTCTTCCTGCGATTGAATCTTGCCAAGGTTGAATCTTCCTGTTCCCAAGATAGGACCCCAGGACCCAGAACTTTAGGAGGCTTTAGGAGTTCAGGACCTTGGACGCTTGGGTCAGACCTGGACTCTCCCAAAGTTCTTGGCCCTGGGCCTACCATTGGGACTAGTGTTGAGAGGTTATGAAATGTTTCGGGTTCCACTCTGTTTTTTAAAAAAAAGAATTGACTGCGACTGCGGCTTCGGGTTTGCTTTTTTAATTAAAAGTTCATGTATAAGTATTAAACACTATAAACAGTTAGGTTTTTTGTCCAAATATTAGTTTAGGGCTGAAACAGTTGGCTCATTTTCGTAACCGTCTAACCGAGAACTATAACCGGATAATATCCGGTTATCCATGGCCTTTATTTCACCAAATATGGGTTCAAAACTACAGGAATTGGAAAGCAGTATTCTCAAACTATTCCGTAGTGTGTATACAAACAAACGTTGAGTACTCAACAATGTTCATTTGTATACACACTACGGAGTAGTTTCTGTGATTACTCATTACTCACGGAAACTGCCAATCATTAACGAAGTCTTGAATGCCAAAGTCGATTATTTCTCAATATACACAATGTGACTTCGATGTGTAATCTTTCACAAAGGAGAAGTGGCAGATTTACTATGTTTTAAACGTGGAATGACGATCACTATTGATATTTTGGATAACCGGTTGATGGTTTTTCTAATCGGTTAGGTAGCTAACTGGTTTCAAACCGATTAGCTGGTTAACCATTTCAGTACTATATTAGTTTCAATGAATGTTCAATGTGCAAGTACTGTTCCCTCTCTCTAAATTATGAGATTATACATAACGCATGTAGTACAGTGAGCCATTAATCTAGAAGAAGATTATATTCAAGAGTCCCGAATATACAGTTGAATAGCATTGGCAGCCCACCCCTCCTCCCCCCCCCCCCACCCCACCAAGAGGAAAATGCTGTGGTAGCAATGCACACCACTGGTAAAAAAATACTGAGGGTGTAATGTTCTGAAATGTCAGGCCAAAAAACAAAATAAATGCCTGTGTTTGGGGTAACCCTAAAAAATTATGCTGACCCCAGTCGACCCTAAAAATTTAATCAAGTAAAAGTTGCTGATTTAGTTCATTGTAACCCTAATTTTCATCTGACTTCAACTGTGAATTTGAAATCTATTTGGAAGTTCAAGCTTTCAAAATTACATGTAGAAATAAATATACTGGACAGGATAAATGCGGAGCAAATGGCAAGTTCTAGTTCAGCAAAAGAAACCGCACCTGATAAACTGATCATTTTACAAATACAGTGTTTCACCATTAGTGTTGAAGGTCATGAATATGGATGAATATCGTGTTGAATTTTGTGTATTGATACTGAAAGCCTCAAATCTTAGCCTATTGTTTTGAAAATGTTATTGGCTCAAGTATAGAGAACAACAGTTTTTTTTAAAATTCCATTCAAACGTATGCATAAAAATTATTGGCAGATGCGTGGATATTGTATTTGAGTGAAGTGTGTGGCCATTTTGGTAATTTGATATTTGTTTTGTGTTTGTCAAAACACATATGGCACTTTCAATCTCACACCAAATGAACATGGGGCGATTTGTATCATTGGTCATTTCAAGTAAAGTTCATTTAATATGCAGATACGATTATACTATGGGACCAAAAAAGTTAGAAGAATAATTACCAGGCTCTGAATTTTTTTCCTGTGATTTCTGTTTAACACATTACACAAAGTGACAGCATTCAAGATTGAACAGCTGAATAACCGTGCATGTTCCAACTGTCGGTTGTCTCACGTTTAAGTCGGTCGGTGTTTTAAATAACCAACACCGAGTTGTATTTTCGGTTAACCTCCCAACACTACCTTGGACCCTTTGGTCAGACACGCCCCCCCTCCCCCTCTCGTGAGCAAATGCTATAACAAAATGGATTGGGGAGGTTTCAGCGAACAGTCAGATATTACTGAAGTAACTGCAAGCTTGTATTGCAAATATATCAGTCCTCTTTCACTGTCAGGAACAGTACATGGGTGGTGTTGAAGGGTAAGGCGTACATGTAGGGGCTGCATTCCCAGTTTTCACCCCCCCCCCCCCCACCCCATAGGGGAGGGTTAGCTCACATCAGGGAAACTGCCGCCTTCATTGTGTTCTTGTCCGGGAATACCTCAGCCCTTACGTCAGGGAGCACAAGCTCCCATGTCAGGGAAATTCTGATGTCACCACTGAATAGGGTGGGGCAGGATAGTGACCCCAAGGCTGAGGACTCTGGTCTCTTGGGTCTGGCCAGAGCCCCCTAACCCCAACATATTACTGAAATGATTGCAAGCTCATGCCATTATTCACTACCAGGGCCAGGGATAGTGTCAGGTGTTTTGCCAAGCCCCAAATCCTGGCATTCTTAAAAATGCTGGAGGGCTAAATTCTGCAATGTGGCCATATTTAAGAGACCACTAACATATCAGAGATCTGAAAAGATGTGGGTTTTAGGAATAGGCTGTTACAGTATTCATTATTTTCTAAGACCAGGAGGGCTAGTTTTCGCCCTCAATTTTTTTAAGGCGAGCAGTAGGCGAGCGAATAAATTGCTCTCCTGAAAATGCCAAGCCTGAGCCCCCCCCCCCCCCCTCCCCCCCTCAAACCCCCCAAAACTGCCTCCTTTATTGTTTGCTTGTTGGGGAATATCCTAGCCCCTGAGTTGCAGAACTGAAATGTTCTGAGTGTTGTTCCTTGAATGATGATGAAGTTATCACATTGTGCAGTCAAAAGGTATTACTCTAGGCCACTGGATACCCAATGTGAACTTGCAAAGTTGAAACTTGCTGCAAAAAATGTCATTTTGACGAGCATAAAAATAAAGTAAATTTCTATCTTAAAATCCATCAGAAGGTATCAAAAGCCTTCCCACGACTCAGCTCAGACATATGGATAGGTCAACATACACTTCTAAATTTTAAAACACCAAAAATCACTGCGCCTCTAATGGGGCTCAAGCCCTAACTCTTAGGTGGTTTCCCCCCCCCCCAGCACTGTGTACGAAATACCATATTCTTCAAGCTGGAATATCAAAGTTGGGGGCGTGGCTGCATAGTGAAACACCCTCAACACATGTATCCCCATTGATGCATCCCTGCATAGGAAAAGGGGATGAGATTAAGTTACACTAGATCTTATTACTAGAAGATGCAAGTAGATACTAGATTCCCTCCCTCTTTGAAATTCTCTGAATATTTTGAAAAGAAGGGGATTTGGTTTTTAAATTTAAAATCGACACTTTTTTCTTCTTTTTTTTTGTTCCCATCTTTTGATTTTTGATGGAGAAAGCCCCCAACTGAGCTAGTCAACTCAAAACAGTTCACAGAATGGCTCAAAAGCATAAAGTAGCCAATTTTAAAACATTGACAACCATTGTTCGATCAGGTAACGAAAAACAAGGTCAGAATGATAACTTTGGGCACCTCCATCGATCGCACAATTGTGTAATTTACCTGGTTCGATATCGGCTACCTTTTCAAAACACACAATTTCCAATGTGAAAATACTACTGCCAGTTTCAACAGTTCTTGCAGTTAAAGGCATGTGTTATGGCAGAACACATGTACATTGCCTTTTTTCGGAATCTTACCCAAGGTCACCGACACAAATTCAGCAAATATTTTTGTTGATTTTCTGTTTGCAATGAAATTGGGATGCAGAAATGATGTAGTTAGAATTTCTAAAAAAAGCCAAACATTGAATTTGATTAATGTTATAACCTATATTTTGTTAAACATGAATAATGTGTTCACAAATAACAGCTGTTATTTTTCTTCATAATGTTTTTGTTTTTAATAGAACTTAATTGTTTTTATGAGGTTTGTGTTTGCAGACAAACGACTGTACAAGTCGGAAGTAGTTGTAGTAACAACTGCAATATAATCAGGAATCGATATGCAGTTCTATACACATTCAAAAAACATGTTTATCATTTTTAGCTCACCAACTTTAGTTGTGTGAGCTTATGGCATGGCTCGAGCGGTCGGCGTCAGCGTACGTGTCCAATAATGTTAAAGTTTCTGTTTAGGTCACTTACTCACCCAATTTCCATATCATGGCCTTTATAATGCTGCTACATGATGATTATTATCATTCCACCATGATTTAACCCCTCATACTCTGCATTTTAAACATTTTTCTTGACATTTTTAGTTGATTTAGTTTTCTGTTTAGCTCAGAATTTCATGTTTAACTTAGTGTTTAGGTCACTTGCTGTGTTTCTTCTCTTCCCATGGTGCTCATATTCATCATACATCTTCTTCGTTATCATTCTCCCATGGTTTAACCCTTGTCCAATGAATTTCTTAAAATTTTGCTTCCAATTTTGAACATTTAGTTTTCTGTTTAGCTCACACTTAGACATTTTCAGTGTGTTAAAATTTTTGTTCACATCGACTGCTGACACCCTTTTCATCCCATGGCTTTCATAATGCTTCCATATGGTGCTTATTATCATTCTACCACTATTTAACCCTCACCCAGTGTGTTTTAAACGTTTTTATTAACATTATTTAGTTACGTTTACTTTTCTGTTTTGCTCAGAATTTCACGTTTAACTTAGTGTTTAGGTCAGCTGCTGTGCTCCTTCTCTTCCCATGGCACTTATATTCATCATACATGTTCCTCAGTATCATTGCTCCATGATTTAACCCTTCTCCAGTGAATTTCTTTAAATTTTACATCATATTTAGAATGTTAACTCTTCTTTTTACCTCACACTTACACATTTTCAGTGTGTTAAAGTTTCTGTTTAGGTCAGCTGTCGACACCCTTTTCATCCCATGGCCTTTATAATGCTGCTATATGATGATTATTATCATTCTACCATGATTTAACCCCTCATACTCTGCATTTTAAATGGGGGGGGGGGGGGGAGGCGTCAGATTCAAGTTTGTTCAAATCGGCCCCCTGGATTCATGTTTGGGCTCACTATAGAAGCCTGAATTCGAACTTAGTGCATTTCAAGCAAATTTCTTAAAAAATCTTCTTCTCCAGATCCAGCAGGCAGAATCTTTTGATATTTGGTATGCGACATTGTGGGGTGGATCTAATTCAAGTTTGTTCAAATCGGCCCCCCTGGATTCATATTTGGGCTCACTATAGAAGCTCGAATTCGAACTTAGTGCATTTCAAGCAAATTTCTTAAAAAATCTTCTTCTCAAGATCCAGCAGGCAGAATCTTTTGATATTTGGTATGCAACATTGTGGGGGTGGATCTGATTCAAGTTTGTTCAAATCGGCCCCCTGGGTTCATATTTGGGCTCAGTATATGAGCCCAAATTTGAACTTAGTGCATTTCAGGCAAATTTCTTTAAAAAAAATCTTCTTCTCCAGATCCAGCAGGCAGAATCTTTTGATATTGGGTATGCAGCATGCTTAGGGGGGTGATATTCAAGTTTGTTCAAGCAAAGTCCCTGGGTTCATATTTGGGCTCACTGTAGTAGCCCAAATTATAACTTAGTTCAAAATGAGGAATTTTCTTTAAAAATCTTCTTCTTCAGATCCAGCAGTCGGAATGTTTTGATATTTGGTATGCAGCATCCTTAGGGGAGTGAGATTCAAGTTTGTTCAAGCCAAGTCCCTGGGTTCCTATTTGGGCTCACTGTGGGAGCCCGAATGATAACTTAGTTCAAAATGAGGAATTTTTGTGTCGCCGCCCCACGAAGTGGGGAGCGACATATAGGGATTACTTTTGTCGTCTTGCGTCGTCCTCATCACACTTTCTCTTATCCGCCCCTCCTCTTTAACCTATGAATGGATTTTCATTAAACTTTCAGTGATTCTTTATCACATAATGGCATTGTGCACCTCCTATTTTATTTTTTGATCCGCTGTATTTTTTCCAGAGTTATGCCCCGTCGTCTTGCATCGTCCACGTCGTCGTCCGTGTCGTCCGCGTCACACTTTCTCTTATCCGCCACTCCTCTTTAACCTATGAATGGATTTTGATGAAACTTTCAGTGATTCTTTATCACATAATGGCATTGTGCACCTCCTATTTTATTTTTTGATCCGCTGTATTTTTTCCAGAGTTATGCCCCTTTTCCACTTAGAATTCTGTCTGAAACGCCAGGCGACACACGTCTTCCATGGAAGACTCACATCTAAGTCTTTAAAAATCTTCTTCTTCAGATCCAGCATATGAATGCTTTTGATATTTGGTATGCAGCATCCTTAGGGGGGTAAGATTCAAGTTTGTTTAAGCCATGTCCCTAGTTCCATAAAATTTGTCTCTCATGACTTCATTCCTTTGTAGTGTTGATGAACCATGTCTAACTGAATGTGACCCCAAATACTTCTTTGAACCACTTTGGCCGGTGAGCGATTAAGGCTCCTTGGGGCCTCTTGTTAATGTTAAGTTTCCTGTTTACCTCACACTTAGACATTTTCATTGTGTTAAAGTTTTTGTTTAGGTCAGCTGCCAAAACCCTTTTCATCCCATGGCCTTTATATTGCTTATTATCATTCTACCATTATTTCATTCTCACCCAGTGTATTTTAAACCATTTTCTTAACATTTTTATACGCCCGTTTGAAAAACGGGACGTATTATCACTATTATGTAAATGGTCTCACCGTCCATCTGTCTGTCTGTCTGTCCGTGGACACATTTCTTTTCCGGACGATAACTTTAGTTGTAATGGTTTGAGCTAAGTTAAATTTGGCTTATGGATTTAGTACAACAAAATACAGGTTGGGTTCGATTTCTGCCTTTAGCGGCCCATTTTTAGTAGAGTTATGACCCTTTATTTATAAGAATTTTGCTCAAGTTCTTGTTTCAGGACGATAACTTTAGTTCTAATCGTTTGAGATGAGTTAAATTTGGCGTGTGGATTTAGTACAACAAAATACAGGTTGGGTTCGATTTCCATTTTAGCGGACCATTTTTAGCAGAGTTATGGCCCTTTATTTATGAGAATTTTGCCCAAGTTTTGAAAGCCCATCAGCAGTAGAGTTATGGCACTTTGGTGATGAGAATATAGTCCAAACAAGCATGCCAGGTTTCAAAGCAATCCAATCATAAATGTGCCCTCTAGGGTGTGCCAAAGGGAAATATTGAGGTTTGACTAAACTAAGTTCTAAGAACGTTGGCAGCAGCAACATATTTTGACGGAAATTGAAGAAAATCGATAGCTCCCATCTAGAGGTCACCCCAAAGAGTCATACGAAGTGTCAAAGCGATCTGACCATAAATGCGACCTGTGAGGTGTGCCAAAGGAAATTGTGGACGTACGTACTAACGTACTTACGCCGACGGATGAGAAGTGATGGCAATGGTTTAGGCCTGATATTTTACTCAAGTTAATAAAATTGATAAACTTGTCCCATGAGTGCAACAAAACTTTGCAATGCTTTAGCAAGGGACGAAATACACCACCAACAATGCTAGTCTGTAGATTATGAAGCCTAAAACAGAAAACAAACCAAGAACATTAACTTTTGATGGCAAAGAAATAATTACAAAAATTAAAAACTGCCGCAGACAGAGGGCACATTCATTATCAGGTTGTTATGTAACTTTGTATGCTTATGCAGGGTGACAAAGATAGGAGCTATTGATTTTCTTTTCATTTCCATCAAAAGCTGTTGGTGTTAGCAACAATCTTTGAATTTATTGCATTTGTGCATCAACATTCTTCTTTGACATGGCCTACAGGCCACATTTATCATGGGATTGTTTTTGAACTTGGTGTGCTCATTAGGCAAGACCTTCAGATAAGAGCTATTGATTGGCATTCATTTCTGTGAGAAAAATTGCCATTTACAATAACCTCTGAACATACTGCATTTGTGTTTCAACATTCTTCCTTTAGCCAGTCTTACAGTTTACATTTAAAAATGCATGGATTACTCTGGCGTTGTGCACACACAATGCTGTTATGTTGAAATTTCATCAAATAACATTGGTACCAGTGATCTTCAATTTTGCTATTTCATTTAAAACTTACCAAGTTCAAGTTTGTCAAGTTGAGCTACAGTGTCATTGTCACTTTCATTTTTAGCTCAACTTTGACGAAGTCAAATTTGAGCTATTGTCATGGCCCGTCGTCCGTCTGTCCGTACGTCAACAATTGGCTATGGCTTGGGCTAGAGGTCGTATTTATGAACCGATCTTTACGAAACTTCTTGTGTACCTTCGTTATGACCCTGGGATGGGAACAAGTGTTTTTAGGTGTGGTCCGAAATTCAAGATGGCTGCCAGAGGCCATTTTGTACCGATGATGCAAAAATCAGTTTTTTGTACAGAACTTCTGTATGAAAGTTCTGATTTGAATAAAGTTTTGTATAAATGTTTAGTACCATGGGATACATCACATATAATACGGGTTTTTTTCTCGTGCGTAAATTATGCAAATTAGACTGACTTTGATTTATTTAGTGTTACTTTCAGAGCTATAAGTGCCAAGCTGCTATGGCTCGGGCTAGAGGCCGTATTTATGAACCAATCTTTACGAAACTTCTTGGGTACCTTTGTTATGACCCTGGGACGGGAACGAGTGTTTTTGGGTGTGGTCCGAAATTCAAGATGGCTGCCAGTGGCCATTTTGTACCGATGATGCAAAAATCAGTTTTTTGTACAGAACTTCTGTATGAAAGTTCTGATTTGAATAAAGTTTTGTATAAATGTATAGTACAATGGGATACATCACATATAATACGGGTTTTTTTCTCGTGCGTAAATTATGCAAATTAGACTAACTTTGATTTATTCGGTGTTACTTTCAGAGCTGTAAGTGCCAAGCTGCTATGGCTCGGGCTAGAGGCCGTATTTATGAACCAATCTTTACGAAACTTCTTGGGTACATTTGTTATGACCGTGGGACGAGAACTAGTGTTTTTGGGTGCAGTCCCAAATTCCAGATGGCTGCCAGCAGCCATTTTGTTCCGACGATTCCGAAATCTGTTTTTTGTATAGAACTTCCATATGAAAGCGCTGATTTGAATAATTTTTTGTATGCATGTTTAGTACCATGGGATACATTACATATATTACAGGTTTTTTTCTTGTGCGTAAATTATGCAAATTAGGCTAACTTTGATTTATTTAGTGTTTCCCCGTGGGAACCCCGGGAAGTAAGCAGCACTTGTTTACTGTGGTAAACCAGTTCCGCTTTACTAGTAAAATAGGACCCAGTCACCAATGCTTGGGGTGAAAGTCCTCTAAAATGGGCAACATGTAGATCAACGATTGACTAAACTTTACTTCATCTCCATGTTGTGTCACGATTAGCCATGGTGCATAAATATGTGACGTTAACCACCAACAAACAAACATTTATTTAGTGTTACTTTCAGCACTGTGAGTGCAAATCCCAATACGGCTCGGGCTAGAGGCCGTATTTATGAACCGATCTTCACGAAACTTCTTGGGTACCTTTGTTATCACTGTGGGACGAGAAGGAGTGTTTTTGGGTCCAGTCCGAAATTCAAGATGGCCACTAGCAGCCATTTTGTTCAAAATTAAGTGCAATCAGATTTTTGCGCAGAACTTCCAAATGAAAGATCTGATTTGAATAAATTTTTGTATGAATGTTTAGTACCATGGGATACATTACATATAATACAGAGTTTTTCTCGTGAATAAATTATGCAAATTAGGGGTCTGGGTGGGACTTAGAAAATTTTGGACCAAAATCCGGAAATTAGTTTTTTGGTTTTTTATGCGTTTTGGTCAATTTTAAGACAAAAAAAAAAAATTTTTTTTTACCCTGAAAATTTGGGGTCCGGGTGGGACTTAGAAAATTTTGGACCAAAATCCGGAAATTAGTTTTTGTGTTTTGATGCATTTTGGTCAATTTTAAGAAGAAGAAGAAAAAATTTTAGTCTGAAAATATTTTGTTTGGGACTGAAAATTTCCACACAAAAATAATAATCTACAATGATTGGTCTTAATCTGTAGTCCATTACAGTCACCTCGTAATTCTTTTATTATTGTTGACTGGGCCAAAACAAATACTAATTCCTGTCATATTCATTATTCAGTTGTCTTGGTCACAGCAAGTACTAATTCCTGTCATATCCAAGTTGAGCTACAGAGTCAATGACTCTTTCATTTAAAGTTTGCATTGGTTATAAAGAGAGAGCAACTGGCAGCCAAGAGGGACACATGAGGTGGGAGGGGGGGGGGGGGGGGGCTGAGAAACAGATTTTAAACTTTAAGCCCAACATAGGGTTCTACAGTATCAATGTACATGTATCAGTAATGATAACATTTTAAACTATCATACATGTAATTTGTTTCAGGAGCTAAATTTGGATTTAGTACAGTTTCCAAGACCTGTTGTTATATATGAAGTAAGGGTCATACCATTGCAGACAAGAGTTCAAGTTGATGTACCAGGAGGTACCAGGCTTGGGTATGACTAATGTATAGTATTTATGCTAGGGTTGGGACGATACACCCAATTCATGGTACGATACATATCTAGGTACATGAGTCACGATACGATAGGTATCTAGATATGTATCTTGATATTCATCCTGGTATTGAAGCTGCAGTTAAGATCACATAGGGACAATGGGGAGCCAGCAATTCATAGTTGGGGAGCACAGATACTTCCCTCTTCCCCCAATTTCCCATATTCTTTCACGTACTGCACTGTCTGGTTACGCCTGTTTGAGCTCATACTCTAGAATAAGCCCATCCCTAAGTTTACAAATGTGAATTACTAAGCGGCCCCTCTGAGTATAAGCACGCCCTTCTACTTTTAAGTTTTAGAATAAAGAGCATTATGGTCACATGCTGCAAATTACGATGAAAATAAGTAAGTGATCATCTGACAGGGCATTTTTTGTTTTTAAAAATTTGATTAGCAGTTTTTATTGCTGACCTGGAAAATTGATTAGCAATTTCATCTTCAGCTCCTCCCCCTCCACCCCCCCCCCCCCACCAACTAACAAATGTAAGTTACCAAGTGGCCACTCCAAGTTCTAAGACCTCCCTGCTTCTATTCAGTTTTAGAATAAAGACCATTTTAGTCACAGGCACTGGTAATTACAACGAAAATAGGTAAGTACATCTGATGATCGCGACGACTAACCTTACCAAATACATAAAAAGCTAAAGTACCCTGGTCCCATGGGTTGCCAATGAAAAGTAAATACTGTGACAATCTCTTTCAATTCATGATTCGACTTCCACTTCGCAATATTCAATTTTATCCACCTGAACGAAAAAGGGTCGTGGAAGATGATTACGAAGAATGACCGGTGCACATCAAGGGAGCTAATTTATAGGGATCGACATCATAGAAAACACCAGTGGAGTTTTGTCAACTGATTTGAAAACACTCATAAAATGGTGGTTAAAGTTTTCATTTCTCATACAGTTAAAACTAGAAGTCCTGTCCCGTATTCTGCACTAATTTGAAATAATAGCGCGTTAGGTTAGCGCAGCAAATCACCAGAGAATCACATCTGATGCACTGTAGTATATCGCGATTTCTGCAGAATAGTAATGCACAACGGCTGATTGTTATTCAGTACTTGTAACAGGCAATCAACAGTAATTAAGTCACACCTCCTATTGACATAAGGTGGCAATTAAATATTAGAATGCAGATATTCAGATGATGAGATGATGTTCATTCATCTATTTTCCCCCTATTATCAATTCATTTCGCGACTATACAAGAAGTATTTAAAAATGTGTATTGCGTGATTTTCATTTTTGAAGATTAATGAGAAGATCATGCAAGTTGATTCAAGAATTCTAAACATTGAAAAGGCAGAAGTAATGACTGCTATAGCCCCCATATTATATTGAGATTGAGATATCCTTAAGTTGATAATTATGTAAGAAAGATTTTTTTTATTTTCTGCATTTTCTGACTGGTCTAACTCTTTTGCACTCAGTGACCTTGTTTACATCTTTGTTACACTGATATATTGTACATATAGCTGTTGATTGTTTAATTGTTTAAATAGGTCAATGACCTTGTTTACTTGAACTTTAACAGAATCCCCCAGAAACTAATAGAACATTGCAGAAACTTCCTCTTCTGGGACATTCTATCTGGTTACTATATAAAGGTTTGTCAACAGAATTCAAAAACTCATTTTAGAAAGCCATTTCAGAAGAACTTATTTTCACAGCAGTTGTTTCCATTGGAGATTATTATTGTTCTAGGACAGTGCATTTATTATAGAAGCAGTGCTTCTTTGTGAATTTGGAAGATTGATTCCAAAAGAGAATTTTGAAGAGAATTTGTTCGTCTTGAAAAAGAGAATTTATACTTTCTGTGAAACAGAATAATATTTTGTGAAAATCCAGGATTCTACTGGATTATTTGGAAATTACCTGTGGCACCAATACTTCGTGGATTTTTACTCCATTTGAATTTTGCAGATCATTTTATTATATTTTATTGGAGACTGCTGAAATTTCTAAGTGAAAATTTTATTACAATCTACGGGATACTCTTTCCGAAGAGACATTCTTGGATTTAATACATGTACCAGCTGGCAACTTTCTTCACAAGATTCTTCACCACTGGATTACTGGATTCTGTCAAACTGTATTTTGGACTAATTCTATAATTGATAAGTACCACTGTTTTTATTTTCTGTAAACCAATTAGTGTAAAAGATTTTTGTATCATTTTTTTTTTTTATTAATTTTTTTTAAATTAAATTTCAGAATAGTTAAATTCATAGTTATTGTTGCTGATTCTCAGATTTCTTTCTGTTACCAATATCAATAATATTGCCATACCGTAACAGAAATTGGGGGCTCGTCCGGGATTGAATATTAGATAACGAGAAAATTGCAAATTGCAATTATTATTTTGGCTCACTTTCAAAACATTTAAATTTTGTTAGAAAATTTCAGTATCATTTAATTCATTATTTATATTCTGAGAACCAGCAAACCTTTTCATCATGGTATTTATTGTTACAGAATTTATATCTGAATTTGAAAGATCATTGTTACGGTATGGCAATATTATTGATATTGGTAACAGAAAGAAATCTGAGAATCAGCAACAATAACTATGAATTTAACTATTCTGAAATTTAATTTAAAACAAATTAATAAAAAAAAAAATGATACAAAAATCTTTTACACTAATTGGTTTACAGAAAATAAAAACAGTGGTACTTATCAATTATAGAATTAGTCCAAAATACAGTTTGACAGAATCCAGTAATCCAGTGGTGAAGAATCTTGTGAAGAAAGTTGCCAGCTGGTACATGTATTAAATCCAAGAATGTCTCTTCGGAAAGAGTATCCCGTAGATTGTAATAAAATTTTCACTTAGAAATTTCAGCAGTCTCCAATAAAATATAATAAAATGATCTGCAAAATTCAAATGGAGTAAAAATCCACGAAGTATTGGTGCCACAGGTAATTTCCAAATAATCCAGTAGACTCCTGGATTTTCACAAAATATTATTCTGTTTCACAGAAAGTATAAATTCTCTTTTTCAAGACGAACAAATTCTCTTCAAAATTCTCTTTTGGAATCAATCTTCCAAATTCACAAAGAAGCACTGCTTCTATAATAAATGCACTGTCCTAGAACAATAATAATCTCCAATGGAAACAACTGCTGTGAAAATAAGTTCTTCTGAAATGGCTTTCTAAAATGAGTTTTTGAATTCTGTTGACAAACCTTTATATAGTAACCAGATAGAATGTCCCAGAAGAGGAAGTTTCTGCAATGTTCTATTAGTTTCTGGGGGATTCTGTTAAAGTTCAAGTAAACAAGGTCATTGACCTATTTAAACAATTAAACAATCAACAGCTATATGTACAATATATCAGTGTAACAAAGATGTAAACAAGGTCACTGAGTGCAAAAGAGTTAGACCAGTCAGAAAATGCAGAAAATAAAAAAAATCTTTCTTACATAATTATCAACTTAAGGATATCTCAATCTCAATATAATATGGGGGCTATAACACACCCCGCCTTAAAAGAAAAAGTTTGAAGGTACTGAAAACTTTTTACATAATTTTAGCAGACTCTGACTGGTTTACAATACACACACACCATAATCTTCACAATTTTTTGTTTTTTTTTTTTTTTTTTTTTTTTTATTTTAAATAAACATATACACACTTGAAGCGAATAGAGACCAATCAGATCATTTTAAATTAGGATATTCTGGAAAGAGCATCAGCTACAACATTATCTCTTCCCGAAATATGCCTAATCTCTAAATTATATTCTTGAAGGGCTAAACTCCACCGCAATAATCTTTGATTCTTGTTTTTCATTTTATTGATAAATGTTAAGGGGTTATGATCGGTGTAAACTGTAATTGGACATTGGGCGGTTCCTAGATACACATCAAAATGGGTTAATGCCAAAATTAGAGCCAAAGTTTCTTTTTCTACTGTAGAGTAATTCTTTTGATGTTTGAGAAATTTTCTGGAAAAATAACATACAGGGTGATCAATACCTTGGGAATCTTCCTGGGCAATATACCCACCTGCTCCATTGTCACTTGCATCTATGAATAATTTGAAGGGCTTTTCATAATTGGGACTGGCCAGGACAGGGGAATTATTTAATAAAGTTTTTATTCTGTTAAAGGATTTCTGACATTCCTCAGTCCAAACAAACTTAACCCTTTTGCTCAATAAACTGGTCAAAGGGGAGACAACATCTGAAAAATTTAAACAAAATTTTCTATAATATCCAGCCATGCCTAAGAATCTCATGAGCTCTTTTTTAGAGTTTGGTACTGGAAAATTTACAATGGCATCAACTTTAGCCGCAATCGGCCTCACCTGCCCCTGCCCCACAACATGACCTAAATAATTTACAGTTGCTTTGCCAAATTCTGATTTTACCAAGTTAATAGTTAGGTTGGCTTGGGTTACTTTGTCAAAAAATTCTTGAATATGCTTTAGATGATCAGCCCAATTTGTATCTGTGTGTATAATAACATCATCAATATAAGCTTCACTGTGATCTAGGTCTGCAATTAAGTGGTTAACCATGCGCTGGAACGTTGCCGAGGAATTTTTCATGCCAAAAGGGGTTACTTTATATTGATACAACCCAAATGGGGTAACAAAAGCAGATATTTCTTTTGCTTTTTCTGTTAAAGGGACTTGCCAATAACCCTTTAACAAGTCAAATTTTGTCACAAATTTAGCATGGCCAAGTTTGTCAATGCAGTCATCAATTCTAGGAATTGGATAATTGTCTGTTTTGGTGAGGCTGTTCACTTTTCGGTAATCCGTACAAAATCGGTAACTGCCATCAGGTTTTGGGACGAGTATACAGGGCGAACTCCAGTTGCTATGGCTAGGTTCTATGATATCATTGTCCAGCATATACTGTATTTCCTTTCGCATGATCTCGGCTTTGAAAGGATTCAATCTATATGGATGCTGTTTGATGGGATTTGCCTCTCCTACATCAACATCATGAAAAATAACAGATGTCCTACTAGGCACATCGGGAAATAAGTGTTGATATTTGAAAATTAAATCAACTAAATCTTTTCTTTGGTCAGGCAGTAAATAATCTGTTTTATTTTGTAGATCTCTCAGGACATCTGAGTTCTGTAACTTCAGAGGTACATTTTCGCCGCCTTCATGAATATCCTCTGCAGGATTTTCCAGCTCATCCATGTGGGTGACTGTTGAGACTGGTAGAGAGTTTGGTTCTCTCTCATAATAAGTTTTCAACATATTTATATGGCACAGCTGAGTATTTTTGAGTCTATCGGGAGTCTCAACAACATAATCAGTATCACTGATCTTGTGCTTAACAATATAAGGGCCTGAATATCTTGCTTGTAAAGCATTGCCCTTTACAGGGAATAATACTAGCACCTTGTCCCCAGGTTTAAAGGAGCGAAATTTCGCCTTTTTATCATACCAGGTCTTCATATGACTCTGGGCTTTTTGTAAATGTTTATTTGCCATTTCTCTGACCTGGTGCAATTTTTCCTTAAAAGTGGACACATAGTCCAGAAGAGAAATTTCAGGTGGCTCTTCTTCGAGCCATTTCTCCTTCAAAGCAGTGAGTGGACCCCTCACTGAGTGTCCAAACACTAATTCAAAAGGGCTGAATCCCAGAGATTCCTGTACAGTCTCACGGACTGCAAATAAGAGGAGATGTACTCCTTCATCCCAATCCTTCTCATTATCCTCCCCATAGGCCTTTATCATGGTCTTCAGTGTTTGATGAAAGCGTTCTAGAGCTCCTTGACTTTCGGGATGGTAGGCACTTGATGTGTACTGCTTTATTTTGAGCTCATACATCACCTGCTGAAAAATGTTTGACATAAAATTTGAGCCTTGGTCTGATTGCACTGACCTGGGTAGACCGAAAGTCGTGAAAAATTTTATCAAGGCCTTTACTATAGTCTTCGTTTTAATATTTCTTAGAGGTATAGCCTCAGGAAATCGTGTTGAAGCACACATGATGGTAAGAAGATATTCATTTCCAGATCTTGTTCTAGGCAATGGGCCAACACAATCAATAATAATTCTACTAAATGGCTCCTCAAAAGCAGGGACTGGCTGAAGGGGAGCAGGAGGAATCTTCTGGTTCGGCTTTCCTACAATTTGACAGGTGTGGCAGGTTTTACAAAATTCAACAACATCCTGTCGAAGCTTGGGCCAGTAAAAACACTGTTGAATACGAGAGTAGGTTTTCCTAATTCCCAAATGTCCAGCCATTGGATTTTCATGAGCCAGGCTTATTATTTCATTTCGGTATTTAGTGGGGACAACTATTTGATAAATAACCTCCCAATCACTATTGGAGGGTACTTCTGTGGTCGCCATTTCCTCATGAGTACATCAGATTTTTTAAAATAGCAGACAGGGGAGTTTTGAGCTTCTGCCTCTGTGAGAGCCCTTTCACGTGGCTCGGCAAGGTCAGGATCACTTTCCTGTTCCTGAATTAAAGATGTCCGGGAAATGACATTCAAGGAGGTCCGCCTATCACTCTCAGGTGTAGTGGCCTCTTTACAATTTCTAGAGGAGTCATCACACTGACTCAAAAATGTCTGAGACAAATCAATATCTTCAGAATCCGTAATTCTGTGACTGTTCTTATCCTCAGCTTTACTGTTTAAATCAACACAATTAAGGTTGTTATCAACCTCAGCTTTCTTTGCCATGGACCGAGTCACAGCACATGCTGGAAAGGCAAAAGGAAAACATTCCTTCAAATTAATAATACTTTCATCTGTGCTCGGCTTATCCACCACTTGAGGTTCTACAGTGACTTTGTCACCAGCTAAGTCATTTCCCAATAATAAAGAAATACCTTTTACAGGTAGAGTAGGTCTGATTCCTACTGTCACAGTCCCATTTACTAAACTACTTTTTAAATTTATTTTATGAAGTGGGACATTTAAAGAATTTGACTCAATACCCGATATTAGAACTTGTGCCCCTGTAGCACTTTCTTCAGAAAATGGCAAAATGCCTTCTAACATTAATGACTGAGTAGCCCCTGTGTCTCTCAGTATTTTTATTGGTAAGGAACAGTGCTTATCCCCCTCAAGGGAAACAAAGCCGTCAGAAATAAATGGCTTATAATTTTCTAAAGCATCTTGCTTTATTACTTAATTTTCAGGGCATGGAGCACATGCTAGTGCATTCTGTGAAGTGGAGGACTCATTTTTCCTTTTTAACAGCCAGCAATCAGATAATAAATGACCTGATTTCTTACAATAATTACAAGTTTTAGTTGAACTGTTGGGTCGTAATGGTGTAGGGCTGGCATTAGATGACTTATTCTCATTAGGCTTCCGATTAAATTTGGGTGGTGAAAAGTTTGGAGGATTGGAAGGATGATTGGAAGGATGAGATTTATCTGAAGTAGGTCTAGGTCCACTTTGGAAAGAATTCTTGTGAAGCCAAAAATTTGTAGAGTTACGACTCATTTTATGAGTTAAGGCATAGTCATCTGCTAGTACTGCTGCTCTATTTAATGTGTCAACTTTTTGTTCATCCAGGTGGGCCTTTATATCTGAATGTATCTTTCCTTTAAACTCTTCAATCAGCATCATTTCTTTTAATTTCGAGAAATCTTTCCCTATTTCTTTTGAATGGCACCACCTGTCAAATAAATTTTGCTTTTCTCTGGCAAATTCCACATGAGTTTGATTTTCGTTTTTATAATAATTTCTGAATTTCTGCCTATAGGCCTCTGGAACAAGTTCATATGCCTTAAGTATAGCCTCTTTAACAGTGTCATAATTATTGCTTTGCTCAGAAGATAGAGCGGAATAGATTTCTTGGGCCTTCCCTTTTAAAACACTTTGCAATAGCAAAGTCCAGACATCCCTTGGCCATTCTAAACTTGTTGCCACTTTTTCAAAATGTAAAAAATATTTATCAATTTCTTTTTCTTGAAAGGGGGGAACTAGCCTAACATGTTTAGTTGCATCAAATCTACTTGGGGAAATTACATCTGAGCCTTGACGCTGTGATTCTAATTCTTTTATTTTTATTTCCTTTTGAATTTCTAATTCTTTTAAGTGCATTTCTTTTTGAGCTTCTAATTCTTTTAATTTTAATTCCCTGTCCTCTTTTTCTTTTTGAGCCTGAATTTCAGTTTCCCTCATTTTTTGTTGCATTTCTAACTTTTTTAATTCCAATTCTAACTTTTTGAGTTCAAGGGCATCAGTGGGTTGTAGTTCAGAGGGGAGAGTTTCAGACTGAGGCAAAAGGCCTTCCTCCATATAATGATTAACAATGAGCTGTTTAAGTTTATGTTTGTTCAGACCAGGGGTGGCGGGTAATTTTAGATACTGAGCAAGTTGAAATAAATCCTCCTTCTTAAGAGATTCTAAAAGGGCCAAACTAGGAGATCTTTCAAATTCAGATATAAATTCTGTAACAATAAATACCATGATGAAAAGGTTTGCTGGTTCTCAGAATATAAATAATGAATTAAATGATACTGAAATTTTCTAACAAAATTTAAATGTTTTGAAAGTGAGCCAAAATAATAATTGCAATTTGCAATTTTCTCGTTATCTAATATTCAATCTCGGCAACGAGCCCCCAATTTCTGTTACGGTATGGCAATATTATTGATATTGGTAACAGAAAGAAATCTGAGAATCAGCAACAATAACTATGAATTTAACTATTCTGAAATTTAATTTAAAAAAAATTAATAAAAAAAAAAAAAAAAAAAAAATTGTGAAGATTATGGTGTGTGTGTGTATTGTAAACCAGTCAGAGTCTGCTAAAATTATGTAAAAAGTTTTCAGTACCTTCAAACTTTTTCTTTTAAGGCGGGGTGTGTTATAGCCCCCATATTATATTGAGATTGAGATATCCTTAAGTTGATAATTATGTAAGAAAGATTTTTTTTATTTTCTGCATTTTCTGACTGGTCTAACTCTTTTGCACTCAGTGACCTTGTTTACATCTTTGTTACACTGATATATTGTACATATAGCTGTTGATTGTTTAATTGTTTAAATAGGTCAGTAACCTTGTTTACTTGAACTTTAACAGAATCCCCCAGAAACTAATAGAACATTGCAGAAACTTCCTCTTCTGGGACATTCTATCTGGTTACTATATAAAGGTTTGTCAACAGAATTCAAAAACTCATTTTAGAAAGCCATTTCAGAAGAACTTATTTTCACAGCAGTTGTTTCCATTGGAGATTATTATTGTTCTAGGACAGTGCATTTATTATAGAAGCAGTGCTTCTTTGTGAATTTGGAAGATTGATTCCAAAAGAGAATTTTGAAGAGAATTTGTTCGTCTTGAAAAAGAGAATTTATACTTTCTGTGAAACAGAATAATATTTTGTGAAAATCCAGGATTCTACTGGATTATTTGGAAATTACCTGTGGCACCAATACTTCGTGGATTTTTACTCCATTTGAATTTTGCAGATCATTTTATTATATTTTATTGGAGACTGCTGAAATTTCCAAGTGAAAATTTTATTACAATCTACGGGATACTCTTTCCGAAGAGACATTCTTGGATTTAATACATGTACCAGCTGGCAACTTTCTTCACAAGATTCTTCACCACTGGATTACTGGATTCTGTCAAACTGTACTTTGGACTAATTCTATAATTGATAAGTACCACTGTTTTTATTTTCTGTAAACCAATTAGTGTAAAAGATTTTTGTATCATTTTTTTTTTTTATTAATTTTTTTTAAATTAAATTTCAGAATAGTTAAATTCATAGTTATTGTTGCTGATTCTCAGATTTCTTTCTGTTACCAATATCAATAATATTGCCATACCGTAACAATGACGTTTTCATTTCGAGAATTTTTAGCCTACTATGAATTGTAGCCGTTCTTAAGGAGGAACTATGGGAGAGGCAACAATTTCAAGAGATAGTTGGTATTCTGTAAAAAAAAATATGCATTTGTGAGACAGCTGAACAAGAAATTAATTTTTCACCGGGAATTTTGAAAATCAGATCAACAAACCCCCCCCCCCCCCCCCCCCCACTCCCTTTCCTCAGCAGAACCCTCAAGTCCTCATCCATCTGTATCCCTACGTAGAGGGAAGCAAACTGCCATTTTTTTTTTAGATAGACACCACAACCCTTCCTCCTTGCAGTAGCTTCCTTTTTTTTAAGAAACAGGTAAAAAAAAAGTATTCTCCAGTTGTGTGGGTGGCCTATGTCATTTTTGACCGATGTGTGTTAAACAGGGTTAACATTATTAGTTAAGGAACGTTGTTAAAAATGTTAATGCTTAATTATTTTATCCATCAAGGCTGCCTGTGTGAGTTTGTGTGATGGGAGGGGTGGGGGAGCAAAATATATCTGGAAACACCCCCCACCACCTCCACCCATCCCTCACCCCAACTCCCCGCCAACACATGTTTCCGTCACTACATGGTTCTGCGGGCAAGCTGTGTAAACAATTTATGTTTGATAATGGTGGCCTACCCTTCACAACACTTTTTCTGGGACCAACATTCCTACTCTTCCACATGTAGTCAGTTAAATTTGGCCTATAATACACAGTACGCCATTTTTAAATTTCTCTCAAATACTGGTAATAGCAAGAGAATGTTAAACAACCCTTATTTTATAAAGATATCCATGAAACCTTCCCAACAATCGTTGTCAATGTTTAATGGAGTGTTAATAAAGCAGAGGCAACTGAAAATTGTCAACATGTGCATGCTAGAAATCAATTAAACATCATTTTTTTAGCTCACCTGACTGAAAGTCAGGGTGAGCTATTCTGATCACTTTTCGTCCGGCGTCCGGCGTCCGGCATCCGTCGTGAAGGTGGTGTTCGGGCCTTTTTCTCCCAAACCACTGGCCGCATATTAATGAAATTTCATGTGAGTAGGGGTTATATAAGGGCATTTTGATTTTTTGTCAAATTAGGTTTCGGCTCACATTGAGCAGAGGGATTGGGCAAAAATGCTCCAATTCTTAAAAAATCTTCTTCTCAAGAACCAGCAATAGCAGAGACTTGATATTTGGTATGCAGCTTCCTTTTGAGATGTAGACTCAAGTTTGTTCAAGAGAAGTTGGAGGGGCTATGTTTGACGATTTTAAAGGAGGGGCAAAAATTTTGGCCCCGCCCCAAATTTCTATTTTCCAAACCGCGAGGCCGATTTGAACCAAATTTTACGTGAGTGCTTATTGGATCATAAGTACCTAATTTATGCAGAAATTTTTTTCTCTGTAGCCCCGTGGGAACCACAGGAGCTAAAAATAGAAAAAAATTAAAACGCCCATATCTCCAAAACTACATGGCACTGAGAATTCTTATTTGTTGTGAAGCTTCCTTAGGACCAACAGAATGGAATGGTAAAAAAAAATTGCCATCGGTTTTATCATGGGGTACTTTTTGGGGACTTTGAAAAAGTGCTGAGTTAGCTTTTTTAACACTGTGGGTAATGGGAAAAACATAAGACTACTTTTCTCCAAAACCACTGCTCCAAAAGCTTTAAAATTTCACATATAACATCTTTGGAAGATTGTTTCACATGTTTATTGAAATCAGTTGCCTGGGTCGATATTTGGGCTCTCTATGGGAGTCCTAATGTTTAAATTAGTGCAGTATGAGGAGTATTTTTGAAAAATCTTCTTCTTCAGATCTAGCAATAAGAATGTTTTGATATTTGGTATGCAGCATCCTTTGGGGGGTGAGATTCAAGTTTGTTGAAGCCAAATCTCTGGGTTCATATTTAGGCTGAAAATTTGGGGTCCCGTTGCGGACTTCGAAATTTTAAGACAAAAAAAAATTTTTTTTTTTCCCTTGAAAATTTGGGGTGCGGGTGGGACTCAGAAAATATTGGACCAAAATCCGAAAAAAAATTTTTTTTTGTTTTTTCTGCGTTTCGGTCAATTTTAAGACAAAAAAAAAAAAAAAAAAAATTTCCCCTGAAAATTTGGGGTCCGTGTTGGACGTAGAAAATTTTGGACCAAAATCCTGAAATTTTTTTTTTGTTTTTTATGCGTTTTAGTCAATTTTAAGAGAGAAAAAAAAATTTTTTTTATGCCTTTCTGTCAATTTTAAGACACAAAAATTTTTTTTTTTTCCCAGAAAATTTTGGGTCCGGGTGGGACTCAGAAAATTTTGGACCAAAATTCTGAAAAATTTTTTTGGGTTTTTTATGCGTTTCTGTCAATTTTAAGACAAAACAAATTTTTTTTTTTTCCCCCTGAAAATTTGGGGTGCGGTTGGGACCCTGGGGCCTCTTGTTTATTTTCTGCCCATGGGCGGCTTTTTTGAGTGAATTGATATTCTGATACGGTACATTTGATATGTTAATATGTCGTGGGGAAGCATTTCCAAATGACTGAGAACAACCAAAGGCGTGTAACAACTATTTATTAAAAATATCTGAAAGAACGTCTTAGAAAACTTTTGGACCAAAATCCGAAAAAAAAATTTTTTTTGTTTTTTCTGCGTTTCGGTCAATTTTAAGACAAAAAAAAAATTTTTTTTTTGTTTTTGTTATGCGTTTCTGTCAATTTTAAGACCAAAAATTTTTTTTTTTCCCCCCTGAAAATTTGGGGTGCGGGTGGGACCCTGGGGCCTCTTGTTTATTTTCTGTCCATGGGCTGCTTTTTTGAGTGACTTGGTATTCTGATACGGTACATTTGATATGTTAATATGTCGTGGGGAAGCATTTCCAAATGACTGAGAACAACCAAAGGCGTATAACAACTATTTATTAAAAATATCTGAAAGAACGTCTTAGAAAACTTAGTGAGCATGAACATTGTGGACAACTTTCTCGTCCACATCATGACACGCGGTTTGAGAAGTAGCCACATCCTCTCTCAGTTTCACACCACAGGTGACTCAGTCCATCGTGCATGTGAATTTAACATTCTCAGACACCGTGAATGACTGTACTTTTGATCGTGGATATCCTGTAACCTGTCTAAAATCCATCCACGGTACATGGTGGATGCTTTTTGCACAGAAATGCCAACAAAGTGGAATTTCTACGCACACTGGATTGTGTTATGTGAAAGAAACATTCACAACTTCAAGTGAGCTTCGAACAAATATAAAAAGCCCAATCCACAGAACCATACTGTGAGTTCCTTGTGTTTGCTTTGTCACAGAAACTGAGTATATCATTTGCGTGGATATTCCATCCAATGCTAACCCTGCTTGTGTGGAGTTAGTATGTTGGGGAGCTGACAGATGCTTGCCGTTGCTAGGTGGTTCTCTCCGGGTACTCCGGCTTCCTCCACCCGTAAAACTGTTGTGGTCATGATTATCCATTGTACAGAAATATGTGACCTTAACCACCAATAAATAAATAAATAAATAAATAAATAAATAAATAAATATTTCAAAATCCTTTAATAAACATTGAACATTATCCTTTTCAAAAAATGCTTGATTGGCTGAAATTCTTTGTGCTGTGCATTGTGTTGAAAGTTCATATAAAAAATTATAATAGTCATTGAAAATAGTGGTCAGAGTCCTTAAAAAGTGTTTAAATAGTACTTGAATTTGATTATCTGTAGAGCTGGAAGGTTGTGGGATTTACACTGCGGTTTCATTTTTTTTAAATCAAAAAACCTTGGTTGCAGTTTCGGTTGTCCATGAGCATGTAGAAACTATCTGTATATACCTATCAGATCAGCCCTATAATAACAACATCTTCCACTAACAACTAACAAAGCATCTTCTGTTGATTGTATCAGTTGAATAAATAATTATAACATATCTATGCCTGTAATGTTGTAAAATGTCAGGCCAAAAAAAACCCAAACTGTGTTTAGGATAACCCGTCCAACCCTGAAAAATTATGCTGACCCTCAAAATTTTATCAAGTACATGTAAAAGTCACTCATTTAGGTCATTATAACCCTAAATTTCCATCCGACTTCAACTGTGAATTTGAAATAGTGCATGGAGGGTTTTTTTATAGGTTCACTTTCGGTTGTTTTTTTTTTTAAAGCCTCGGTTTCGGTTTGGGGTTTCGGTATTATTTCCAGGCCCTTCATTTAATCTAAGTCACAATTGTCTTAATAGAAAAACCATAGAAATGTCACCTGAGACCTATTCATAGTGTGCCATGTCCTACTGGCAGTACTGAGACCTGGCACACTTCACCAGCCCTCAGTTGATGAAATGTTTGAATTTTGGTAAATGCTATACATCAGTGTCACTGCCATAGGGGAGCCTACCCCCACCCCCCCCACCCCCCACCCACCCCATTTTTCCCTTGGGGGCCCCCAAAACCAAACTTAAAACTGCTATCTGACTCAATCTGGGCACCTTTGAAGATCACGCCAGGCATTGTAGAAACGCTCAGATATCGTTCCCATTGTGTCCAATTTATCCAAATATGAAAAAATTGTCCTGAGGTGGGGCCCCCAGATCCCAAACCAAAAGGTGGTGGACACACTCTCCCATACCCACCCTAGCTCAAACCCATGGTTTTCGAAAGATGTCTTTGGCATCTCGGCGTTGGACCATCACATATTTTTATACTGTACCAATGACCCAGACATAGCTGGTGCTAATTCTCATAATCTAGGGCCAAACACAAATTTTGCCCCCCAATCCCCAAAATTTGCATCTAAAACCGAAAAAATCATGTCCTAAATGGTCCTCCATACTTTTCCTCCACTCCGCATGCGCAGTGTCAAGGAGGTCTCGAAATTAGCGCCAATTATCATTCTTTGTTTGGCCCTTCATCAGTTCACATCTGACTGATACTTGTGCTTGTAAATCTCAGTTTAAATGATGCCAGACACATAAATATTAGAGAAATGGTGGATCTAAAGAGGAATTAGAAGGAGGAGAGGAAAAATGAGTGGCAGGAAATAATCAGGGCGGTAACTTAAAATTTTTTGATGAAATTATGTTATGTTGCCTAATTTCAAGGCATGGGCCTGTTGTTGTCATTCTTGCTATAAAGTTGCACTGCTTGTTCAGTGTTTCCTCTCTCCCTATCCTTTAGTCCCCCCTTGCTATTCTCCCATGCTTTTGGCATATTTTCTGTAATATTATTACTAAAATTTCTTGGGAGTTTTAGCTTGGTAACAGAATGAATTCTGTTCTTTCCCCCATGTTTACGTCCTCACCCATGGGTGTTTAGGCGTTGTGTTCTGCACCTACCATCTGATGTTCTGCAGTTTCTTCCCTGGAAGTCTCTGTTTTGCATCAGATAGTGTTGTAATTGGTAACTGATTTCGGGCCATGTTTATCAGTACCTGGAGTCATGTTTCTGGTGTTTATACACTTCTTGTTTACATTGACAACGGTTTCTGTTGAGAGGGATTTCTTGTCTTTGTATTAGCTTAATCATAACAAGATACATTATTATTATACGTAAGTGTTGCATTAATTTTTTTGAAATATTTAAAAAAATTTTGTCCACACTTAGGCTTTTTTGGGATGCATTGGGGCTCAACGTTACTTTCAGAAACTTGGGCTTTTCTGAAAAAGTATTTTTTCCAAAAATTTTTTTGATTTCAGTTATTTTTTCTATGTTAATGGATCATGTTATTATGTATCTTTGTTTTCAGGGGTTGGTGCGAGTACTAGGACTTTGTGTGTTCTTTTCACAATGAAAGGATATTGTTCAAATTGTAATAAGAGGAAATCTTCCTCTGACTTTCATAATCATTGTATTAATTGTAGTCAGTGTACTCGCACTAACTCCTGTTCAGTATGTGTCAGTTGGGATGACAAACATTGGAAACGTGTGTCAGGGTATGTTGTTAGCGGGGAAAAGGCCATGCCGGTCCTTTCTCCGCAGGGTAACTCTACTTTATCAATCTCTATTTCAGAGGAACAAGAACAGGGTGATGTTTCTGTGATGTCTTCCAAAAGTGTGCCTCCGTCGTCACAGTTAAATGAAGAGCTAGCGGCAAAAGTGCTCATGGAAATACGTCAATTGCCTAAGAGGTCCCTAGTAGGTTCGACGGCATTGGCGTCCGCTAGCTCGCCCAGTGTAGCGACCATTCATCGAATGGCTCGGCAGCTGGGTTCATCCGTTGCGGTCCAGGAAGGAGATTTGGGTGATGCGAGCACTATAATAAGACAAAGTGCACACCCAGTGACGACGGATCAGAGGAGAGAACGGAGGAAGCCTATTAGTCCGGTTCCTAGCTCGTCCAGGTCCATCCGGGCTGCGAGCGAGAGAGGTCCCTCTCTCGTACAACAACATCTGGGACCAGATGTTGTGGAACAAAACGTTTCGCATTCGGAGCATATGTCTGCCGCTCGGGACGCTCCGTTATATAGACAGTCCGGAGAGACTGTCGATATGGCTTCCTCATCCTCACGGCAGCGCACACAACCGCACCTTGGCTACATGACCACGGATATCCAGCCAGCTTCACCGATCAGGGATTCCACGGTGACCAGGTCACGCCATCCGGTAGCCAGAAACACGAGGCCTGTAGACTCCGGACGTTCGCATAAAAGAAGTATGCAGGAGTCAACGTACATGGAGCTTCCAGCGGCAAAGCAACGTAAGACCGCTACTCCACAGGCCTCAGTGACGGACGTGCTATCCCAAATAGCACAACTTATCGCAGCATCCCAGCAGACGACAGAATCTCTGTCGGATCAAGAATTATCCGACGACGCTGGGTCGGTACGCTCTGCTGAAGCATCAGGTACGGACGACCGAGAACTTCATAGGGTCCGACAGGATGGCGAAAGGGATTCAGAGGATTTGGAGCTTTCCCTTTCGGAACAACATAAAGCTGCCGTAGATTTTATCCGGCATTATCTTCCAGAGGTTGTTCCGTCGGACCAGAATGCTGCGATGCCGGATAAGAGACTGATAGCGTCATTGGACACAGAATTTTTTGATCGGTTCAGGGACATCGTCCCTGAGTTTCCGACACAGTCCAATAATGTCACAAGAACATTTGAATTATTGAATGACGCTATATGTAAGCTTGCTACCAAAACGAGCAAGTCTGGTTTCTTGTCCGCAAATGCTCTAAATCTGCCTTTCATCAATTCAAGGAATAAATTCGAAACGGCAGGACAGGGCATACCGAGAGTTCCTCTGCGTCTAGACAACCAGGCTGAAGACTTAGAATTGTCTATTCCGTCGTCTATGTCAATTCCAACCACGACGTTGGAAACAACAATAATGTCTAACAGAGTTAACTTAGACGCTTTATCATATGCAGATCACTTTACTAAGGCGTTATCATTACGTCTTCAAGGGAAAGAATTCCAGGATATACAATACTCATTAAGAGTTCTTTCAAGGGCAATAGCTTATTCCACGTATAACTCCGCCCTTTCAGTGGCAAACCTGGAGTTGGTTAGATGTGACGCAGCCCTAGATATATCCACGCACGTGGATGGTAAGGTGAAAAACTCTCTCAGAGTCGCTTCGGTCTCCGGAGAGCTTCTCTTCGATGGCAAGCTTTCAGCAATCTATGATAAGATGACTAAGAAAGCTTCGGATTCTCTGCTATTCAAATCCGCTTCTAAAAAGTCGGATACAGCAGAAAAGAGTAAGACAGGCACTTCTGGGACAAGTACGCCCAAGAGAAGTTCCTATAGAGGTTCCTATGCGTCCTCTAGGTCTTATTCTTGAGACCTTCAAGGCAGCGACTCACGTGGGGGACGTTATTCTGGCTGAGATAACCGGTCAGAATTCCCTAGGTCGACGGGGCGAGGTGCGGGTCGTGGAGGATGTAGTTTCTCCTTCCGCAATCCTCGCAGGTCCAGGAGGTGATGGTTTGAACCTCTATCGTGTTCCGGTAGGCGGAAGATTATCGAGTTTTATAAACGATTGGGCGTCAATTACGGACGACCCCCTGGGTTCGAGGGGTAATTTCGGAAAGACTAAGAATATCCTTCAAACGAAAGCCTCCATTAACTCGAAGTCCAAAATGGACTCAACTTCTGTCAAATCCGCAGAAAAGAGACGCTCTTTTATCAGAAGTACAGTCTCTTCTGAAGAAGAATGCGGTAGAGGTCGTAGAAGACCAGGAATCACCGGGTTTCTACAGCCATCTGGTTCCGAAACCAGACGGCTCGTTCAGTCCAGTCATAGATCTGAGCTGGATAAACAAGCTGATCGTCGCTCCGAAGTTCTATATGGAGACAATTCGATCAGTCAGAGCAAGTATTCGGGTGAACGACTATGCTACAAGCAGAGATCTCAAGGATGCGTACTTTCACGTCATGGTACATCCGACATTCAGAAAGTATCTACGCTTCGCAGTCCTAGGAGTTGTATATCAGTTCCGAGCGATGTGCTTCGGTTTGAACGTAGCACCCTGGGCTTTCACTCGAATAATGAACTCGGTAATGATATATTTCCGAGCTCATTCGTCTGCGGTAACGTCGGCCTACGTGGACGACATTCTTCAGAGGTACGGCAACGAGTTAACGCTTCAGAACGATGTGCAGAATCTGCTTCTATTACTCCGACGTCTCGGTTTTATAATAAACGAGAAGTCAGATCTGGTGCCGTCCAAGTCATTCACTCATCTGGGAATGAGCTTCGAGACGCACAACAATCTCGTTCGTCTGCCGTTAACCAGAGCGAAATTAATCAGTTGTTATGCTCGCTATTGTCTTCACTCAGACAAAGTCACAGCGAGAGAGTTCATGAGACTGATAGGTCTGTGCGGAGCCGCTGCGGATCTCATTCCGATGGGGCGGTTACGCACTCGTCCTCTCCAAATTTTCTTGACTCAGAATTGGAGTGTAAAGATTCATTCGCTCGATACAGACGTTCTCTTGTCAAATCAAGTGAAACAAGAGATTCAGACTTGGGCAAACATTCAGTGGTTGACTCAGGGAGTTCCACTGCAGTTGCCGGATCCGAGTTTTACTATTATGACTGATGCCAGTCAAACAGGTTGGGGTGCAACATTGATCCCAACAGATTCGAAGTGCCAGGGTCTTTGGGATCCGCAGTTTCTAGGCAAGCACATAAACATCAAGGAAATGGTGTCAATTTGGCTTGCACTACGTCATTGGATGAACATTATTCAGAAAGCACATGTCCAAATCCTGTCCGACAATACGACAGTAGTAGCGTATATTCGGAACCAGGGAGGCACTCATTCCGTTCCGTTATTCAATTTAACGGAAAGAATCCTTCTGTTTGTTCTAGAACACCAGGTTCTACTTTCGGTCCGTCATATTCCGGGTCGTCTGAATGTATTAGCAGACTCTCTTTCACGCCGGAAGGGTCGCTTGTTGCCGTCAGAATGGACTCTCAACAAACAGGTATTCAATCAGATTTGCTACCAATGGGAGCGGCCAATGATAGACTTATTTGCGACACAGCTCAACAATCAGTTGCAGACGTATGTGTCTCCATGTCCGGATCCCCGAGCATGCAGTAGACACTATCGATCTCGTGGGACGGAATGATAGGATATGCGTATCCTCCAGTGCCGTTGATTCAGCAGATATTGCTAAAGATAAAACAATCTCAATGCAAAATTCTGTTGGTAGCATCTCGGTCTCCACAGAGACCGTGGAAAAATCTACTCAGGTGTCTACTGTGGGACATACCGCGGAAGCTTCCTCCACGAGAGGATCTTCTTTCGCAGGGGAAATCGCATCAACTACATCACAACCCGCAAGGTCTCAACTTTCACGTATTTCCGTTGTGCGGTCCTCCTTGCATGGCAAGCATTTTACAGGACGAGCAGTGGACGCAATTTCTAACTGTAGGAGGACCTCCTCTTCGCTAAACTATGCGGCTAAGTGGAAGGTCTTTTGTCATTGGTGTAGGGATCATTCTGTTGATATTTTTGATCCCTCCATTCCAGACATTGCAAACTTTCTAGTATACTTGTTTGATGAGATCAAACTGCAGCCTGTTACTATTAAAGGTTATAGGTCTATGTTATCTGATACCTATGCACACCATGATAGTTTACAAATTGGATCTAATGTCTCTTTATCTAAATTAGTTAGAAACTTCTCAATAAATAGACCTAGAACCCTTAGATTAATTCCTAAATGGAATTTAGCTTGGGTTCTTCTTAAATTAAAAGAAAAGCCATTTGAGCCTCTTGAGACAGTGGACTTCAAATTCTTATCTTATAAGACAGCATTTCTCTTAGCTTTCTCTTCCGCTAGAAGAGTCAGTGAGCTTCATGCACTATCTGTGGACGATTCTCACTATCGTAGTGTCCGGAACACTATTACCTTTACTACTAATGTTGGATTTTTGGCTAAGAATCAGGCTTCTAATAAATATCCGGAACCTATTGTTATTAAGGCTCTTCCATCTTCAGACGGGCATAGGCCTTTACTCTCTCGGGTTAGAGCTTTACGTATTTATAAACGAAGATCTCAGTTTATCAGAAAGTGACGAAAACGCTTCTTTCTGTCTCTGATGCCTAATAGAAAGGACATTACGGTCCATTCTATTGCTAGATGGATTCAATTAACTATCCGTACTGCTTATGATAATCTATCTTCAACTCAGCAGTCTGTACTTAAGATTTCGGCTCATGAAGTAAGAGCTCTTTCTACGTCTTAGGCTTACGCAAATAGTGTTGCTATTACAGATTTAATGAAGGCTGCATATTGGTCTCAGCCATCTACATTCACAAATTTTTATCTCAGAAATATTTGAGTCCATTTCTAGAGACCTGCATTGTTTAGGTCCGTTATCTGTTGCTCAGAATGTCGTCCACTAAACAGTTGCAACTATAGTTATGCAGGCTTTCTGTTCCGGCAGTGACTCTGTCTTGCTGCCCTCTTCGCTCTGGGCTATTTGACCCAGGGCAAGGGGAAGGGGGGGGGGGGAGGGTGTTCCCTTAGGTCACCTGCTTTATAGTGAAAAGCAAGGGGATACCTCCTCCGGAGTCAGTAATTCTGAGTCGGTACCGGCATGGTTTTAAAGTATAAAGTTAATGTTTAAATTCATTCATGTCATATTTTTAAAGTGTAGCTCGGTGTGAAGCATTTGTATATGTCACGTGTCAAACGGGCTTTAATATACAATCCTCGGACACTTTTAAAGAGTATAAAGAGTCTCAATTCTTACGTATTTATAAGCTTTGGTTCTTCTTAAATTAAAAGAAAAGCCATTTGAGCCTCTTGAGACAGTGGACTTCAAATTCTTATCTTATAAGACAGCATTTCTCTTAGCTTTCTCTTCCGCTAGAAGAGTCAGTGAGCTTCATGCACTATCTGTGGACGATTCTCACTATCGTAGTGTCCGGAACACTATTACCTTTACTACTAATGTTGGATTTTTGGCTAAGAATCAGGCTCCTAATAAATATCCGGAACCTATTGTTATTAAGGCTCTTCCGTCTTCAGACGGGCATAGGCCTTTACTCTCTCGGGTTAGAGCTTTACGTATTTATAAACGAAGATCTCAGTTTATCAGAAAGTGACGAAAACGCTTCTTTCTGTCTCTGATGCCTAATAGAAAGGACATTATGGTCCATTCTACTGCTAGATGGATTCAATTAACTATCCGTACTGCTTATGATAATCTATCTTCAACTCAGCAGTCTGTACTTAAGATTTCGGCTCATTAAGTAAGAGCTCTTTCTACGTCTTGGGCTTACGCAAATAGTGTTGCTATTACAGATTTAATGAAGGCTGCATATTGGTCTCAGCCATCTACATTCACAAATTTTTATCTCAGAAATATTGAGTCCATTTCTGGAGACCTGCATTGTTTAGGTCCGTTATCTGTTGCTCAGAATGTCGTCCACTAAACAGTTGCAACTATAGTTATGCAGGCTTTCTGTTCCGGCAGTGACTCTGTCCTGCTGCCCTCTTCGCTCTGGGCTATTTGACCCAGGGCAAGGAGAAGGGAGGGGGGAGGGTGTTCCCTTAGGTCACCTGCTTTATAGTGAAAAGCAAGGGGATACCTCCTCCGGAGTCAGTAATTCTGAGTCGGTACCGGGATGGTTTTAAAGTGTAAAGTTAATGTTTAAATTCATTCATGTCATATTTTTAAAGTGTAGCTCGGTGTGAAGCATTTGTATATGTCACGTGTCAAACGGGTGTTAATATACAATCCTCGGACACTTTTAAAGAGTATAAAGAGTCTCAGTTCTCTGAACTTACTTTATTTATTGGCTTACTTTAAAAATAATTAGTATAAGGGGTTATACTGGATGTTAACAGAGAACATGAATGTTATTATGCTCAATTATGGAGGGTGTTGTGTCTTTCTAATTTATCATAAATAAGAAAGATACATGTAAAGCCTAATACTCCTTTTCTCCTCGAGGGGATAACTCTATTATATATAGTTGAGCTTATTGGATTTTCCTCTATGTCCTAGGCCCTCCAGCCTTTTTACTATTCAGCTATGTCTGAGTCATTGGTACAGTATAAAAATGTTAAAAAATTTATAGTAATTTATATATTTTTTATACTTACCAATGACCCAGACGGGGATGGCCCTCCCAGGAGTTGGGAACTCATACCTCCCCGCTGAGTACATAGCGCTGACCAGGCACTGCTTGTAAGAATGATAATTGGCGCCAATTTTGAGACCTCCTTGACACTGCGCATGCGCAGTGGAGGAAAAGTATGGAGGACCATTTAGGACATGATTTTTTTCGGTTTTAGATGCAAATTTTGGGGATTGGGGGGCAAAATTTGTGTTTGGCCCTAGATTTTGAGAATTAGCACCAGCTATGTCTGGGTCATTGGTAAGTATAAAAAATATATAAATTACTATAAATTTTTTAACTTTACTCTCCCCCTCTCCCCACCCCAAATCCAAATCCTCGCACCACCCCTGAGCTATACATTATATACCTGTTTTATTATTTTGTGTTTAGTTTCAATTTTAATAGAAAAAATAATTTGGACTTTTGTAACTTTTCTATTTTGTTTGACATCCTCATAATACAGTGACTCCATTCACTGCCATGTTCCTCGATCCCTCACTGGACCTCTCGCCTCCTTTCGCAGTACTGAGTATGATCTTTCCCACATGTCGTTATGTGCAAAATAAAATGGATTTACGGCATCAGCGAGTATCACATGGGGAATAAATGGTCAATGTAAATAACACAATATAATTTTTATTATTATTTTATTTCATGCATTTAATATGAGATAAATATGACTGAAATGAAAAAAATAATAGAAAAAAAAATGTTCACATGTTCTGAAACTCACCGAATTTCATGCAGTAAAAGCCCACGCTCAATGGCCATAGTCGTTCTTGTGCAGCCCCCACCTGCTCTTCTCACAGTCGGGGTGCGACTTATACAAAGGCAAGTGTCGCAGGGGAGGTATTTTGGGTTCAACGTATACATGGGAGCGATTTATACACAGATTTATATAGAAATAATCGCTTTTGAATTTGCCTGTTCTGCTGACGTTCGCTGTCATTCTCAAAATGAGATTGCGTTGGTGTTGTTGTAAATTTTGAAGTTTAACGTCAGAGTATCCAAAAACTATGTGGCCATTTGTTTTGGCGCCTGTCAGTTCGTTTTTTGGTTTGCCCTCAAAACTGAAACCAAACCAAAAAACCTCCATGCTTTAATTTGAAACCGCTTATGATGTTTAAGCATTCAAAATTACGTGCAGAAATAAATTTATCAGACAATATAAATCAAGTGTAAGTGGCCAGTTGTAGTTCATCAAAGGGAACCCCATTTGATAAACTGATGAATATTTTATGATAGTTCAGCCTTGGGGTTGACAGGTCATGAATATTTATGAATATTGTGTTGAGTTTTGTGTATTGATACTGAAAGTCTGAAATCTTGGCTTTCTGTCTTAAAAATCTCATTGGTGCAAGTATAGTGTACAACAGTTTTCTTTTTTAATTCCATTCAAATGTACATGTATACTGTGGCAACCAGATTCGTAAATATTGCATTTATTTTAAAGTGAATTATCTGGTCATTCTGGTAATGGGATATGACATGCAGTGTCTTAAAACGCGCTGGAATTTTAAAACCAAATATGTGGTTGTGTTTATTAGAGGCGGTTGCGATTTTCAGTAGTCTCTCACTACCCATCCTGACCCATGGTTGCGGTTAACCTCCCAGCTCTAATTATCTGATATCAGTGGGAACCCTGTTACAAAATGTCTTTTCAATGAGGTTGAATACACTGTAGCAACTGACTTAGCAAATTAGACCACTCTTTTAATCCTTTACCTTACATGAAAAGCAGACGACACTTGCCAAAAAAAATTCTTGAATAACTAATTTTTTTCATTTTTTGTCTCAAAAACATTGGTTATGACCCCTCATTGGAACGAGCTCGTTGAGCTCGTTCCAATGAGAGGTCAAAACCTATGTTTTTGAGACAAAAAATGAAAAAAATAATGAATATTAATTGGCGATTTTTGGGAATAGAGCTGGCCGGTTTTGACCGTTATGTTGGGTAAAGGGTTAAAGGCCTGTTGAAAGGTGATTGAATTTTGTTTCTCTAGGTCTGTACGAACCTTAAATGTACAGAGTTAAACTAGGTATAGAAATTAAGCAAACATTTGGTTTCAGACCTTGTTATGTACTTTGTTTTCACAGACCATAAAATTTGAGAGGAATGATTTTATCATTCCTCTGGTGGTTATCTAAATGATAAAACAGATAACCGAAAATTTGTTTGTCTGGAACTACAAACAGTTTGTCAAAAAGTCTTTATCACCTTATTTGATAGCACTATTTTAAAATGTTCCTGTGGGAAGACCCCTCTCTTCAATGTTCAAACTTACTAAGACAGCTGTCATCCCCTGTGCTTGCTGCAGATGCTTTCGAAATTTGTGAACTGTCATACAGTAGGGCTATCATGGATGGGTCAAAATCATGGGTTGTCATGTTTTCCAACCATGTAATTCAGAGATGTTCCACTATGACACCTAGCAAAATTTACGCCAACGAAGCACCGGTATTGTCCCGATGCGTGGAAAATGCCCACCCATAGGTTTTGACCAGTCCACGATGACTGTACTGTAATCGGTCCTCTTTATTATAATCCAGATGAATGGTAAATAGGTTATCTCAAAATGCAAGATTTTATTCTCTGTTTCCATTATTTCAGTGCCACAAATCCATCCAACTTCAAGTTAGAGTTATTTGTAAACAACCTGAGCAAGCCCAATGCTTCTACTTTTGAAAGACTTGGAATGTAAGTATCTTTCTATGGTTTGCAGTTGTTTACTTTACCTAATGAATCTTTGCAGTCAACCCAAGAACAAACAGGGAAATTTAAAGCTGACAACAGGGGTTGAATTCGAGCCAATTTCTTAATGAGATCAGGGCGTGTTTTTTTCCAAATTTCCAATCTAAAAGTTCCCAATCCATGTAACTGATCAAACTTATCAAGGTCCCTATACAATCTATTATATAAATGCTGATTGTGTGATTTCATTCATGTCCAGTTATAAATTGATTTGCAATGAACCTGGCAGGACATTGCTACTTGGGACGAGTCGGCCCACTCGTTGAATGTATTTAAGGAATGGGACTGTAGACAGTGGTATGTTTAACACTCATTACTGTTAGATAATCAGCTTTGGCTATCAGTATAGGCCGATAAGTTAATTATCAACAACATATTGTTATCGGCAAAAAAGGTTTCTCAGTCTTTTTCATTGCCGATAATTTTTCAGCAATTTTGCAGAAAAAAATCTGTAAACATTTTGGCCGTTATTGTTTTATGGTTACATTTCCAGAAAAAACAATAAATATTGGAATCTTCTGAGTTCTGAAATACTCTTCTCCATATAATTACAACATAGTGACTGATATTTTATTCAAATAAGTCATTGCTCAGTGTTCTTCCCTCTATTCATTTGTCACCTATTTTTGCTGGTCAACAAAAGAAAATTCCTACTACCCATGTGCAATCTATATACCACATGTCACTTCAGTCATCTGTCAAGATTCAAGAATTAAGCTTTGACCACGCCTACAAATTAACCACGACAAATCACCAGAAGGCCATAGTGTCTTGTCTCCATTGCAATGCAAATGAGCAAAAGTGTTCCGCTTCGTTCTGATTAATTTACATGTAAACATAACTGCTTCTTGACTATATTTTGATTCTCTAGTGTAAGTTTTCATCTGGTGAATTGATGTCAGAAGATAATCAATATCAAAACAAAGTGACACAGATTCAAGCCCAGCGCAATAAACAAGATGTTGATCAGTCCATTAATCTTTGTTGTTTATTTTGAAAAAAAAAACACCTGGCAATCATTCAGTTTCCTGGTATCACTGCAACAATTCCCGGAATGATAGTCTGTTTTAAAAAGCTGGTTTTGGTTTCCCTTGGCTGTCATGTTATACAATACCCAGAGAGTTTCTGTTTGCAATATGACACCAGCATAACATATATTTTTCATTAAAAGTTAATTATTGAGTAAAATTTCTTCCAATACACATGGTGATATGTATTATTTCCAATTTTTCTTTTTGGTGTGATCTGCAACTGCAACAAAACTCACGTATCAGTGCCAAGAAAACACTGTTTGACATGCCATTAACTTTAGATGTCTTGACAGGTTGACTCCACATGTGCTGATTCCCAAGTCCGTGAAGTATCAGTATCGATATTGGCCGATATCTAGAGTGGTAGATATCGGTATCGGCAAAACCAATAACAGTGATACTGGCTCACCTCTAATTACTTTTCCAGTGTCCTGCACCTGGAATTGGGTCATGCATGTAACAGACCTTGAAACTGGTCCTGATTCACTTGAATCGGCTTTGATTGTCGCAGACTCCTGCTGTGAGATTGTTCAGTTCATAAATAATTAAAAATTTCTGAGTACAGTTATAGCCCTGTGAATACAACCAGTAACTTTTTCATAGTAAATAAAAGAATGATATTTGTAGATTTTCCAGAGTTTAACCCTTAAAAGCCAAGTTCCAATTTGGGTAGGTTCTATGTACTTGCAGAATACATATTCCAACATACATGTTTTAGGTAAACTTGTTGATGGAAGTTAAGAATACCCTGGTAGTGGTTTCTAGTGAACTTCACTAGACACCACTGCAAGACAAGGTGTGACCATATGATGAGAGGGCAAAAAATAAGGAGAATTCTTCAGGTCTTCAAGTACACTTTCATAGTGTATGGTGAGAATCAAATTTAACATTTTGTGAAAATCGAAGTTTAATCTAAATTGTTTTCCTTGCGAGAATCATTTGCGAGAGTCGATTCTGATTCTCACATGAATTTTAAGCCCTGTGTAAATACATTGACAAGTACCAATTGCATTGTCTCTGCAATGGGAGTATCATTGGTGGGAGGAAAAAAGTTTATAAATGCCCAACACATTGTAACTGAAAATTTTGATGAGCTCAGAGTTACAAGTGGTTTATTAAATGCATTTTAAGGCTAATAGAAGTTCCCAATTCTACAGCACGGCTGCTATGGACTGATCACTTTCCACAGTGGGCAATATTTCCATGGACACAACAGTATTAGATTCCATACATTAACTAGAGGAATAATCATCAAAAATTTAATTAATGAAGTTCACCGGATGCAACCCGATGCTTCATTAATTAAAATTTTGCTGATGATGACTTTTAATGCCTGGTAAACCCATATGTGGCCATCACAACCCATGCGTGGATTACAACCAGTCCATGGCGAGTAAGGCAGACCAGGTCCTTGGCTCCTTTACTAATTGAGGTAGAAAAATCTTTGATAAATGTTTAAAAAAAAGCCAGAAATGTTTTTTTAGATCACCTGGCCCAAAGGGCATGTGAGGTTTTGCCATCACTCAGCGTCCGTCATCCGTTGTCCATCATCTGTAAACTTTTCAAAGTTTCATCTTCTCTAGAACTGCCAAGCAGATGTGAACCAAACTAGGCAGGAATGGTCTATGGGAGGTCCTCTACAAACAGTCCTCATTTTGTTCCCGTCGGATGAAAAATATGGCCCCCAGAGGAATTCTTTGATTCTAATTAGTCTATTTTTTAAAATCTTCTCCTCTGGAACTACAAGGTCAAATGTTTTGAAACTTCACATTGATTGATGACTGGGGCACCCTCTACCAATGGCCATCATTTAATGTTGATCGGGTTGCAAACATGGCCGCAGTTGTGGCTTATAGTTACCATGGAAACCCTTCAGATCTTCTTATCTGAAACTACTTGGCCAATGTGAACCAAGCCTGGTACAAACAAGGTATGGAAAATCCTCTGAAAACAATCATCATTCTGTTTCGCTCAGATGAAGGAGCATGGCAGCCAGGTGCTTTCTTTGATTCTGATTAAGGTTGGGACGATACACCAAATTCACAGTATGATGCGTATCCAAGTACACTATTCACTATACGATATGTATCTAGATACGTATCTTGATATTCATCCTGGTATTGAAGCTGAAGTTAAGATCACATAGGGACAGTGGTGGAGCCAGGAATTCACAGTTGGGGAGCACAGATACACTCCCCCCTCCCCCACACACTTTCTATCACATACTGCACTGCCTGGTTACTCATGTCTGAGCTCATACTCTAGCATAAGCCCATCCCTAACTTTACAGATGTGAGTTACCAAGTGGCCCCTCTGAGTCTAAGCACACCCTTCGACTTTTCAGTTTTAGAATAAAGACGATTTTAGTCACAGGCTAAGGTAATTCTGACAAAATAGGTAAGTAGTCATCTGATGATCGCGGCAACTAACCTTACCAAATACATAAAAAGCGAGAGCACCCCGGCCCCGTGGGTTGGCAATGAAAAATAAATACATCAGTGATTGAGACATGTTCTTGCAGATCATGATTTGACTTCCGCTTTGCAATTTCTTATCAACCTACCTCAATTGTTTACTACAGGCTTGCACTACAGTGGAAGAACCTAACTCGGATAAAATGCTCTCTATTTTAATCTTTCCCAAGGTTTGGGAAAGAAAAGTGGTGGAAAAACACCACGAAAAAATAAGTCAAAACTGGGTCGAGCGCCATCGGCGCACAACCAGTATGGGACGCTCTTTCATAGTACAAATCCATGACTACCATAAAATAGTACGCAATGCGTCAATTCGTCATTCTTTTGATTATCTGCACATGTGGTGGATGTGTGCCATCATTGCTCAGTAACAGTGATATTTTAACTCGTCGATAATGGTTTCCCTGTGATTGGATTTATGGATCTGAAGATCGTATAATAACAGGACTGTGTTTTATATATTCTCGTTTATATTTTCAACCACATTCTCATTGTATATTATTTACTATTCCGTTTTCGCAAATGTTTTGTTTTCGACATCATGCGATTCGACATGAATTTTTCGGTTGATGAATTATTGTTTTGGAGTTAGGTGTCAATCTGGGACTGTCTGGACAGGATTTCTTCACTCTGTTGAGGGCTGAATTTCTGTTTTTTTGGTCCCTGTGGACCGTCTGGGTTCTGTCATGTACCCACCGGTTTTTTTCTGCCACCTTCTCTCGTAGTTGAGGGTGTTCGTCTACTTTCTGTTTCTGTTGAGTTCACCTTTTTCTTCTACTGCTCTCACCTCTGTTATTTTCAGTTCGGTTCCTTTAGGGCAATTCCTTTTGCCCTCGCCCTGATGCGTTCTCGTGGCCGATCTTTCCGCACCCGCGGGTGGTGTGGAACGCTGTCATTTCGGGAGTCTCCCGACTCGACCACGTCTGGTGTGAGTTTACCCCCTCCATGAGGGATGTGCAGCTCCTCCCACCCCTATGAGGGGGGAAGGGGGGGGGGCACTGTCATTTCGGGGCAACCCCGACTCGACCACGTCTGGTGTGAGTTTGACCCCCCTCCGTGGGGGATGTGCAGCTCCTCCCGCTCCCACGGGGGGTGGGGAACGCTATCGTTTCTGGGTCGCCCGATTCGACCACGTCTGGTGAGAATTGCTCCCCCTCCGTGGGGGATGTGCAGCTCCTCCCGCACCAGCGGCGGGTGGGGAACGCTGTGGTTTCGGGGCTTCTCGACTCGACCATGTCTGGTGAGAGTTATTCCCCTTCGGGGAATGTGCAGTTTTTTACCGTGGTGGATACTGCGGGAGCTGTTGGATTTCTGGTGAAGAGATGCCTGGTTCAGGGACTATGCGCCCTCTCCAGTCAACATCTGAGGCTGTCACTAGGGTTGTGACTCCTCCTTTGGAGGCCGAGCTTGGTGGCTCTCTCCGCTTTTCCGCCAGTTCCAACAGCTCCCGTCGTATCTGCTGCTACTGCTGTTCCGTCTACAGCGGCATTGGGCACCGTTTTTAGCCAGCCTCAGCTTATCCCTGCAAGGGTCTGCAGGGATGTCTGTAGTGTGGTTGTGGGGTATCGGCCTCAGCCTTCCCTGACTTCCACTTGGCGGAGTCGGATGGGGCTGCCGACTGAACCCCCTACTGTGTCCTCTCAGCTGTTGAGCACAGTAGTTTTATACCTGCAGTGGTCTGCTGCGGTGTCTGGTTGTATTGACGTGGGGGTATCGGCCTCAGCCTTCCCTGACTTCAACTCGGCGAAGTTGGAAGTGGCTGCCGGCCGGGCCCTCTACTGTGGTCTCTGCGCCGTCGAGCACCACAGTTGTCATTGGATTCGGATGTTCTTAGTGGGACACTATGAACTCTGTGGCGTTTCCGTCCACTCATTCTGGCCACACAACCAGTTTTGGGGGACCAACGTCTTTTGTGCAGCCTGGACCTTCTGCTCTGCAGAGGTCCGCGGTGACTCTCATGAGTTCCCGCTATGTTGATCCACGGGGTGTGTCACACCCCTATACACGTCTGCCTTCAGACGTTTCGGCTGCCGCCCGTCGTCCCACGTCGGGTGTTTTTGAGGATCGTGACCCTTCGCTGGTTAAGAGGGTCAGAGGTGAAGCCACTTTGCTGGTTCGTTCCCCTGTCGAACCGGCCAGTACGGGCAGTGAGCTTAGGGAGGCCCTCTCCTTACTCACTCAGGTTCTGTCAAAGAGCCTTCCCATTGCTTCCAGCGAGGCAGCTAGTGGTTTCCAGGCGCCCCCTATGGCGCTGCCTCCCGGGATTGGAAACAGGCCACTTTCTGATCCCCCTGGTGTTCCGACACCATAGGAGGCGTTGGCCGGTTTGCCCACGATGGGCTATGTGTCTTCCGACTCAGGAGAAGAGTCAGACATGCTTGTTGTCGAGAGCCAGCAGTCTTTGGACTTGGGGGCAGCTCTTGATTTCGTGTTTGGGTTCCTTCCAGGTCTCAAACCATCTAACCAGTCGACAGTGTCAGCCAGGCCGCGATCATCGGTCGCGCGCCAACAGCCTATGGAACAACCCGCTTCTGGGCGTCTTCGTCCGTGCCAGTCGGTACAGTTGGTTGAAGCATTTTCAGCCTTGGACTCTAGCTAAGTTCCAAGGCTATGAAGGCTCCGTTCTTCACCAGGGTTGACACCTTTTTGCCTCCGGTGCGTTATCATTCCTGCGGTTCTGCCAATCCGTCGGTCTACCAGACTTTGACAGTTTTGGATCAGGACTCCAATTCCCTCGGGCTTTACAAGTCCAAGTCTGCCGTCACTCTGATGACGACTCTGGAGTCCACATTGGGCTTATCGAGAGAGATGCTTGGTATGCTTTCTCTCTCCGATCACGTCGTCTCAGCTTTAGCTGCTTATCTGCCTCCAGATAAGTTTGACGAGGTACAGGCTCCTTTGCGTTTGCTGTCCAAGGCGCTCATGCATCTTACACGCATGCCTGTAACATGGCTAATCTGGAATTAGTTCGAAGGGACTGAGGAGCAGTGTGCTACTCTTCGATCTGCTTCTTTGGCAGGTCCGCAACTTTTCCATGGTTCTGTGTTGACGGTCCGGGATGACGTCCTACGTCATTCCGTAGATCAGCTGCTGTTTCTTCAGCTTGATCAGCCTTCTGGGGTAGGCAGGGGCCATTCCAAGCCTAACAAGCACCCTCTGCTTCCTCTGCGAAGCAAAGGGGCTGATCCTTCCGCCACCGCTTCTACTTCTTACTCAAGGGGTAAGGGTAAGCATCGGCAGTCTTGAGGGAAGTCCCAGGATTCTTCATTCAGTAGAGGAGGTGTTTTCTGCTCTCGTGAGCCTCGTCAGGGTTCGAAATGAAGGTCCTCACCTCGACTCGTCTCAGGTTGGAGGAAGGACAGCAGCGTTCGCAGACCGATGGGCCACCATCACATCCGATCCTTGGGTGTTAGATGTTGTTCAGTCCGGGCTGCGAATATCCTTCCGAAGGCACCCCACTCTGTCCAGGGTGCCTCTTCCAGCCACAGTTCCTTCAGACATTTTACGTCGGGAACTTTTGTCCACGGAGATAGACAATCTCCTGACAAAGGGGGCGATTGAGGTCATCAACAACATTAGGTCAGTGGGTTTCTATTCCCGCCTGTTCTTGTTGCCGAAGAAGGACGGCCGACTCCGACCGGTTATCGATCTGAGTTTCCTGAACCAGTCTATCATTGCTCCCAAGTTCAGCATGAAACTTTCAGGTCGGTCCTCCGTTCAATTCACCAGGGAGATTTCGCTTCCAGCTTCGACCTGCGAGACGCTTATTTTCACGTTCCGATTCATTGGGCGTTTTGGAAGTATCTCAGGTTTGTTTTTCTGGGGCGAGTTGACAAGTTCAAGGCCATGCCTTTCGGCCTCAACCTGGCTCCTTGGGCCTTCACCAGACTGATGTCGCATGTGATAGCTTTCCATCGCACACAGTCCAGGGTGACTACTTCGGCATATCTGGACGATATCCTCCTGGGGCATTCCAATGCTGCCTTACTGGAGTCGGATGTCGCCACTCTGTTGAGCTTGCTCACGTCGCTAGGTTTCAGAGTCAACGAGGAGAAATCGGACCTGGTCCCTTCTCAGTCGTTTTATCATCTGGGGATGGCTTTCTGCACACAATTCAATTTGGTGGCGGTTCCCCAGGCCAAGGCTGTGATTCTCTCAGCTTTTACTCTGACTCTGTCCCAGTCCACATCCGCGACGGCTCGGAGTGTTCTCTGGCTAATCGTTCTCTGCTGTTCGGTGACGGATCTCATTCCTCTAGGTCGGCTGCATGTCTGACCTCTCCAACACTTTCTGCTCAGTCATTGGAGGCCGAATGTAGATTTTCTGGATCTGGTGCTTCAGTTTCCAGAATATCTTTATCCTCACCTTCTCCTCTGGGCGGATGTCCAGTGGCTTTCGCAGGGTGTTCCGTTGGACTTACCCACGTCCGATCGCGTTCTGATGGCAGATGCCAGCGATCTCGGATGGGGTGCGACGTTGGATCCTCCAGGTCTTTCCATTCACGGGATGTGGGACCAGGGTCATGCAGCTCTACACATCAACCAGAAGGAGCTTCTTGCTCTTCTTCTGAGTTTCAGGCAGTGGATCCCTCACCTGTCGAATCGCCAGGTCCTTCTGTTGTCCGACCATTCGACGGTGGTTGCTTACATTCGGAACCAGGGCGGCACGCACTCTGTTCCAATGTACGAATTGGCTCGGGATCTTCTACTGCTTGCTCGGGATGTCCACGCCGGGGTGGCTGTTCGTCACATTCCCGGTCGTCTGAACATCCTAGCCGACTCCCTGTCCCGTTGGGGCAGGGTCATTTCCACCTGGTGGATGCTCCACATGGCGGGTTCCAGCGATCTCTTGCGACTCGTTGGAACCATCCGGTGGACACTTTCGTGTCCCCATGTCCAGATGCTCTGGCTTTCGCCGTGGACACTCTGGCCCTCCTTTGGGATGGTCTTGTCGGCTACGCCTTCCTACCGGTTCCGATTCCGCCTCAGGTTCTCGCCCAGATATGAACCTGCAGTCGTCGAATCCTTTCGATCACACCCGTCGCCTCGGTGGGTGTGGATCAATCTGCTCCGCTCTCTCTTAGCTGCGGTTCCGTCATGTCTCCCTCTACCTCGCGACTTTCTTTGCCAAAGTCACCTGAGGAGGTTTCCCATTGACCGGCTTCATTGTACCTTCGCACATGTCTTTTATCGGGTCCTGTCTCCTCTGTAGTGGTTTTTTGAGACACGCAGTGGAGTTGCTTTTCTTCTTCAAGGAGGCACTCACTCCACTGGTTTAGCCTCTGTGGCTAAGTGGAAGGTTCTTCTGTCGATGGTGTGCGATCACTCTGTTGCTTTTGTCACTCCTTCGATCACACCGCTTGCAGAGTTTCTGGTATATGTTTGTTTCTGGGGGTCTCCAGCAATGGGTACATGTCCATGCTTCGGAGACATTTTTTTTCATATGTGAAACCGCATTGTTTCGACACTCATCCTTGCCTCTCCAAGCTTGTTCAGCTCTTTTCCTTGAAAAGGGCTAGGACTTTGCAGTTTACTCCAAGATGGTCACTTTCTTGGGCGCTGCTCTGCTTGGGGGTGGGGGGGGGGGGGGGGCATTCGCATCTTTATCCTGGATGAATATGCGTTTTCTCACATGCCAGATCTCTCCTGCATCCATTTCTTGATGGATTTGTCTTGCTATTCGTGCAGCTTCCGCTCGTCTAGCTACTGGTGATTGTATTACCAATTGTTTTTTCTGCCACGAGGTGCGTGCATTGTCTTCCTCTTTTAATAACTCTGTCATGTTGTCAGATGACGGATGTTATACTGGCAGCCTTCTGGAGAAATGCTACATTCTCCTTTTATCTGCGACAGTTGCAGGAGCCGACATAGAACCTTGGGGCCCTCTTTCTTCAGCTCAGGCTGTTGTCTATCCCAGCCTTTCAGCTTTTTTCAGGGTCAGTTCCAGCTTTGTGCTGTTACTGCCCTTTCTGTCTGTGCGTCGCACTTCACCATACGCCTCATCTTTCATTGTCTTTTCTAATGTTTGTGATGCTATGGTTTGATAGGCCTAGGGATCAATTCCTCTGTCCACGGTCCCAGTGCTATTGAGTTATGTGTGGGTTGGTTATGTGATTCCCTCCAGCCTTTTGTCTATTCAGCCTGTAGTAAACAATTGAGGTAGGTTGATAAGAAGTATAAATTTTATAGTAAATTTCCTTTCTTATTATACCTACCGAAATTGTTTACATGGAGGCCCTCCTGTCTTCTTATTCGGGTAAGAATCCTTCCTTCCCGCTGATCACATAACTCCTGTGTTGTTCGGAATCAAAAGAATGACGAATTGACGCATTGCGCACTGTTTTACGGTAGCCGTGGATTTGTACTATGGAGGAGCGTCCCATACTGGGTGTGCGCCGATGGCGCTCGACCCAGTTTTGGCTTATTTTTTCGTGGTGTTTTTACACCACTTTTCTTTCCCAAATCTTGGGAAAGATTAAAATAGAGAGTATTTTATCCGAGTTAGGTTCTTCCACTGTAGTGCAAGCCTGTAGTAAACAATTTCGGTAGTATAATAAGAAAGGAAATTTACTATAAAATGTATACTTTCAAATCGATTCACCTGAACCGATGCAAACTTGAAAAAATAAAAATTAAATGGTTTTTGTCTGATATTTTACCAAAGTTAATAAAATTGATAAATTTGTCCCTTGAGTGCACATTTGTACACTCAAGGGACGAAATTCACCACTGCCCATTTTATTCTGTTGATTATGAGGCCTAAAACATGAAACAAAACAAGGACATGAACTTTTGATGGCGAAGAAATAGTTACAAAAATTTAAAATAAAATAAAAAAATGCCTGCAAGCATGCAATTTTACAAAAAAAGGTCCGAGAAACAAAAGATCTACTTTTTGATTGTGTTCAACCGATGATCAGAATCGGCCACCCCAATCGGCTGATTGTGGGTAATCAGATGACAACAGCAACAGCTCCTGGAACATTGGTTCAACTGATTGTTGCCAAGCATATTTTTGTACTATAACCCAATGGCCCAGATTTAGCTGGTGCTAACTCAAAAATATCTAGGGCCAAACCCAAATTTTGCCCCCCCCCCCCCTCTCCCCCCCCAGTCCCCAAAATTTGCATGCAAAACCGAAAATTAAATTAAAATTAATCAGATGATAACAGCAACGGCTCCTGGAACATTGGTTCAGCTTATTGTTGCCAAGCATTTTTATGATGATTCATTAACCACATTTTATTATCTTCTGCAATTGTTAATGTAAAATTATGTCAATGATACTATTCTATAAAGTTGAGAGACAACCACAATGTGTATTCTTAATTTCTTATCAACCTACCTTACAATTGTTTACTACAGGCTTGCACTACAGTGGAAGACCCTAACTCGGAAAATATACTCTCTATTTTGATCTTTCCCAAGCGATTTGGGAAAGAAAAGTGGTGCAAAAGCACCATGAAAAGGTAAGCCAAAACTGGGTCGAGCGCCACCGGCGCACACCCAGTAGGGGACGCTCTTCTCTTAGTACAAATCCATGGCTTCCGGCATCCAGTGTGCAGGCAGTAACTAATGAATCATTCTTTTTTTGTCTGCCCATGTGGCAAGACATCCATTTGCATTCAGATACAGTGATAATTCAGCTCGTTGATAATGGTTACCTGTGACTGGAATTATGGATCTGAGGATCGTATAATAACAGGACTGTGTTTTATATATTCTCAACCACATTTTCATTGAATTTTATATATTCTCTGTGATCGCGCATGATTTTCGCATACCGTGCGGTTTGGACATAAATTTTTTTTCGGTTGATAAATTTATGTTATCCTTTTGGATATTATTATTAGCTCACCAACTTTAGTTATGTGAGCTTATGGCATGGCTCGATCGGTTGGCATCAGCGCCGGCATCAGCGTACGTGTCCAATAATGTTAAAGCTTCTGTTTAGGTCACTTACTCGCCCTATTTCCATATCGTGGCCTTTATAATGCTGCTATATGATGATTATTATCATTCTACCATGATTTAACTCCCTCATACACTGCATTTTAAACATTTTTCCTGACATTTGTAGTTGCGTTTAGTTTTCTGTTTAGCTCAGAATTACATGTTTAACTTAGTGTTTAGGTCAGCTGCTGTGCTCCTTCTCTTCCCATGGCACTTATATTCATCATACATGTTCCTTAGTATCATTGTTCCATGATTAACCCCTCATACTCTGCATTTGAAACATTTTTCTTGACTTTTTAGTTGTGTTTAGTTTTCTGTTTAGCTCGGAATTTCATGTTTAACTTAGTGTTTAGGTCAGCTGCTGTGCTCCTTCTCTTCCCATGGCACTTATATTCATCATACATGTTCCTCAGTATCATTGTTTTATGATTAACCCCTCATACTCTGCATTTTAAACATTTTTCTTGACATTTTTAGTTGCGTTTAGTTTTCTGCTTAGCACAGAATTTCAAGTTTAACTTAGTGTTTATGTCAGGGTCTGTGTTTTACTTTTAAGAGGTTGTGTTTAGGTCAGCTTTGTTGCATGTTATGAGCCTGTTTGATACAGTTCTTGTGTTTGCCAAAGTTACTATCAAAGAGGAATGTTGGTGAACTATAGGGCGTTGGTGTCCTTCTTGTTATCATTGGAGTTAGGTGTCAATGAGGGGCTGTATGGACAGGATTTCTCCTCTCCATTGAGGGCAGAATTTCTGTTTTTTGGTCTCTGTCGGCTGTCTGGGTTCAGTTGTGTTCCCGCCTGTCCTTTATTTTCTGCCACCTTACTCTTGTAGTTAGGGGTATTCTTCTACTTTCTACATCTGTTGAGTTCACCTTTTTCTTCTACTGCTCGCACCTCTGTTATGCCCAGGACTGTTCCTTGAAGGCAATGCCTTTTGCCCATGCTTGTAGCCGTTCCTCCCGCACCCACAATTGGGGGCGGGGGAGGATGCTGTCGTTCAGGGCCTCTCGACACGACCACGTCTGGTGAGAGTTATGGAGGGGGGGATGTGCAGTCTTTATCTGTGGTGGATACTGCAGGAGCTGTTGAGTTGTCTGGTGAAGAGATGCCTGGTTCCGGGACTGTGCTCTCTCTCCAGTCGACATCTGAGGCTGTCACTAGGGTTGTGACTCCTCCTTTGGAGCTGAGCTTGAATACTCTCTCCCCTTTTCCGCCAGTTTCAACAGCTCCCGTCGTATCTGCTGCTACTGCTGTTGTGTCTGCAATGTCATCGGTCACCGTTTCAGCCGGCCTCGGCTTATCCCTGCAGGGGTCTGCAGAAATGCATCTCTGGTAGTGTGGACGTGGGGTATCGACCTCAGCCTTCCCTGACTTCAACTCGGCCAAGTCGGAAGGGGCTGCCAACCGAACCCTCTGCTGTGGCCTCTCAGCCGTTGAGCACAGCAGTTTTATCCCTGCAGGGGTCTGCAGAGATGTGTGGTAGTGTGGATGTGGGGTATCGGCCTCAGCCTTCCCTGACTTCAATTCGGCCAAGTCGGAAGGGCTGCCGGCTGAACCCCCTGCTGTGGTCTCGCAGCCGTCGAGCACTGCAATTTTCTCATTGGATTCGGATGTTCATGGTGGGGCCACCATGAACTCCGTGGTGTTTCTGTCCACGCACTCTGGTCCCATGGCCAGTTTTGTGGGACCAACGTCTTTTGTGCAGCCTGGACCTTCTGTCCCTCAGGTCAGCGGCGACTCTCCTGAGTTCCCGCTCTGTAGAAGATGCCTTCAGATGTTTAGGCTGCCACCCTGTTTCCCCATGTCGGGTGTATTTGAGGATTGTGACCCTTCGCTGGTTAAAAGGGTCAGGAGTGCCACTTTGCCGGTTCGATCCCACGTCGAACTGGCCGACATAGCGTCACCTGAGTGCTAGAATGTTCTGTGTCCCCTAGCACTCAGACGACGATAGACCGTGAGCTCAGGGAGGCCCTCTCCTTGCTCACTCAGGTTCTTTCCGAGAGCCTTCCCATTGCTTCCAGCGAGGCTACTAGTGGTTTCACTTGCACCCCCCCTGTGGACGGTTCCTTGAGGGCAATGCCGTGAGCTTAGGGAGGCCCTCTCCTTGCTTACTCAGGTTCTTTCCGAGAGCCTTCCCGTTGCTTCCAGCGAGGCTACTAGTGGTTTCCTTTGCACCCCCCTGCGGTGTCGCCTCCCGCAATAGGAAGCAGGCCGCTTTCTGATCCCTTAGGTGTGCCTACACCATGGGGGGCATCGGCTGGTTTGCCCATGATGGGCTATGTGTCTTCCGACTCAGAAGATGAGTCTGACATACCTGACGTTGAGAGCAAAATCTTCTGACTTGGGGCAGCTCTTGACTTTGTGTTTGGGTTCCTTCCAGATCTCAAACCGTCAAACCAGCCGACAGTGTCAGCCAGGCCGCGATCATCGGTCGCACGCCTACAGCCTGTGGAGCAACTTGCTTCAGGGCGCCTTCGACCATGCCAGTCGGTACAGGTGGTTGAAGCTTTTTCAGCTTTGGACTCTAAGCTGAGTTCCAAGGCTATGAAAACTTCGTTCTTCACCAGGGTTGACACTTTTTTTGCCTCCAGTGCATTATCGTTCCTACGGTTCTGCCAATCCGTCAGTCTGCCAGACTTTGACGGTCTTGGATCAGGACTCCACCTCCCTCGGGCTTTCCAAGCCCAAGTCGGCCGTTATTCCTATGGCGACTCTGGAGTCCCTGTTGGGCTTATCGAGAGAGATGCTGGGCATGCTTTCTCCCTCGGATCACGTCGTCTCAGCTTTAGCTGCTTATCTGCCTCCAGGTAAGTTTGACGACGTAAGGCTCCTTTGCATGTGCTTTCCTAGGCGCTCATGCACATGCATGCCTGTAACATGGCTAACTTGGAATTAGTTCACAGGGACGCTGTGTTGGACACACGCCGTTCCCGTCGTGAGGGGCAGCGTGCTGCTCTTCGATCTGCTTCTTCGGCAGGTCCACAGCTATTCCATGGTTCCGTGGCGACAGTCCGAGATGATGTCCTAAGTCATTCCATCGATTGAGCGTATTTGCGGCAATCGCCAGTTCATACCAGAAAAAGTGAAGGTTGCACTCCATTGGCTCAGATCGCACTAAAAATTACTAGTTGCGTGCACTTGAGTGGTTTACCGCCGAAGTGTGCACGACTGGTAATTTTACTGGACCAGAGTCAACAGAGTTTAACACTGTGAAATATGTTCAGTTTAATGTAGTTCTTTCGAGTCTCGACTTTTCTAGTATTGAACGGACTGTAAAGCCGTAAAATAAGTTCAATTTAATGTTGTTCTCTGAAGCCTCCACTTGTCTAGTAGTGCACGATATTACAATCGTAATCGGCATTGGAATCGGCCGATTGTGAACTCCAGTAACCTGTAATCGGTCAGCGGCCATTTTTAGTAGTAGTTGAACACTACTTTTTGGGGCCTTATAAACAGAATTTTGCTAAACGTGCTAATAGCCTGATGCCATGCCCATACCTTGCTAATGTTTGATAAATAATACTCATGTTTCAAATCACCGTTGAACGGTATCTCATCACTCAACCAGTTAGTTTAATATAATATGTTCTGTTTACTTACAGCTTGGATTATAAAGAGAATATTGAGATACAGTTGAAAGCAGATTCAGAGGTTAGTTTCTTGTTCTTTGTAAGGTTATTTAATCCTATACATAACATAATTGTTGTATCTGAACAGCACTATTGATTCGGATTCCCATGTTGTGTCCTTGGGCAAGGCACTTAACCCCGATTGTCCACATGGGGGCACGATGACACTGTGTACTAAGGCGTACTGCACGTCGATGGTGTGCATGTCTTCAACCGATCTAACCCTGCCTGTGCTGCGGTGCAGAGTTACGATGTTGGGGAGCTGGCAGCTGCTCATCGTGCTTGGTGGTTCTCTCCGGGTACTCCGGCTTCCTCCACCCATAAAACTGTCACGTTCATGACTAGCCATTGTGCATAAGTATGTGACCTAAAACACCAATAAATAAATAAATAAATAACAGCACTATTATATAAAAAAAAATTGTCATTAAATATTTTTATACTGTACCAATGACCCAGACATAGCTGGTGCTAACTCTTCAAAATGTAGGGCCAAACACAAATTTTGCCCCCCAATCCTCAAAATTTGCATCTAAAACCAAAGAAAACATGTCCTGAATGGCCCTCCATACTTCACCTCTACTGCGCATGCGCAGTGTCAAGGACGTCCCGAAATTGGCGCCATTAATCATTCTTTGTTTGGCCCTTCATCAGTTAACATCTGACTGATCTTTGTGCTTGTAAATCTCAGTTTAAATGATGCCAGACACATAAATATTAGAGAAATGGTGATTCTAAGGAGGATATAGAAGGAGGAGAGGAAAAATGAGTGACAGAAAATAATCAGGGCTGTAACTTAAAATTTTTTAATGAAATTATGTTAAGTTACCTATTTTCGAGGCAACAGCCTGTTGTGGTCATTCTTGTTATCAAGTTACACTGCTTGTTCAGTGTTTTCCTCTCTCCCTTTCCTTTAAGTCCCCTCTTGCTATTCTCCCATGCTTTTGGCATATTTTCTGTAATATTATTACTAAAATTTCTTGGGAGTTTTAGCTGGATAACAGAATGAATTCTGTTCCTTTCCCCATGTTTACGTCTTCACCTATGGGTGGTTAGGCGTAGTGTTCTGCATCTACCATCTGATGTTCTGCAGTTTCTTCCCTGGAAGTCTCTGTTTTGCATCAGATAGTGTATTATTGGTAACTGATTTCGGGCCAGGGTGCCTGGAGTCTTGTTCTGGTGTTTTTACACTTATTGTTTACATTTACTACAGCCCTATGTGTGAGGGGGGGATTTCTTGAAAATAATATCTTGATGTTAATTTAATCATAACTAGATACATTATTATTGTTCGTAAGTGTTGCATTAATTTTTTAAAATATTTTTAGAATTTTTGTCCACACTTAGGCTTGGGATCCATTGTGGCTCAACGTTACTTTTCAGAAACTTGGGCTGTTCTGAAAAAATATTTTTTCAAAATTTTTTTATTTCAATTATTTTTTCTATGTTAATGGATCATATTATTATGTATTTTGATTGTCAGGGGTTGGTGCGAGTGCTAGGACTTTGTTTTCTTTTCACAATGAAAGGATATTGTTCAATTGTAATAAGAGGAAATCTTCCTCTGACTTTCATAATCATTGTATAATGTAGTCAGTGTACTCGCACTAACTCCTGTTCTGTATGTGTTAATTTCGATGACAACATGGGAAGTGTGTGTGTCACGGTATGTTAGTGGGGAAATGGCCATTCCGGTCCTTTCCCCGCAGGGTCACTCTACTTTATCAATCTCTATTTCAGACGATCAAGAAAAGGGTGATGTATCCGTGATGTCTTCCAAAAGTGTGCCTCCGTCGTCACAATTAATGAAGAGCTAGCGGAAAAGTGCTCATATAAATACGTCAATTGCCTAAGAGGACCCTAGTAGGTTCGACAGCCTTTGACGTCCGCTAGCTCGCCCGGTGTAGCGTCCATTCATCGAATGATTCGGCAGCCGGGTTCGTCCGTTGCGGTCTAGAAGGAGTTTTGGGTGATGCGAGCACTATAAATCAACCAAATGCACACCCAGTGACGGCGGATTAGAGGAGAGAACGGAGGAAGCCTTTTAGTCCGGTTCTTAGCTCGTCCAGGTCCATCCGGACTGCGAGCGAGAGAGGCCCCTCTCTCGTACAACAACATCTGGCCCCAGATGTTGTGGTACAAAATGTTTCGCATTCGGAGCTTACGTCCGCCGCTCGGGACGCTCCGATATATAGTCAGTCCGGAGAGACTGTCAATAAGGCTTCCTCATCCTCATGGTAGCGCACACGACCGCTCTTGGCTACGTGACCTCGGATATCCAGTCAGCTTCGCCAATCAGAGAATTATCGGCGACCAGGTCACACCATCCGGTAGCCAGGGACACGAGGCCTGCAGACTCCGGACGTTTGCATAAGAAAGTATGCGGGAGTCAACGTACACGGAGCTTCCAGCGGCAAGGCATCGTAAGACCGCTACTGCACAGGCCTCGGCGATGGACGTGCTATCCCAAATAGCACAGCTTATCGCAGCAACGACAGAATCTCTGTCGCATCATGTATTATCCGACGACGCTGGGTCGGGACGCTCCGCGGAAGCAGGTACGGACGTCCGAAAATTTCATCCGGTCCGACGGGATGCCGAAAGGGATTTGGAGGATTTCGAGCTTTCCCTTTCGGAACAACATAAGCTGCTGTATATGTCATCTGACTTTATCTTCTAGAGATTCTTTCGTCGGACCAGAATGCTGCGATGCTGGATAAGAAACTGATAGCGTCGGTGGACACAGAAATTTTTGGTTCGGTTCCTCAGTTCCGACACAGTCCAATAATGTCACACAAACTTTCGAATTATTGAACGACGCTATATATATTATTATATGCTTGCTATTAACAAGCATGTCTGGTTTCTTGTTCGCAAAGTTACTGAGATGTCTTTCAAAAGTGTGCCTCTGTCATCATAGTTAATGAAGAGCTAGCGGCAATAAGTGCTCATGGAATACGTCAATCGCCTAAGAGGTCCCTGGTAGGATCGACGGAGTTGACATTCGCTAGCTCACCCGGTGTAGCGTCCATTCATCGAATGGTTCGGCAGTCGGGTTCGTCTGTTGCGGTCTCGGGAGGAGATTTGGGTGATGCGAGCACTATAATAGACTTTAGTACACACCCAGTGACGACGGATTAGAGGACAGATCAGAGGAAGCCTGTTAGTCCGGTTCCTGGCTCGTCCAGGTCCGTCCGGGCTGCGAGCGAGAGAGGTCCCTCTCTCGTACAACAACATATGGGACCGGATGTTGTGGTACAGACATTTCGCTTTCGGAGCATATGTCCGCCGCTCGGGACGCTCCGTTATATTGACAGTCCGAGAGACTGTCGATAATGCTTCCTCATCCTCACAGCAGCGCACACAACCGCACATTGGCTGCGTGACCTCGAATATCAGGCCAGCTTCATCATTCAGTGATTCCACGGCGAACAGGTCACGCCATCCGGTAGCCAAGGGACACGAGGCCTATACACTCCGTTTGCTCGCATAATAGAAGTATGCACGGGGTAACGAACACGGAGTTTCCAGCGGCAATGCATCGTAAGACCGCTTCTCCACAGGCCTCAGTGACGGACGTTCTATCCAAAATAGCACAGCTTATCGCAGCATCCCAGCAAACGACAGATTCTCGGTCGGATCAGGAATAATCCGACGGCGCTGGGTCGGTGCGCTCCGCTGTTGCATCAGGTACGGACGACCGAACACTTTATAGGGTCCGACAGGATGGCGAAAGGGATTCGGACGATTTCGATCTTTCCCTTTCGGAACAACAGAAGCTGCCATACATTTCTTCCGGCATTATCTTCCAGAGGTTGTTCCATCGGACTACATTGCTGCGATGCTGGATAAGAGACTAATAGCGTCATTGGACACAGAGTTTTGGATCGGTTCAGGGACATTGTCCCTGACTTGCTGACACAGTCCAATAATGTCGTTAGAACATTCGAATTATTTAACGACGCTATATATAAGCTTGCTACCAAGCATGATAATCCAGTTTCTTTGCTGCAATGCTCTATTCTGCCTTTCATCAATTCTAGGGAATAATTTATATTGGCAGAACAGGGCATACCGAGAGTTCATATGCGTCTAGACGGCAGGGCTGAAGACTGGGAATTATCTTTTTTGCCATCCATGTCAATTCCAACAACGATGTTGGAAATGACAATGATGTCTAATAGACTTAACTTAGGTGCTTTATCATACGTAGACCACCTTACTGAGGCCTTATCATTACGTCTTCAAGAGAAAGAATTCCAGGATATGATCCTTAATGTGATTTCTTTCAAGGGCAGTAGTTTTTCCACGTATAACTCCGCCCTTCAGTGGCAACCTGGAGTTGGTTAGACGTGACGCAGCCCTAGCTACATCCACGCACGTGGATAGTAAGGTGAAGAACTCTCTCAGAGTCGCTTCGGTCTCGGAGAAGCTTCTCTTTGACGGCATCTTTTCAGCAATCTATGAATTGCTCGATATACACGATCTCTTGTCTATCAAGTGTAACAAGAGATTCAGACTGGGGCAAACATTCGGTAGTTGACTCAGAGAGTGCCACTTCAGTTGCCGGATCCGAGTTTTATGATTATGACGGATGCCAGTCAAACAGGTTGGGGTACAATATTGATCCCAACGGATTCGAAGTGCCAGGGTCTTTGGGTTCCGCAGTTTCTAGGCAAGCACTTAACTTCCAGGAAATGATGTTATTTAGGCTTGCACTATGTCATTGGATGAACATTATTCAGAAACGCATGTCCAAATCCTGTCCGATAATACGACAGTAGTTGTGTATCTCCGGAACCAGGGAGGCACTCATTCGATTCCGTTTTTCAATTTAACGGAAAGAATCCTTCTGTTTGTTATAGTACACCAAGTTCTGCTTCGGTCCGTCATATTCCGGGTCGTCTGATTGTATTAGCAGAGTCCCTTTCACGTAAGGGTCGCTTGCTGCCGTCAGAATGGACTCTCAACAAACAAGTATTCAATCAGATTTGCTATCAATGGGAGCGCCCAATGATAATTTATTTGCGACACAACTCACTATTCAATTGCAGACGTATGTGTTTCCATGTCCGGATCCCTGAGCTTATGTTGTTAACGCTCTATTGATCTAATAGGACGGAATGATAGGATATGCGTATCCTCCAGCGCTGTTGATTCAGCAAGTATTGCTAAGATAAACATCCACAATACAATTCTGTTGATAGCATCTCTGTCTTCACAGAGACCGTGGGTAAATTTACTCAGGTGTCTACTGTGGGACTTACCGCGAAAACTTCCTCCATGAGAGGATCTTCTTTCGCTGGGGAAATCGTGTCAACTTCATCACAACCCGCAAGGTCTCAACCTTCACGTATTCCGTTGTGTGGTCCTTCTTGCACGGCAAGCATTGTACAGGACGAGCTATGGATGCGATTTCTTACTGTAGGAGAACCTCCTCTTCGCTATACTATGCGGCTAAAGTGGAGGCTCTTCCGTCGCTGGTGTAGGGATCATTATGTTGATATTTTTGATTCCTCCATACTAGACATTGCAACTTTCTAGTATACTTGTTTGACAAGATCAACTGCAGCCTGTTACTATTAAGGTTATAGGTCTATGTTATCTTATACCTATGCACTCTATGATAGTTTACAATTGAGTCTTATGTCTCTTTATCTAAGTTAGTTAGAAACGTTTCGATAAATAGACCTAGAATCCTTAGATTAAATTCCTATACGGAATTTAGCTTCGGTTCTTATTTAGCTAAGTAATCATTTGTGCCTCTGGAAACAGTAGTTTTCACATTCTGACCTTTTAAGACAGTAATTCTCTTAGTCTTCTCTTTTACTGAGGAGTCAGTGAGCTTCATGCACTATCGGTGGACGATTCTCACTTTCGTAGTTTTGGAAACACTACTTCCTTTACTACTTAGGTTGGATTTTTGGTTAAGAATCAGGCTCCTAAATTATATACCTATTGTTATTAAGGTCCTTCCGTCTTCGTACGGGCATAGGCCTTTACTCTATCCGGTTAGAGTTTACGTATTTATAAACAGATATCAGTTTATTAGTAAGGACGTAAGCTTCTTCTGTCTTTGATGCCTAATAGAAGGACATTACGCTCCATTCTATTGCTAATGGATTCAATTAACTATCGGTACTGCTTATGTTATATCATTAACTCAGCAGTTTGTGCTTGAGATTTCGGCTCATGAAGTAAGAGCTCTTTCTACATCTTGGGCTTACATTAATAGTGTCGCTATTATAGATTTTATGAAGGCTGCACATTGGGCTCAGCCATCCACATTCATGAATTTTTATCTCAGAAATATTGAGTCCATTTCTGGAGGCCTCCATTGTTAGGTCTATTATCTACTGCTCAGAATGTCATTCACTTAACAGTTGCTACTATAGCTAGGTAGGCTTTCTGTTCCGGCAGTGACTCTGTCCTGCTGCCCTCTTCGCTCTGGGCTATTTGACCCAGGGCAAGGAGAAGGGGGGTGGGGGGGGGGGGGGTGTTCTCTTGGGTCACCTGTTTTATTATGAAAACAAGGGGATACCTCCTCCGGAGTTAGTAATTCTGAGCTGTTATTGGATGGTTTTTAAGTGATAAGTTTATGTTTTAAAAATTCATTCAGGTCATAGTTCTTAAAGTATAGCTTTTGAATATATCACGTGTCAAACAGGCATTATTATACAATCCTCAGACATTTTTAAAGGAGTATAAAGAGTCTCTATTCTCTATACTAACTATATTTATTGGCTTACTTTAAAAATTATTAGTATAAGGATTATACTGGATATTAATAGAGTACATGGATGTTATGATGCTCAATTATGGAAGGTGTTGTGTCTTTCTAATTTATCATAAATAAGAAAGATACATGTAAGGCCTAATACTCCTTTTCCCCTCGAGGGGATGGCTCTATTTTATATAATTGAGCTTATTGGAATTTCCTCTATGTCCTAGGCCCTCCAGCCTTTTTACTATTCAGCTGTGTCTGGGTCATTGGTACAGTATAAAAATGTTAAAAAATTTATAGTAATTTATATATTTTTTATACTTACCAATGACCCAGACGGGGATGGCCCTCCCAGGAGTTGGGAACTCATACCTCCCTGCTGAGTACATAGCGCTTACCAGGCACTGATTATAAGAAAGATTAATGGCGCCAATTTCGGGACGTCCTTGACACTGCGCATGCGCAGTAGAGGTGAAGTATGGAGGGCCATTCAGGACATGTTTTCTTTGGTTTTAGATGCAAATTTTGGGGATTGGGGGGCCAAATTTGTGTTTGGCCCTACATTTTCAAGAGTTAGCACCAGCTATGCCTGGGTCATTGGTAAGTATAAAAAATATATAAATTAGTATAAATTTTTTAACTTTCATTATATTTTCCAATTCTTGCGCCAAAACACAGTTTATGCAATGATAGATCATATATTATGTTTTGGAATCGAAAAATGAAAATGTTTAGGCCACACAAAGTAGATCTTCTGTTTCTCGGGCCATTTTTTATTTTTGTAATTCTTTGCCACCAATAGTTCATGTTCTTGGTTTGTTTTATGTTTTTCGGCCTCGTAATCTACAGAATATCATGCAAGGTGTTGTATTTCGTCCCCTGAGTGCAAGAAACCTTTGCAATGCTAAGGCATTGCAAAGCCTTGTTGCACTCAAGGATCAAATTTATAAAAAAAATTTACTGTGGGTAAAATATTAGACCTAAATCATTTAATTTTTATTTTTTCAAGTTTGCATTGGTTATAAAAAGAGAGCATGCGGCAGCCAAAAGGACCATGTGGAGGAGGGGGGCTTGAAAAACAGATTTTAAACTTTTTTAGGCCTTAGTTATTCAAGAAATTTTATCGAAAGTGTTGTCTCCTACTTATGTAAGGTGAAGGGTTAAACCTTTACCTTAAAAATCAACAGAAAATTTAACTTGGATTGTCCTAATGTTTGCTTATTCCCATTTTCTTGGAAAAGCACTAGAGAGAAAAAAAAAATGTGAAAGGGTCATTGAAAACTGTCAACAGTCATGAAAATGTCAGAGTATTCTATCTATAGCTTCAAACATGATGAACTAAATTTAATCCTTTACTTAATATGACATTTTACCACTTCCATGCACCAAAAACATAGCCTATGACCCCTGATTGGAATAAGCTCAATTGGCTTGTTCCAATGAGGGTCATAAGCTATGTTTTTGAGACAGAAAATGAAAAAAATAATGAAAATTGATTGGTGACTTTTGTAAATAGCGCTGCCAGCTTTTTCCCATTACATTGGATAAAGGGTTAATTTATTAGTCCCCTGCAGGAACCGTAAGGGAACTATAGGATTGCACTCCGTCCGTCTGTCTGTCCATCTGCCTGTCTGTTTTTATGTTACCACCTCTCCCTCCAACATGCTTTAAGCCACACCTTTCATATTTCATACATGGATAAATGGTTCTGAGGGGATGATGCACGCTCAAAATCTTTGTTTCAAAATCCAAGATGGTGGAATGGCGGCCATTTTTGTTGTGTTTTTTTAGCTTTCTTCTCAATTTTCATGTTACCACCCTTCCCTGCAACATGGTTCATGCTACACTTTGCATATTTGGTACATGGATAGAGGGTTGGGAGGGGATGATGCACGTTCAATATTTTTTTTCAAAATCCAAGATGGCGGCCATTTTTGTTGTGTTTTTTTAAGCTTTTTTCTCTATTTTATGTTACCACCCCTCACTCCAACATGGTTCAAGCTACACTTTTCATATTTGGCACATGGATAGAGGGTTGTGATTGGATGATGCACGTTCAATATTTTTTTTCTCAAAATTCAAGATGGCGCCATGGCAGCCATTTTTGTGTTTTATAAGCTTTTTTCTCTATTTTATGTTACCACCCCTCCCTCCAACATGGTTCAAACTACACCTTTCATATATGGTACATGGATAAAGGGTTGTGAGGAGATTATGCACGCTCAATATTTTTTTTTCAAAATCTAAGATCTGTCTGTTCGTCTGTCTGTTTGTTTGTTTTTATGTTACCACCTCTCCCTAAAACATGCTTTAAGCTACACCTTTCATATTTGGTGTGTGGATAAATGGTTCTGAAGGGATGATGCACGCTTAATATTTTTTTTTTCAAAATCCAAGATGGCGGAATGGCAGCCATTTTTGCTGTGTTTTTTAAGCTTTTATTTCTCTATTTTTATGTGATCACCCCTCCCTCCAACATGCTTCAAGCTACACTTCTCTCAATTCTCAATTTTTAGATTCCATTCAAATTTGAAATCCTGTCTGATAACCTGTATTTTACCCAAACCACCCCGCAGGTCTGACACTCTTGTTGACTGTTGTCATGAAACCCGAATTGTCCCCCCCCCCCCCCCCCCCCCCAGGTCTGATACTCCTGCTGACTGTGGTCATGTCTTATGTGACAAAAACACCTTATGTCACAAAAGCGCCATAGGGGACTAATACCACCTCGATGGTCAAACACTTGTTTTGTTTGAGATAATCCTCAAGTTCGTATAATTAACCTGATGTAGGCAGCAGGCAGCTATAACTGATAATAACGAAGTAACTTCTAATTACAGTACAGTGAATCCCACTTACTTGGATATCTCTTAACTGAATAAGCCTGTTAATTGAATAAACTTTCCCAACACAAAACCATTTACCATACCTCCAGTACAAATTTGACCTGTTAATTGAATATAGGCTGTAGAGTAAACTCCTGTTAATTGAATAAAAAATCTTGTAACCTACTGAGAAATTACCCTGACTCTCCACAGTTTTCCTTTGTTTATAGACATATTTGGCCTCAGTACATCCAACAAAGACATTTAATCTATTATATCTTGTTTGACAGAGCTCATGGAACTCTGTCAAACAAGATATAATAGAATAAATAATAAATTTATCTCCAGAATACAGGAGAGTGACAGAATCCCTGTTAATTGAACACTCATGTTAATTGAATAATTTTCATTGGCAAAGTGGCTATTCAATTAACAGGGTTCCACTGCACTGGCTGAACACAGTGGTAGAATTACCACAAGAAATAACTGAATTTTTTTCTCTGCCAGCAATTCCAACCTTGAAAAAAAAAGTGTTTCAAATATCGTTCTATACTATATTTTAGAATGTCATATGTATGTCTGTCTGTCCGCTATAGAAATGAATATGGGGCCACCCCAAGTGTCCAAAATGGGTATACTTGGGAGTACTTTTTTATGGCGAAGGTCATCGTCAGGTTTAAAAAAGCATTTGGGGTGGGGGTGGGGTTGTAGCGGGGACCAAAAGTTATGACCAAAAACTATTTTACCGATATATGTCTTCAAAGGGGTCTACTAGGGGTACATTTTTATCAGGAATCTAATGGTGAGGTTTAAAAAAGTATCGGGTTGGGGGTGGGACTGTAGAGGGGCACCAAAAGTTATGACCAAAATTTTTCTCACCGATATAGGTCTTCAAAGGGGTCTACTATGGGTAATGTTTTACCAGGAATCTAATGGTGAGGTTTAAAAAAAGTGTTGGGGTGGTGGTTTAGAGGGGCACCAACTAAGCCCCAGCAATGCCAGGTAACCCTGCCAGTAAACAGATAAAGCACATTTTCAGCTCTCTCTTGTGGATATAAAGTGCTTTGATTTTGGAAAATGTGGGTGCTCTTTGTTCAACTTTGGGACTGGGGATTCACATGAGCACTTTTTGAAAATGCTTTTCACAAGGCAGTTGTAAAATAATATCATTATGAGATGTATTCTGAATAAACTGCAACAAGTTTTCATTTAAACATCTGAATGATAAAAATAAAATATTTAGACCTAAAAAAGTAAAAAATCTGTTTCTCAGGCCCTTCCACATGCTCCTTTTAACTCCCACATACTCTCTTTTTATAACTAATGCAAACTTGAAAAAATACAAATTAAATGGTTTAAGTCTGATATTTTACCCAGTCAATAAAATTGATCCCTTGAGTGCAACAAGGCTTTGCAATGCTTCAGCATTGCAAAGCCTTCTTGCACTCAAGGGACGAAATACCTCACTACCCATTCTATTCTTTAGATTAGGAGGCCTAGAACATAAAACAAACCAAGAATACAAACTTTTGATGGCAAAAAATTATTACAAAAATAAAATATAAAACACCCTGCCTGCATGCAATTTTACAAAAAATGGCCTGAGAAACAGAAGATCTTCTTTGTGGGGCCTTACTTGTGTGCACATGTGTATCTGGATGTTGCAGTAGAAAATAGTGCATTATTATTGACAGGCACTATTTTGATCTATGGAGTCTCTCCAAATTGACATACTATGTTCACTGGGGGGGAATATGCATGGTTTATGGTTGAATCTTTCATCTTTGTGCATCTTTAACGGCATTTCAATCAACCTGATGCCACATTTTAGTGTGCTTGAATATAGTTTGTAGTTAGTAGTTTTTCATAGGTATACTGTTAATCTCTCTGAGGTTCCAAAATCTGCGTGCAACATGGTTTTCTTTCTGTTTGATTTGAACACTGTTGTATAATTCCGCTTTTGTAGTTGCAGATACCCACTGATGGCTTGATTTTGAAAGGATGGTACACAGCTCTGACTGTAGCAGTCTATGGCATCCTGACGAGTGTTAAAAGTGAGCCCTCCTCTCCTCCTCCTCCACCTCCACCACCACAACAGCCACAACAGGCATTACCAGTTCAGCAAAAACCCAAACCACAGCGTGAGTACTGAATCTTTTCTTGAGAGTTTATAGACATAATCAAACTTTATTTTGTTGCAAAGTCTCAGGTTATCACTGAATCATGCCAGCTTCTGCTTAAATGAAATGAATTGTGGACAGTTTTGACATATTTGTTATACGCTAAATGATAGATTATCGAAGAAATTGCAGAAAGATAGAAATCGTATCCCCCAATGTGAAGATATAGAAATTTTCACTTTCACGGTATCATCAAAATGGCGGCTTTCAAAGCATCACTTCAAGTTGCATACGAGTCAAATTATGACGGGAAATGATCAATTTATTCTAAAAACGTATAATGAAAAATAAATTTAGTGTTTTTGAGTGGATACCGATCATTTCCAGCAATAATTCAACACATATTCACCTTGAATTGATGCATGAAATCTGCTAGTCCAAACATGGCCTGAAAGTCTGTAATATAAGTTTTGGGTTTGGTACGTCCTTTCAAAGAATGTACCAAACCAAAAACTTATATTCCAAATGTACAGACTTTCGGGCCATGTTTGGACTAGAAACCTGCCAGCTGAATCAGATTCCAAGATGCTGTCTGTTCCGATTATTGATCAAATCACTTCCGCATATCAATGATTCAATGCACTGTTTACTTTCATGCATCAATTCAGGCCTGGCATTTTCAGGCACGCGATTTTTTCGCGTGCCTTAACGTGCACCAAGAACCATTAAGGTCCGCGAAATTTCGCTCTCCTGGGTGCACAAAGATAAGTATAACACTTTTGAAAAATGCAGCTTCAAAATTGAAGGATGCGTATTTATGCTTGGGTGTCATAGCTCATGGAATCTGAGATACACAATTTGTTACAAAATGTGACATTACATAATAAATCATTTTATATCTTCTCAAATGCCCTCGCTTCTTGCTTGTGCCATCAGTATTAACTTATGTCGAACATCATACTCGTGAGTTCTTACCGTAACCATTCTGCAAGAACTTACGATTTCACTTTCTGAGAAGGCACAGAAAACTTTGCCTGCACTGGTGTAAAACAATATTAGGCCACACAAAGTAGATCTGTTTCTCAGGCCATTATTTGAGAAATTGCATGCGGGCAAGCGTTTTTTTATTTTATTTCAGTAATTTCTTCTTTACCATCAAAAGTTTATGTTCTTGGTTCAAGTTTTAGGCCTCATAATCTACAGAATAGCATGGGTGGTGGTGTATTTCATCCCTTGAGTGCAAGAAGGCTTTGCAATGCTAAAGCATTGCAAAGCCTTCTTGCACTCAAGGGACAAATTCATCAATATTTTTAACTTGGGTAAAATATCAGACATAAACCATTTAATTTTTATTTTTTTAAAGTTTAAATTGGTTATAAAAAGAGAGCATGCGGCATCCAAAAGGACCATGTGGGAGGGCCTGAGAAACAGATTTTTTATTTTTTAGGCCTTAAAGAATAATATTATTGTACTCCAGTGCAGGCAAAGTGTCTGCAGAAAATCTAACGGTTAACCTGAAATAACATTAAATCATTATCAATATCACTGTCAAATATTAGTTTCCATGCATCATGGAGAATATCGTAACGTCTCCAACAACAGAGTTTATTACTTCCTCAGTTCCTGGTGTGACAACATATGTGCTTTGGCTTGGGACGATTTGCGGGTTAAGTTGCTCAAAATCTCAATTTATTTTGGTGGTTACTGTATCACAACGCCATCTTTCGTCAGTTACACGAGGCATCACTGAACAGCATAACACAGGCTATTTATAAACCTCTGTTGTGTTTACTTTCACTTTCAGTTGTCATGATATTAGATTATCAATCTGATTTTTTGTGAATTTCCGCGAATATTCGAAACGTCACCATCACCTGCCCACGAGAATTATTTGATTGATTTCATTTTTCACCAGGTATGTACAGTTTCTATTACTATTCAAACATTGTCCCATTTCAAAACCAATGTCCCATTTCAAAACCAACTTATATTCCCATTAAACGACATCTTATAATCAAAGAACTTAAATTAAGTGATAACCACGTGGAGTGACGGTATTCCCTCAACACAAATTTGATAGGCATGACTATTGACGTACAATTTCCGAAAGCCGTCCCCGTTAAGAGTGTTCACATTTTTTTTATGCAACTTTGTGAGTAGAGCATGTCTGGTCACAGGGTTGAACTGCATTCATATGATATATCATGGTTCAACTGCCTTCCATGTCAAAACAAGATCATTTCAGGAGAGCGATTTTTAACCCCCCCCCCCCCCCCCTAAATTTTTCAGAATGCCAGGCTTGTCAATTCAAGATTGAAACGAGTGGAATTATCATATTCGTATAAAAAGCATATAATAAAAAGAAAATCTAGTGTTTTTGAGTGGATACCAAAAATTATCTCACTTGTGACCAAGACAAATGGTTCTTTTCGCTTGTGCAATCGCTCGCGAAAAATAAATATTTGTGTAGGGACCACTCATGAGATAATTTTCGGTATTTACTCAAAAACATGAGATATCCTCTATTCCTTTTTTTGCGTATGAGAGATATCACAGATACAGCACTAAAACAGTTGGGGATTCATGTAAGCAGTTAACCTTCCATGTGGGGCACGGTGTCGCTGTGTACTAAATTGTACTTGGGAACGAGCCACCACAATCAGCCAATTGTGGGCAATCGAATGACAATGGCAACGGCTCTTGGAGCATCGGTTCAACCAATTGTTGCCAAGCATTCTGTAATGATTCATAAACTGCATTTTATTATCTTCTGCAATAGAGGTGAACACAATTCTTGATATAATTACAACATAGTGAGAGATATTTCATTCATTCAGTGATGTTACCCTTATCCATTTATCACATATGCTCGATTGTCAGCAAAACAAAATAAAATTCTCAGTATCCAGTACACCACATGCCACTTCAGTCATCTGTCAAGAATTAAGCATAGACCACGCCTTTAACCCTTTACCTAACATGAAAATAGACGACACTTGCAAAAAAAATTCTTGAACAACTAATTTTTTTCATTTTTTGTCTCAAAAACATAGTGATTGTCATCTGCTTCCTGCGTTGGGTGAAGAGTTATTCTTGTCGTTGTAAACTACGGCTACACACACAGATCGATGTTATCCGTATGTACCGCCATCACCGCTCTTTGAACTTCTTTCATTAAGTTCACAATAAAATCAACTTTGACTCCGACCTGCTGTCACTGTTGGTTACCTCGCGATTGCCCCGCCACTTCAGTAGTTACGTCCTCTCAAGGGTTTGAATGCTGCATTAATTAAGTCAGTGCCCTCTAACCAGTGTTTTGAATTTAGTTCGATTTTTGACATGGTTAACTTTGATTTCAAGTTGGTTTTACTTCTCTTATCTTTTCATCCCTCTCCTCTTTTCTTCTCTTATCACTCTTCAACACCTTATTTTACTCTACTTATCTAGATATTCTAAAATCTTTTCACATACAGTTTAAACAATCTGTATTTTGTGTTCCGCCAGCAGTTCATGCTATATGTACTCAATAACTTAAAGACCCACGGGAGACAACTAGTATAAGCATTAAGCTTTCTGTTGAATCCCTTCATCATTTTGCTTTATTTATTCATATAACTGTATACTGCATCCATTATCTTAAAATTGTATCTGTATGTTTTTGTTTTTTTCTGTTATTGTTGTAAACTATATTGTATGTAATTGCAGTGTTTCTGTCAATAAATATTGTTTAAACTAAAAATAGGCAACATAATTACTTCTTACACATCATGTTTTAAACTTTCATCTGTTTATAAAATGCGATTTCCTTTGCAGAACCGGAACTTGCCACTTGTTCCATATTTATAATGACAAATATTTATATTTCTACAAGTCATTTCAAAAGCTTGAACTCCAAAACCGGCGTCAAAATCACAGTTGAAGTTGAATGGAAATTTAGGGTTACAATGACTTACATGAGCGACTTTTACTTGATAAAATTTTTATGGTCGCATAATTTTTTACGGTGTGTTGGGTTACCCTAAACAGGTAGGTGTGTTTGCTTTGCAGCAGACTCCAGGCCAAAATCATTTTTCTCAAACTTTAAACTCTCAAGATAATTTATGCAAATACATTGTGCTCAGGAAATGTTTGTACAACGAAAACGAAAACCCGACTCTTTGACCGCAACCAGAACCAACATGAAATTTGAAAACCTTTTATTTCCAATGGTGCCAATGTATACCTTTGCATGCTACACATCAGTGGCCCACTTGCCTTCAACTGCTGCTAAACCTGCTTGTGTCAGTGTAGAGTTATTAGTACTTTTGCGAGTCCAGGCCAAAAAATTTTTATCGTTCCTCTGGTGATTATCTAAATGAAAAAAACAGGTAACCGAAAAGTTTGTTCCTCTGGAACTACAATCAGTTTGTCAAAAAGTTGTGTCTTATCAACTTCTTTGATAGAACTGTTCTAAAATGTTCCTGTGGGAAGACCCCTCTCTTCAATGCTCAAACTCCCTAAGACAGCTGACACCTCTGTGCTTGCCACAGATGCTCTCGAAAATTTGTGAACTGTCATACAGTATGGCCACCAGGGATAGGGCAAACTCCATTGGTTGTCATTTTGTCCACACATATAACTCAGAGATGATCCGCTATGACACCTAGCAAAATTTCCACCAATGAAGCACCGGGATAATCCGCTATGACACCTAGCAAAGTGTCCATCAGTGAAGCACCAGTGATCAGTGATGAAGGTAAATCACCAAATTCTGAAATCACCCTAAATGACTCCAAACAACCAACCATGGAAGAGGTTAAGTCAATTATTTTAATCCCCCCCCCCCCAACGTCATGTTGTCTTAACCCACTACCAACATGATTGTTGAAAAAACAAACTGTTTTAGATCAGCTTCTTCCCATCATTTAGTGTTCAACCGATTACCGAAAATGGCCGCTGACCGATTACTGGTTATTTGAGCTCACAGTCGGCCGATGGCGATTACGATTGTAATGCCATGCACTAATAGACGGGTTGAGGCTCAAAAGAACTACATTAAATTGAACATATTTCACACTGTTTACAGTGAATACATTCGTTCACTACTAGATAAGTTGAGGCTTGAAAGAACTATGTTAATTGAACAAAATTTTTCATTCTTCACCCTTCTCTCTCACGCACACAAAATGTAGCCCAGTCATTGTTTTGACTTGTAATGCACAGAGCCATGTGTACCACCCAAGTACAGTTAAAACTACAAGTCCTGTCATGAAATGCGCACAAATAGCACGCCGATCTGCATGTTAATCGACGCGTTATGACCATAGTAAGGCTATCAACTTCTGTACATATGGCCTGTGCACAAGCAATGTTTCAGCCAATGGACCTCCGGGTAACCCGGAGGTCCATTGGCAAAAACATTGCCTGTGTTTGCTATGAGTAACCAGGAGAACCTGCCGTGCTTTGGATGCCATTCTATTTGGCAATTGCCTGCAGTTCCTACACGCAATTAAGCCTAGATAAGCGCACAGTTCGCGACAGGACTTCTATTTTTAACTGTACGCACGACAGGTAATTTTTACTGTAAAGTCAACCTGTCAAGACAGCAAAGATTGATGGCATGACAAACCATGAAAAATAATACATACCACCATGTGTATTGGATGAAATTTTACCCAATAATTAACTTTTTAATAAAATACATATGCTGGTGTCATATTGTAAACAGAATATTTCTGGGAATTGTGAAGCATCACAGCCAAGGGAAACCGAAACCAGCTTTTTAAAACAGACTATAATTCAAGGAATTGTTCCAGTGATACCAGGAAGCATGTGCTTTGTTGAAAATAAACAATAAAGATTAGGCCAAATAAAAAAAATGAATTGATTCTCAAGCAATTTTTTTTTGAAATCAGTGAGGGAGGGAGGGAGGATTTTATTTTATTTTTTTTTTTTAATTTTTTTTTTTTTCGTGTAAATGGTTGAGTATACTCAGTAAATCTTTTTGCTGTCTTTCCACTTGAAAAAGAGAAAAGGTTGTATTTTAGTGTAATTATAGTATACCTTTTATAACTAACTGCCGAAACAACAGCTAACAGGATTTGTATTTTATTGTTCTTTTTAATGGTATAGATCTGTCAGACATCGTGATCCATTAGAATAGGCCCCAGTAACCAATGCATGGGGGTAGGGGACCTTTAAAATGGGAAACATGGCTCTAAATGATTGGTTAAACTTGAGTTTATATCGGTGTTGCAGCCATTATTAGCCATTGTGCAGAAATATATGACCTTAAACACCAGCAAATAATTAAATCATGATACAGTATATCAGAATTTGCCTTGATACAGTTTATGGGAGAGTGCCTCTGGGCACTCTCCCATAAACTGCAACAAGAAAAAAACAATTTACTGCAGACACAGCTAAATAATTATATGTTGAGAAATGTGAAAAAAATGACCATTCCATGTTTTCACAAATTCTTAAAAAAACATGACATAATAAAAATGTCTAATGAGGAGGTTCAAATCCAATGAGGGAGGGCCTGAGAATCAAAACATTATTTTTTTTTAGCCTTAATGGATTGATTAACACCTTGTTTATTGTGCTGAGCTTGAATTTTTGTCACTTTGTTTTGATATTGATTATCGCTCAACCTGCTGACATCAGGTGAAAACTTAAACCAGAGAATGAAAATATTGTCAAGAATAAGTTACCTTTAATCAAAACAGAAGGGGGACACCTTGCTCATTCGCATTGCATTGGAGTCATGACACTATGACCGGTCGTGGATTTATAATTGTTCCTTTGTAGGCGTTGGTTTTACTTAATTCTTGACAGATGACTGAGGTGGCATGTGGTGTACTGGGTACTAAGAATTTTATTTTGTTTTGTTGACAATCGAAAATAGGTGATGAATGGATAAGGGGAACATCACTGAACAATGATTTATTTGAATAAAGTATCACTTACTATGTTGTAATTATATCGAGAATAGTATCCACATCTGTTGCAGAAGATAATAAAATGCAGTTTATGAATCATTGCAGAATGTTTGGCAACAATTGGTTGAACTGATGTTCCAGGAGCTGTTGCCGTTGTCATCTGATTACCCACAATCGGCCGATTGTGGTAGCCCATTCTGATCATTGGTTGAACGCTACCATCATTAATAATATTTTCAGCTCATCTCTGGCTCTGAGCATTTTGCCAACAGCGTTTAAGCACGCCCATGTTATTCCACTCCTAAAGAACCTAGTTTGGATGTTAACACTCTAAAACACCATCTCTAATCTTCCTTTTTTGTCTAAATGCTTCGAAAAGGTTGTTTCTTCCAGAGTCATTCAGCATATTTCGACCAATAACAAACTTGAAACATTCCAATCAGCATACAGACCCAGACATAGTCCTGAGACAGCTCTAATTCATGTTAGCAGTGACATTCTAAATTTGATGGATGATCACAAGTTAACATCATTTGTGCTGCTTGACCTGTCTACAGCATTTGATACGATCGATCACCAGATTCTTTTGTCATGTTTAGAAAAACGACTCAAGATACGCAGTTCTGCTCTCAACTGGATAATTTCTTTAAGCAATCGCATGCAATCTGTGAAAATTTGCAATACCTTCTTTAAGCCCATTGAGCCAAAATATGGTGTTCCCCAAGACTCCGTACTCAGACACCTACTGTTCACAATTTGTACCTTATCACTCGGTGATCTGATAAGGAAGCACTCAGTAAATTTTCATCTGTATGCCGATGATACCCAGTTGTATTTGTCCACTGACCTCTCTAAAATAAACGACTGATTAATAACACTGGAGGCATGCATCGAAGATATTTGTCAATGGATAGGGAGAAATCTTCTCAAATTAAAAGATCACAAGACAGAAGTTTTACAATTGGGTGCCAAACATCAGTTAGATGATCTCCAATCAACTGTCTGAAAATAGGCGATGTCAGTGTTAACCCAAGTGAAACTGCTTTGAATCTTGGTTTTACTTATAATAATAGCTTTGGTCTGAGTAACCATATCACCAAAGTGAGCAAAAGCTGCTTCTTCCAGATATGAAACATCAACAGAATCAGAAAACTACTTGATCAAGACACACTGAAAACTGTTTTATAGTCTATAGTCCTGTCCTAACTGGACTATTGCAACTCTCTTTATTTTGATAGGAAAAGTCACTGAGAAGTGCGAGAGGACTCCTAAGGTGGAGATCCCATATGGATTTGATAACTTAATATGATAATTTGGTAACTGTCTAGTGACTTCCGAGTGACTTTTCCTATAGATATTACTTATTAGACTCTATAAGTGGATATGGCTTCAGATGTACCAGCCAGAAGCTCTTTCAGTGACATCCACTGAAAACGCTCATACCACTTGGCTTGAACAGAAAGGACTTTTAGTCACTTTTCAGTGTCTCTTTATTTTGAACTTTCACTGAAATCTATTAACCTCTTCAGCACATTCAAAATACAGCAGCCAAGATCATTACTGGCGTCAAAAAATATGATCACATTACACCAATCCTCAAATCCTTGCATTGGCTACCAGTTAAGTCTTGCGAGGGTGCGGTGGCATTGTGGTAACCGGTTCTTGTCAGATCACTGATGTTAAGTAATGTCGAGCCCGGTTAGTCCTCGGATGGGTGACCGTTTGAGCGATCGATTCAGACTCCCGCGTTGTGTCCTTGGGCAAGGCACTTAACCCTGATTGTCCACATCGGGGCACGTTGACACCGTGTACTAAGGCGTACTGCACATCGATGGTGCGCATGTCTTCAACCAATCTAACCCTGCCTGTGCTGCAGTGCAGAGTTACAATTTTGGGGAGCTGGCAGCTGCTCGTCGTTGCTTGGTGGTTCTCTCCGGGTACTCCGGCTTCCTCCACCTGTAAAACTGTCACGGTCATGATTAGCCATTGTGCATACATGTAAGTATGTGACCTTAAACACCAATAAATAAATAGTTACGTCTCTCCTCAGATATAAAGTATTAATGATGACACACAACATCATCCACAGAGATAATGCCCCCACCTACCTACCTAAAACTGATTGTCAAATTATACAAATCGGCAAGCCAGAAAATAAGCAGACTGTCATCTGCAAAATGAGGTCCCCAGAGGGTGAATTTAGTGATGCTACCCTGCAGAACAGGGTAGCATCACTAAATTTACCGTCTGTGAACCTAAATCTGAATCAGGGTCTCCAAATTAAATAGAAAGAGGTACCCAGAGGATAAATTGGCCCACTGTATGGGATAGCATCATCAAATTCACCCTCTGGGGACCTCATTCTACAAATGTCAGACTGCTTATTTTCAGGCCTGCAAATTGGTACAGAATCTTAGATCATCTTTAGAGAATCTTATTGTTGTGCCCCGAGTAAGATCTTTTGCAGGAAAAAGATCATCCACTTTTGCAGCTCCCTTTCTGTGGAATGCACTCCCTCAGAATTTAAGGAAATCCTCCAATACTGAAAGTTTCAAAAAGATTTAAAGACCCATCTCTTCCGGATAGTCTTTGACTGCTGAATTTTTTCTTCTGAATGTCGTGTTATATTGTGGGTAAAAGCGCTACATAAGTAAATTATTATCATTACCTGTGAAGTAGTAGAGATATTGCATTCACTTTTTTTCTTTATATGGAAACAATGTCGCAGTGAATGTTATTTTTTTCCATTTTCCAGCTATTGTTGAACCTAAACAAGAATGGGAAGTCCGTCCGCCACATCAGCAACATCCCCTTGATTACATTGAGCAACAGATCCAGCAGTCACTTCAACAACCTCCTCCGCAACCAGTGCCACAACCAGTACCCCATCCTGTTCCACAACCACAACAAATTCCACCACAACAAGGTCCTCCTCCAGTGCCACAACCAGTACCACTACCAGTACCACAGCCAGGTCCACAACCGGTGCCACAACCAGTGCCTGTTCCTCTTCAGCAGCCTAGTCCCCAGCCACAACCAGTTCCTCCAGTTAGACCACAAAATATTTATGAACAGTTTGATAATCCACCTCCTCTTGTCCCACCAGAGTTTACACGAAACATCAGTGAACAGCGAGAGCAACAGGAACCTCCTCCCAGAGAACCATTCCAGCCCTCTCCTGCAGAACCTGAAAAACCCTTCAGGGAATTGTTTCATAGAGATTTTCATGAGGAAAACCAGTCTCTTGATTCTTATGATGTTAATTATTATAAAAGTGGGCAAGACACACAAGATCCAAATAACAGAGACAGACATGATTATCGTGAATCAAGAGAGGGATCCAGGGAGCCCAGAGATATAAGAGGTGAATGGTGTGATTCTCGAGAGCCCCATGATTTCAGAGAACGGGAGAGGGACAAGTTCAGACATAGAGACAGAGAACGTTTTAGAGACTTTGATAATTTACAAGATAGATCAAGGACTCCACCAAAACATGGAAGATCGAGATCACGTTCACCAAGGATTCGTAGGTCCAGATCACGTTCACCTCCTAGAAAACCAAGATCACCTTCAGCTCCCAAATCACCATCATCACCACCTCCACGACTGCCAAGATCAATATCAAGGTCACCCCCAGCCCTCACTCGAGAAGTCTCACCAAGATCTATGCCAATCCAGATGCCACCAAGGTTGATGATGGGCATGGATGAGATGGATCGTGGTAAGTTTTTAACAAATGATAATCGGGTTGCACTAGTTGTGTATGTTTCACAGTTTTGTTTATTTGCTTATTTGATTTGATCGTGTAATTTTTACATGCTACAAGACTTACACATTCCATTTTGTTGGAAGGTAATATTTAGAAGTTATTACTTTGTTAGTTTCATATCAGCCGAGATATCAGCCTGAGGTAACTTCATCTCAGCCTAAGACCAAAAGGTTGAAGACTGATGTGAAGTTACCGAGGGCTGATATCTCTTTATTTATTAAACCAAAAGTACAAAATGTTTTCAGATCTTTTACAGTTTCCCAGGCCTGGCAATCGAGAAAATCCAGGACGGCAAAAGAATTGCCCTCCTCAGATTGCTTAGGAGTGCAATTGCACCTGAAATTTTCAATTTAAAAACTTGTAAGCTATTTTGGTTATATTCACTTCAAAGTATAAATATTGCGACTGATAAATTGTACTACATTCAGCTACATAGTGGAAAAATTGGCAAACACATCTTCTCACTATTCAAAATGTTGCATTCAATTCTTATGTGACTGTCTTCTACACTCAAAATGCATCAAAATGCGACACAGAATGGGTCATGAATTATTGCGAATCAAAGCAACATTGACAAGTCGTCCCCTGAGTTCCAGTGTGTTCTCTGTGCCAGTAGGCACAGAGAACACATTGGAACTCAGGGGACGAAATGATAGTAGATTTTAAAGGCAGTCCCAAACAGGTTCAGAAAATCAAGGGGTGCAAAAAATTTCCCTCCTCAATTTTTAGCTCACCTGAGCGAAGCTCAAGGGGAGCTTTACTAATCACTTTCTGTCCGTCGTCTGTCGTCGTCCGTCCGACGTTAACATTACATTATCGACTTCTCCTCCTAAACCACTAGCCCAATTTTATTCAAATGTTGGCTAAATGTTTATTACCTAATGCCAATTCAGATTTGTTCAAATGAAGTTGCCCCTCCTCCTGGGTGGTGCCACGCCCCCAAGGGGCACCAAAATCTTTGTAAATCTCATGAACCAGCAGTAGCAGAGACTTGATATATGGTATGCACCTTCCTTTTGAGGTGTAGACTCAGATTTGTTCAAGAGAAGTTTGAGGGGTAATATTTGGCGTTGTTATGGGAGGGGCAATAATTTTGGCCCCGCCCCTAATTTCTATTTTCTGAACCGAGAAGCCGATTTCAACCAAATTTTATGTGAGGGCTTATCGGGTCATGAGTACTTGATTTATGCAAAAAAAAAAATTTCCTGCAGCCCCGTGGGAACCGCAGGAGCTAAAAATAGAAAAAATTTAAAACGCCCATATCTCCAAAACTACACGGCACCGAGAATTTTTAATTGGTGTGCAGCTTCCTTAGGACCAACAGAAAGGATTGGTAAAAAAAAATTGCCATCGGTTTTATCATAGGGCACAGTTTCGGGACTTTGAAAAAGTGCTGAGTCAGCACTTTTTAACACTGTAGGCAATGGGAAAAACATTAAAAAATCTTCTTCTCCAGATCCAGCAGGCAGAATCTTTTGATATTTGGTATGCAACATTGTAGGGTGGATCTGATTCAAATTTGTTCAAATCGGCCCCCTGGGTTCATATTTGGGCTCAGTACAGGAGCCCGATTTCGAACTTAGTGCATTTCAGGCAAATTTCTTAAAAAATCTTCTTCTCCAGATCCAGCAGGCAGAATCTTATGATATTTGGTATGCAACATTGTGGGGTGGATCTGATTCAAGTTTGTTCAAATCGGCCCCCTGGATTCATATTTGGGCTCACTATAGAAGCTCAAATTCGAACTTAGTGCATTTCAGGCAAATTTCTTAAAAAATCTTCTTTCTCCAGATTCAGCAGGCAGAATTTTTTGATATTTGGTATGCAACATTGTGGGGTGGATCTGATTCAAGTTTGTTCAAATCGCCCCCCTGGGTTCATATTTGAGCTCAGTATAGGAGCCCAAATTTGAACTTAGTGCATTTCAGGCAAATTTCTTTAAAAATCTTCTTCTCAAGATCCAGCAGGCAGAATCTTTTGATATTGGGTATGCACCATGCTTAGGGGGGTGAGATTCAAGTTTGTTCAAGCCAAGTCCTTGGGTTCATATTTGGGCTCACTGTGGTAGCCCGAATTATAACTTAGTTCAAAATGAGAAATTTTCTTAAAAACTCTTCTTCTTCAGATCCAGCAGTCGGAATGTTTTGATATTTGGTATGCAGCATCCTTAGGGGGTGAGATTCAAGTGTGTTTAAGCCATGTCTGTAGGTCCATATTTGGGCTCACTATGAGAGCCCGAATGATAACTTAGTTCAAAATGAGGAATTTTCTTTAAAAATCTGCTTCTTCAGATCCAGCAGTCGGAATGTTTTGATATTTGGTATGCAACATCCTTAGGGGGGTTAGATTCAAGTTTGTTCAAGCCATGTCCCTAGGTTCATATTTGGGCTCCCTGTGGGAGCCCAAATTATAACTCAGTCAATATAAGGAATTTTTCTTTAAAAATCTTCTTCAAATTCAGCAGTCTGAATGTTTTGATATTTGGCATGCAGCAACCTTAGGGGGTGAGATTCGAGTTTGTTCAAGCCAAGTCCCTTGGTTCATATTTGGGCTCACTATGGGAGCCCGAATGACAACTTAGTTCAAAATGAGGAATGTTCTTTAAAAATCTTCTTCAGATCCAGCAGATGAATGCTTTTGATATTTTTTATGCAGCATCCTTAGTGGGGTAAGCTTCAAGTTTGTTCAAGCCATGTCCCTACGTCCATATTTGGGCTCACTGTGGGAGCTCGAATTGTAACTTAGTTCAAAATGAGGAATTGTCTTTAAAAATCTTCTTCTTCAGATTCCGAAGTCAGAATGTTTTGATATTTAGTGTGCAGCATCCTTAGGGGGGTGAGATTCAAGTTTGTTAAAGCCAAGTCCCTGGGTTCATATATGGGACCCCAAATTATAACTTTGTTCAATATGAGGAATTTTCTTTAAAAATCTTTTTTTTTTAGATCCACTGGTCAGAATCTTTTGATATTTGGTATAAGCTTTTCTAAGGAGGAGCAGATGCAACTTGCTGAAATCAATTCTCTGGGTTGATATTTAGGCTACCATGTCAGTGAGTGCCCTCAGCCCCCCTGGGGCCTCTTGTTACAATAGCAGGTAAATGATGTAATGAAGACTGCGACCGATAGAAAATTCTGCTTTTATAGTTCCTGACCTCAAAAAGGCGGAGAGAACTATTTGTCAGCCAATAAGAGTAAGTGAGGATAAAAGCAGGACATATTCACATAACTAAATATGGTTAACATTTCTTAATACGGAGAATGAAAAGAGGTCACAAGGGGAAAAATGCCAAATACAGCAATCGTCCTCCCAGGAATCCTTTCGCAGATTAAATAGAAGTAATTGCAGAAATTGAGATAAAACAAGAACACTCCCCCCATTACAAGGAGGAGTCATAAGTCTTATTTTTTAGCAGAAATTGACATTTTTACAGTTATTCAATAAATTTTTGCAGGTGTCATTCTTAACCCCAAGCAAATTGTTAGTGCGAAAGAATTTTCTCCAAACACTCTGTTCTTCTTTACGAACCGATGCCAAGAGAGTTTCTTAGACATTTGGTAGCAGTTGATGCCGTAGGAAACTCTCTTGGCGTGAGTTCGAACCGCCGCCATGCCATTGTAAACAAAACCAGTATCCTTGATTCTATGGCAAGCGGAAATTTGGTAGAGAAGTTCTCACTGATTTCCTTGCAGTTTCAGTATGTAGAATTGATGCAATTACTTGATAAATAACTCTGTTTTTCTCTTTTTTAACTATGAATTTAAGCAATTATATCTTGTTTGACAGAGCACACTGTGCTCTGTCAAACAAGGTATATTTGTTTGATTATCAAACTGCATTATGGGAAATATTTGCTTATGAAAACTTTCACATTTTGACATCAGAATGCAGAGGGTTAATTTAAGTGAAGGATAAATTGTCAAGTGAATAAACACTGATCAGGGCTTGAACATTCTCTGTTAGGGCTTTGAGAAAGTATTATAGAAAAGCCGTACACTTCTTTCAAAGAGTTTCAACCTCTGTATTGTTCATATTTGTTAACTTGATTTTGTTTTTATTCAGATATGCATCGGGGCATGATGCCTTTAGAGCGTATGGATAGGCTTGATCGAATGGAGGAGATGTATGAGAATCTTTCTCAGTCACCAGATCCGATGAATGATATGTTTATGTCTGATGGAGAAATACAGGTAATCAGTTCTACATTATGTAATAATTTGAAATGTGTTGCATTAATATTTTGATTTCGAGGTTTAAGGCCACATAAAAAAGTTCTTGTTTCTCAGGCCATTTTTCCTGCAATTTTATGAGGAGAGGTAGGGGAGACTTTTTTTTGTTTTGTTAAACCCTTTACCAAATTTTTCAGCCACATTCACCGACATAATTTTCAAATTAAGCAGATGAAAATTTTTTTTCAAGATTTACAAGCAAGCTGGTTTCATTGAGGGGTCATATTATATGGTTTTGTTGAAATTTTTTAAAAGACTTTTTGATTTTTGATATCCTGTGCAGTAGGTTTAGGTTAATCCATTAACTCTTTACCCAACGTAACGGTCAACAATGGGCAGTGTTGGTCACAAAAATTGCCAATTAATTTTCATTATTTTTTTCATTTTTTGTCTAAAAAACGTAGGTTATGACCCCTCTTTGGAATGAGCTCCCTGAGCTCGTTCCAATGAGGGGGTCATAACCTATGGTTTTTGAGACCAAAAATGAAAAAAATTAGTTATTCAAGAATTGTCTGCAAGTGTCGCCTGCTTTTATTGTTAGGTAGAGGGTTAAAAAACAACTGCTGAAGAGTTGGAATTAGTCATGTAACTCCTTACACTATTTTGGAGAAAAACACTGTTTTCAGAAGTGAAAACTTTCCTTACTGCCATTGCAATTTTACCGACTATCAATGAGCCCTCTGAAACAAGATGAAATTGGTAAAATTTTTAGACCTGCAAGTGTAAAATAGTATCATTGAAGAAATTTCCTGGTTAAAAATAGTTTGATGCAGATATTTAGTAATGAGAGAAGTGCCTGAGAAACAAGAATTTTTTTAATCATCTAATTTAGTTCACTTTCTTTCATTTTTACCTGCGTCGCCAGCGGCAGAGCAGGTCTAGTAACCGCTCGACTCCGTCCGTCCGTCCGTCCGTCCGTCCGTCCGAAACACTTCTTCTATCAAAGTTTTCTTGGCTTCTATGAAAGGGAATGATTTTATATTTGGTCTGCTGCTTCATAATGATGAGTTGTATCACGTATCTAATTTTCAGATCTGCCGTGCAGACACTTCCTGTTTGCCGATACTTTGAAGTCTGTTCATCTCTGTAATCAATTGCATGCAGCGACGCAGGTCCAGACCCGGTATTGGTCTTGGCTTGTTAAAACTGACTATTTGATAGATATGTTTAACATACCCCACTTTCAGTTTAAATTGACAGTACAGCATGAAGAGCTCATTAGGTGTTCCTGTTTGGTAGATCGTGTGACTTTCCTCTCACAATTATAACTTTCGAAGGGACAACACTTTCCAGGGTCATATTGAGCCAGGACAGTTTTTTGGGTAGAGGGAAGGGTGTGCATTGGCTCAGTGGTTAGGCATTGGACTTCAAACCAAAAGGTCGATGGTTCTATCCCTGTCAGGGTAAATGTGTTGTGTCCTTCGACAAGGCACCTAATCCTGATTGCCCATGTTGGGGGACAGTGGTGCTGTGTACTACTGCATGTTGATGGTGCACTGGTCTTCAATCAGTGCTAGCCCACTTGTGCGGAGTTAGTACAGTGAGGTCTCTGACAGTTGCTCACTGTTACTAAATGGTTCTGTCTGGGTACTCAGCTTCCTTCACCTGTAAAAACTGTCCGACATGGAGTGACCCTGGCACTCAAAAGTGTCGTTAAAGCCCATTAAAAACAAAATCGGAAGGGAAGCGAGAGTACCGGAAAGAACCACTGAGCAATGCTCTCTTGGGCAATTAGGATTAAGTGTCCTGTTCAAGGGCACAACACAGATGACATGGGTCAGAACTGAACCTTAGACCTTTTGATCCTGAGTCCAATTCTCTAGCCAGTGAGCCAACATGCCCCCCCTCCCACCCTGTAATTTGATAAAACCAACAATATATAGAATATATAGAATCTTGACACCGAACATGCCGCATTGAATTGGAATCTCTGTGGTTCTGATTTACTTTACCTAATGTAACTGCCAGTCCTCTTCACAAGAATCAGCATTAACTCCTTGCAAGCTACTGGCAGATATTCCTGCCCAAGACACAAAATCTCTTGCTACCGAAATAAGTACAAGTTGAACACAATTAACCAAATTTTTCCTCCGTAAATTGTATCAAGTTTTTGACAAATGATTTCATGAGATAAATTGAAATAAATTTTTCATCAAATCTAATCAGCTTCAGAGTAGCCATGACTAGATTTCGTGAAAAATAATTTGAAAATACTCAGCAGGTTAAAAGTTAACATTTTATCACTCTTCCTTTATTTGCCTCAGTGAGGAGCCATAAGCTGTGTTTTTGAGAGAAAAGGTGAAAATGTTTAGTTACTCAAAAATTGTTTTTAGCTCACCAATTTCAAAGAAGTGGTGAGCTTCTGTTGTGACTCCAGTGGCATCTGCATCTGAAAGGCATTAAAAATGTCCAATGAGGGAGTTCAAATTCAATGAGGGATTGCCTGAGAATCAAAACACTCTTTTTTTGCCTTATTGACTTCTGTTTTACTCATTTTCTTCACACAACTGATAACATCCAGAAACACTGAATATCTCAATGAGTTTCAACCCAAAACCTTTACCAACCTAGGTTGTCTTTTCAGAGGGAAGCTTTCTGTCATTTTTCAACATAATATCAAGCGTAATGCAGGGTCAGGGTATGTGATTAGAGTAGAGGGTTAAAAAATAGACATCATTAACGCTTACTAAAACACTTTTAAAAGGTGGTCATCATTGCAGTATGCACACATGTACAAGGTGACACTTCCCCTTTTTGCCTTCATCTTTTTAGTCCCTCAAGAATAATACCCTTATTCTTCGTAGACAACTCGATCTGGGTGAGCAGTTTAGGCTAACTTGAGCCTCTAGTTTAACCTGTAAAGCCCTATTTCTGACACTTATGACCTCAGAACAGGTGCCCTTAACAAACCATCATGAGGTGGTCCTGTTGACAACAGACTAATTAAGTAGGCAGTGGTTTTTAGTCAAGTCTTGTCTGCGTGTTAATGCAGCCAAGACTTGACTAGAAATCACTGCTAAGCTACTAGACGTATAGAGGCTGTGGGCTGGTGGGAATTCAGGACACTTGTCTAGGCCTTAAGGGTAAGGTTTGAGACAGTTTAAATTGTTATTCATTTGTTTTGTGTTAAGAAGCCATCATGAGGAGGTACTGTTGACAACAGACAAATTAGGTAGGCAGTGGTTTCTAGTCAAGTCTTGTCTGCCTGTTAAGGCAGCCAAGACTTGACTAAGAATCACTGCTAAGCCACTGGACGTTTCGAGGTTGTGGGCTGGTTGGAATTCAGGACACTTGTCTAGGCCCCTATGGGTTAAGTTTTAAGACAGTATAAATTGTTTTTCATTTGTTTTGTGTCCAAAATCCCTGAGAAAATAAGTAGGCCTTTAAAAGTTAATTCAGTTTGAGGTTTTTACATGTCTCATCATAACTTTATTCCTTCGATCGACAGGATGAAGATGATGGTTATGAAGACATTTCTTCAGATGAGGAGATGATACGAGCAATACCTGCAAGTAATGAACTAGTGAGTTTACTTTCCTCTTAATTGGATTTTCTCAATTGACTAATCGCATTAACTGCATAACTTCCAAACACAAAACCATTTACTGTACGTTCACTACAAACCTGACCTCTTTATTCCATATAGGCCATAGAGTAAACTCCTGCTAGTTGAATTAAAAAAATCTTGTGATACATTAGGCCTAAAAAAATTAAAATTCTTTTTCTCAGGCCCTCCGGCATGGTCCTTTTGGCAGCTGCATGCTCTCTTTTTATAACCAATGTAAACTTAAAAAATTAAAATTTAAATGGTTTATGTCTGATATTTTACCCAAGTTAAAAAAAATGATAAATTTGTCCCTTGAGTGCAAAAAAGCTTTGCAATGCTTTGGCATTGCAAAGCCTTCTTGAACTCTAGTAACAAAATACACCACCACCCATGCTATTCCATAGATTATGACCCCTGAAACATAAACCAAGAACATGAAAAATGCTCTCACTGCATCATAGCTTATTGAGAAGAAAAAAAAAGTGAGATGAAGATAGGTTTACAGTAAGTACAAGAGAATGAATTAAAACATGCATGTGGTATCATCTGGTGCTTTCTCTATGTAATTTGGTGTACAGTATATGCAAAATGCAGTATTTATTTAAAATGTAGTGTGAGGCAGAATTTCCAGTTCTTTGAAACAAGTTTTGCTGAGAAAACAGATACATTCATTGTTCATCAGTTACTGCAAAATCAAAACATCTTGCTTAAAAAGTTTATTACTTCCATTTTTTGCTTAACTTGACAAAGTCAAGATAAGCTATAGCCATCACGCATGTCGAAGTCTGTGTGTCTGTTCACATTTTCTTTTAGCACAGGCTACACCCCGCAGTTCTTGTCCGATCGTCACAAAATTTTATATGCAGGTTTGGGGTCATGTCTAGATGAGAACATTCCCTTTTGGTTGCGATCAGTCAACCGTGATGGCTGCCCTATCCCAAAATCCCCAAAACTTTAGCACAGTCTACAGGTCATATTTATGAAGGGATTTCATTGTAACTTGGTAGGATGACTCTATAATATCTAGATGAGAACGTCCCCTTTTGGTCATGATCTGTCAACCATGATGGCTGCCCAAGCCTGAAACCCAAAAACTTTTAGCACAGTCTGCAGTTCATATTTAATATGGAGGGATTTCATTGTAACTTGGTTGGATGACTCTGTATGATGTTTAGATGAGAACTTCCCCATTTGGTCGTGATCTGTCAACTGTGACGACTGCCCGAGCCCAAAACCCGAAACCTTTATCACAGTTTACAGGTCGTATTTATGGAGGGATTTCATTGTAACTTGGTAGGTTGATATCATATAATGTCTAGATGAGAACGTCCATTTTTGGTCGCGATTGGTAAACTGTGACGGCTACAGGGGCCCGGAGCCCGAAAACCTTTAGCACAGTCTGGAGGTCATATTTATGAAGGGAATTCATTGTAACTTGGTAGAATGACTCCAGATAATGTTTAGATGAGAACGTCCCCTTTTGATCGCGATGATTCAGCCGTGATGGCTGCCCAAGCCCAAAACCCGAAAAACTTTAGCACAGTGTATAGGTTGTATTTATGGAGGGATTTCATTGTAACTTGGTGGGTTGACTTCATATAATGTCTAGATGAGAACATCCTTTTATGGTCACGATTGGTCAACTGTGACGGCTACAAGGGCCCGAAGCCCGACAACCTTTAGCACAGTCTACAAGTCATATTTATGAAGGGATTTCATTGTAGGATGACTCCAGATAATGCCCAGATGAGAACGTCCCATTTTGGTTCAACCATGATGGCTACCCGAGCCAAAAACCCCCAAAACTTTAGCACAGACTACAGGTCGCATTTATGAAGGGATGTCATTGTAACTTGGTAGGATGACTCAGTACAATGTCTAGATGAGGACATCCCCTTTTGGTTGCGATCGGTCAGCCGTGATGGCTACACAGGCCCATAGCCCGAAAACCTTTAGCACAGTCTACAGGCTGTATTTATGAAGGGATTTCATTGTAACTTGATAGGATGACTCGTTTTGGAATAATTTCACTGTAACTTGGTAACTTTCGTTGACATACATTAACTGTGAGGGCCACATTCATTAACTGTGAGGGACACATTAACCCACCCCTCAATTCTTTAGTACAGTCTACACCTCATATTGAGAGTGGCGGACAAGTGGATAAGTGCGCTGGTCTTTCATGTCAGAGGTCCCGGGATCGATCCCCGGTCGTGAAAAGTTCTCGAGGTGTCCAAAACACTCTCTGTCAGCATCAATTGAGGGTTGATACTTGCGGTCATGATTAGCCATCGTACAGAAATAATTGAACTCAGACACCAATAAATAAATAAATAGAGGATATCTAGTGATTTTGAGTGGATACTGAAAATTATCTCATGAGTGACCGAGACAAATGTTTATTTTTCGCGAGCACTTATGCAAGCAGAATTAACCATTTGTCTCAGTCACAAGTTCGGGTTTCTTCAAATCCATTCCTTAGTGTTTTTCCATAAAATTTCATGACTTCATTCCTTTGTAGTGTTGATGAACCATGTCCAACTGAATGTGATCCCCAAATACTTCCTTCAACCACTTTGGCAGGTGAGCGATTAAGGCCCCATGGGGCCTCTTGTTTATTTTATTTTTAGCTAAACTTTGACGTAAGTCAAATTTGAGGTTATGTCCTGGCCCGTCGTCTGTCTGTCCATCAACAATTCAATACAGCTCAGGCTAGAGGCTGTATTTATGAACCGATCTTTACGAAACTTCTTGAGTACCTTTGTTATCACCGTGGGACGAGAACAAGTGTTTTTGGGTGCGGTCCAAAATTCAAGATGGCCACCAGCAGCCATTTTGTACCAAAATTAGTGCAGTCAGTTTTTTGTACAGAACTTCTGTATAAAAGTTCTGATTTCAATAAATTTTTGTATGAATGTTTAGTAACATGGAATACATCACATATAATACAGGTTTTTTTCTCGTGCAGAAATTATGCAAATTAGATGAACTTTGATTTATTCAGTGCTACTTTTACACAGTAAGTACACATGTCAATACGGCTCAGGCTAGAGGCTCTATATATGAACCGATCTTCACAAAACTTCTCGGGGTACCTTTGTTATCGCCGTGGGATGAGAACGAGTGTTTTTGGGTGCGGTCCAAAATTCAAGATGGCTGCCGGCGGCCATTTTGTACGAAAATTAGGTACAATCAGTTTTTGGTACAGAACTTCTGTATGAAAGTTCTGATTCAAATAAATTTTTGTCTGAATGTTTAGTAACATGGAATACATCACATGTAATACGGGTTTTTTTCTCGTGGAGAAATTCTGCAAATTAGATGAACTTTTGATTTTTTCAGTGCTACTTATGCACACAGTAAGTACACATGTCAGTATGGCTTGGGCTAGGGGCTGTATTTATGAACCGATCTTCACGAAACTTCTTGGGTACCTTTGTTTTCACCTTGGGACGAGAACGAGTGTTTCTGGGTGCGGTCCAAAATTGAAGATTGCTGCCAGCGTCCATTTTGTACCGAAATTAGGTCCAATCAGTTTTTGGTACACAACTTCTATACGACTCAGGCTAGAGGCTGTATTTATGAACCAATGTTTACGAAACTTTTTGGGTACCTTTGTTATCACCATGGGACAAGAATGAGTGTTTTGGGGTGCGGTCCAAAATTCAAGATGGTCACCGGCCGCCATTTTGTACCAAAATTAGTGCAATCAGTTTTTTGTACAGAACTTCTGTATGAAAGTTCTGATTTGAATAAATTTTTGTATGAATGTTTAATAACATGGAATACATCACATATAATACAGGTTTTTTTCTTGTGCAGAAATTATGCAAATTAGATGAACTTTGATTTATTCAGTGCTACTTATACACAGTAAGTACACATGTCAATACGGCTCGGGCTAGAGGCTGTTTTTATGAACCGATCTTCACGAAACTCAAAACTTCTTGGGTACCTTTGTTATCACCTTGTGACAGGAACGAGTGTCTTTGGGTGCCTTTGCTATCACTGTGCTATGAGAACAAATATTTTTGGGTTCAGTCAAACCCACTCTGGAACTCAAAGATTTCTTTTCTAGTTTAGCTTCTAACTGTCGTTCACCTTTACAATACTTTACCTATACATTTGTTACAGGCTATGGTTAGCATTTATGTACAGACCGTTACAATACTTTATATGTACCTTTGTTATCAGATCATTACCTAGTTGTGTGTCATTGCTGTGTCACATACTATACATGTTCATGTCTTACACAAGTTGAGCTACAGTATCATTGACACTTCCATTTATTTTTGTAATTATTTCTTTACCATCAAAAGTTCATGTTCTTGGTTTGTTTTTAGGCCTCATAATCAACAGAATAGCATAGGTGGTCGTGTATTTCATCCCTTGAGTGCTAAAGCATTGCAAAGAACTGTTGTACTCAAGGGACAAATTTTTTAATTTTATTAACTTGGGTAAAATATCAGACATGAACCATTTAATTTGTATTTTTTCAAGTTTGCATCGGTTGTAAAAAGATAGCATGCAGCAGCCATAGAACTATGAGGGGGGCTGGGGGAGGGGGGGGGGGTAGGGGAGGAGCTGAGAAACAGATTTGTAACCTTTTTAGGTCTAATGTGTCTGTTATTGAAGATTTATGTTTTTCTTTCTTTTTTTTTTAAAGGATTTTGACATGGATGAATCATGGAATTTGGCTTCAACAGCTTTTAAACCCTTCCAGTTTGAAGTGACACCTTTGTTGGTAAGATATTTTTTTTTGTTATTCACAGTATATCAACATTTAGTTACTACTTCTTTCATTTGGCAAAGAGAGAGTAGAACCTTGCAACCTTTAGTGAATTTTTAAAAAATAAATCATTTTTTTCTGGATCATTAATAGTAAATTTTATCTTGGAAATTACACAAAAAATCTGGTATTGGATTGAATTTTAAAAAAAAAAATTAGTTTGGATATGTAGGCATATTCTGACCTATCATTATTAATTTTCGGTATATTTGATTTTAGTTCACACAAGTGAAATAAGGCATAAGCTGTAGGTGAAGTTCCTTTGCTGTCTGGTGCACTGTGAACATGGAATTCAAAGTATGTGAACCGTTTGAGCCATTTTCACAAAATTTGGTGTAATTATTTCATTATTCAATTATGTTACATTTCAATTTGAGGTTCTTAAGCTTATTTGTTTTACAAGGATTGGCAAGCAAGTTATGCAACTTATATTAATGCTTCTCAATGGTGCAGGTGTGTGAGATGACCTTTGTATTGGCAACTTCATGGCCTCGCTCTTCTCGAATACTATGAAGTGATCTTTAGCCTGCATGGAGTGTGTCTCTTTCGGCACAGAGGACAGCCATTTTACGTCCTCTCCCAATAGGATAGTGTGCTGTGAGAGCATCAACCCCACATTTGATGCTGACAGAGAGTGTTCGGACACCTCAAGAACTTTTCCCGACTGAGGAGGTTCTTCTGGTCTTTAAATTTAAGGTATGCTGTTGCACTTCTACGAGGTTCATTATTGTGGTAAATAAGTTGTATTGTGATATAATAACCCGTGGTTGTGGAGTTTTAAGTTTTAGGATGAGTGAAGTGTCATGAAGGATAGGCAATATATTATCCTATTTGCACTCTGTCGAAAATTTCAAGCAACAAATTTCTTCCATATTAATGTAACTTGGAATTTACCAAATTCAGTCTTGTCTGATAGAGCTCATTGAGCTCTGTCAGACAAGATTGAATTAATTAAGTCTCCCCTTCACTGAAGGGAGACATATTGTCCGGGCCAGAACATTTTTATCTTTTGACCTAGTCTTATGATATTTATCATGTGGGTGTATCACCATGAGGCGATGTGTCGCGTACCATCATGACCCACATATGGCATTGACCTTTGACCTCAGTGTCAAATTACTGATTTTTTGGCAAGTAAGCATGTCCGGGCAAGAACTTATTTACCTTTTCACCTTGGCTTATGATATTAGGCATGTGGGTGTATCATCATGAGGCGATGTGTCGTGTACTATCATGACCCACATATGACCTTGACCATTGGCCTCAAGGTCAAATTATTGATTTTTTTTTTATCTTTTGACCTAGGCTTATGAGATTTGGCATGTGGCTGTATCACCATGAGACGATGTACCTTCATGACCCATATATGTTATTGACCTTTGACCTCAAGGTCAAATTACTGTTTTTTTGGCAAGTAAGCTTGTCTGGACCTGAACTTTTTTACCTTTTCACCTCAGTTTATGATATTAGGAATGTGGGTGTATCACCATGAGACTGAGACAATGTGTCACATACCATCATGATCCACATGACCTTGACCTTTGATCTCAAGGTCACATTATTGACTTTTTCTTTTAATCTTTTGACCTAGGCATATGATTTTTGGCATGTGAGTGTACCGGTATCACCAAAAGACGATGTGTCACGTACCATCATGACCTATATATGACCTTGACCTTTGACATCAAGGTCAAATTATTGAATTGTTCAGCTAGGTTTATGCTATGTGGCATATGAATGGAACAGCCAGGCTGATGTGTCACATTCTATCTTGAACTTCCATGACCTTGACATTTGACCTTTAGTTTGATCTTTGTTAGTCGTAAGTTGGAAGCTTGGAACTAATTGAAGGGGAGACATGTGTTTTAGTTCTCTAAAACAGTTCCCGCCAATTAAATTTCTAATTATTTATTTATTTATTTATTTATTTATTTATTTATTTATTTAGTGGGATTTAACAACACTTTTGACAATCAGGGGGAGGAAGCCGGAGTACCTGTAGAGAACCACCATGCAAGCAATGGTGAGCAATTGCCAGACTCCCCAATGTAGTAACTCCACACAAGCAGGGTTAGCATTGGTTGGAAGCAAGTGCACCATCGACATGCAGTATGCCTTAATACACAGTGCCACCTTGCCTCCACGCTGGCAATCAGGAGGAAGTGCCTTGCCCAAGAACAGAATGCGGTTACCCCTGGCAGAGATCGAACTGTGGACCTTTTGGTTTGAAGTTCAATGCTGTAAACACTGAGCCACCACATACCCTAAATTCTAAATTGAATTATAAGAAAAATTTACTTCTTGAAATTTATGAAATTTAAGTGTTTTGATATCAGAGTGCTGAGGGTTAACTCTTGACCCACTGAGTATTTTCAAGAATTTTTTCATTAAATCTAGTCATGGCTGCTTTGAAGCAGCCATGACTAGATTTGATGAAAAATTAATCTAAATATAAAGCAAGAAATCATTGGTGAAAAAATCCATTCAGTTTACAGGCAGGAAATATGATTAATTGTGCCAAAGTTATATTTATTTCAGTGACAAGAGAAATCCTGTGCTGGGCAGGAATATCAGCCAGCAGTATGCAAAGAGTTAAAGTCACTTATCCTCTTTTGACTTTGATAAACCTTTTGTCCTCATAACAGGTGCCTCAGCATGCAATTTTCAGCCATCGTTAGGATATTCTGGCAGTGGTTTTTAGTGAATTTATGGCTGCCTCTACTACCAGTCAAGACCTTTCAAATCATCACCCCTAAGCTTGAAGACTTAGGCCACACAAAGTAGATCTTCTGTTTCTCGGGCCATTATTTGTAAAATTGCATGCAGGCGAGCGTTTTTTTATTTTATTTTGTGTAATTATACCCCCGCTTCGAAGAAGTGGGGGCTATATAGGAATCGCCCTGTACGTCCGTCCGTCCGTTCGTACGTCTTTCCGTCAGGACAAATTCTTGTGTGTGCAACTCCTCCTACATTAATGAACCGATTTTGATGAAACTTCATCTCTACTAAGTGAACATGTGCATATTCCAAACTTTTTGATCTGCGACAATTTTAACCAGGTTATCTCTCTTGAACTTTGATTTAATATGGGTTTCTATATGAAATTCTTGTGTGCGCAACTCCTCCTACATTTATCAATCAATTTGGACAAAACTTTTCAGACATCATCACTACTAAGTGAACATGCGCATATTCCAAGATTTTTGATCTGCGACAATTTTAACCAGGTTATCTCCCTTTGACTTAGATTTATTGTGTCTTTCCATCCGAACAAATTCTTGTGTGCGCAACTCCTCCTACATTAATGAACCGATTTTGATGAAACCTTTCAAACATCATCTCTACTAAGTGAACATGTGCATATTCCAAACTTTTTAATCTGCGACAATTTTAACCAGGTTATCTCTCTTGAACTTTGATTTAATATGGGTTTCTATATGAAATTCTTGTGTGCGCAACTCCTACATTTATCAATCAATTTGGACAAAACTTTTCAGACATCATCACTACTAAGTGAACATGCGCATATTCCAAGATTTTTGATCTGCGACAATTTTAACCAGGTTATCTCCCTTTGACTTAGATTTATTATGTCTTTCCATTCGAACAAATTCTTGTGTGCGCAACTCCTCCTACATTAATGAACCGATTTTGATGAAACCTTTCAAACATCATCTCTACTAAGTGAACATGTGCATATTTTTATACTGTACCAATGACCCAGACATAGCTGGTGCTAACTCTTAAAATATAGGGCCAAACACAAATTTTGCCCCCCAATCCCCAAAATTTGCATCTAAAACCAAAGAAAACATGTCCTGAATGGCCCTCCACACTTCACCTCTGCTGCGCATGCGCAGTGTCAAGGACGTTCCGAAATTGGCGCCATTAATCATTCTAAGTTTGGCCCTTCATCAGTTAACATCTGACTGATCTTTGTGCTTGTAAATCTCAGTTTAAATGATGCCAGACACATAAATATTAGTGAAATGGTGATTCTAAGGAGGATAGAGAAGGAGGAGAGGAAAAATGTGTGACAAAATATTATCAGGGCTGTAACTTAAAATTTTTTAATGAAATTATGTTAAGTTACCTATTTTCGAGGCAGCAGCCATTTTGTTGTCATACTTGTTATTTAGTTACACTGATTTTTCAGTGTTTTCCTCTCTCCCTTTCCTTTAAGTCCCCTCTTGCTATTCTCCCATGCTTTTGGCATAGTTTCTGTAATTATTATTACTAAAATTTCTTGGGAGTTTTAGCTGAATAACAGAATGAATTCTGTTCTTTTCCCCATGTTTACGTCTTCACCTATGGGTGGTTAGGCATTGTGTTCTGCATCTACCATCTGATGTTCTGCAGTTTCTTCCCTGGAAGTCTCTGTTTTGCATCAGATAGTGTATTTTTGGTAACTGATTTCGGGCCTGGGTGCCTGGAGTCTTATTTTAGTGTTTTTACACTCATTTTTTACATTTACAACAGCCCTCTGTGTGAGGGGGGGATTTCTTGAAAATAATATCTTGATGTTAATTTAATCATAACTAGATACATTATTATTGTTCGTAAGTGCTGCATAAATTGTTTAAAATATTTTTAAATTTTTTGTCCACACTTAGGCTTGGGATCCATTGGGGCTCAACGTTACTTTTCAGAAACTTGGGCTGTTCTGAAAAAATGTTTTTTCAAAATATTTTGATTTCAATTATTTTTTCTATGTTAATGGATCTTATTATTATTATGTATTTTGATTGTCAGGGGTTGGTGCGAGTACCAGGACTTTGTTTTCCATTTCACATTGAAAGGATTTTGATCAATTGTAATAAGAGGAAGTCTTCCTCTGACTTTTATAATCATTCTATATGTGGTCAGTGTACTCGCATTAACTCCTGTTCTGTATCTGATGATTTCGATGACAACATGGGAAGCGTATGTCACGGTATGTTAGTGGGGAATTGGACATTCCGGTCCTTTCCCCGCAGGGTCACTCTACTTTATCAATTTCTATTTCAGACGATCAAGATTAGGGTGATGTATCTGTGATGTCTTCCAACAGTGTGCCTCCGTGGTCACAATTAATGAAGGGCTAGCGGAAAAGTGCTCATGTAAATACGCCAATTGCCTAAGAGTACCCTAGTAGGTTCGACGGCCTTTGACGTCCGCTAGCTCGCCCGGTGTAGCGTCCATTCATCGAATGGTTTGGCAGCCGGGTTCGTCCGTTGCGGTCTAGAAGGAGTTTTGGGGTGATGCGAGCACTATAAATCAACCAAATGCACACCCAGTGACGGCGGATTAGAGGGAGAACGGAGGAAGCCTTTTTGTCCGGTTCATAGCTCGTTCTGGTCCATCCGGACGGCGAGCGAGAGAGGCCCCTCTCTCGTACAACAACATCTGGCCCCAGATGTTGTGGTACAAAATGTTTCGCATTCGGAGCATATGTCTGCCGCTCGGGACGCTCCGACATATAGTCAGTCCGGAGAGACTGTCAATAAGGCTTCCTCATTCTCATGGTAGCGCACACGACCGCTCATGGCTACGTGACCTCGGATATCCAGTCAGCTTCGCCAGTCAGAGAATCATCGGCGACCAGGTCACACCATCCGGTAGCCAGGGACACGAGGCCTGCAGACTCCGGACGTTCGCATAGGAAAGTGTGCGGGAGTCAACGTACACGGAGCTTCCGGCGGCAATACATCGTAAGACCGCTACTGCACAGGCCTCGGGGACCTCGGGGACGGACGTGCTATCCTAAATAGCACAGCTTATCGCAGCATCCCAGCAACAACTGAATCGTCGCATAATGTTTTATCCGACGATGCTGGGTCGGGACGCTCCGCGGAAGCGGGTACGGACGTCCAAAAATTTCATCCGGTCCGACGGGATACCGAAAGGGATTCGGAGGATTTCGAGCTTTCCTTTTCGGAACAACATATGCTGTTGTGTATGTCATCTGACTTGATCTTCTACAGGTTCTTTCGTCGGACCAGAATGCTGCGATGCCGGATAAGAAACTGATAGCGTCGGTGGTCTTAGAAATTTTTGGTTCGGTTCAGAGACTTCGTCCCTCAGTTCCGACATAGTCCAATAATGTCACACAAACTTTCGAATTATTGAACGACGCTATATATTTATTATTATATGCTTGCTATTACCAAGCATTTCTGGTTTCTTGTTCGCAAAGTTATGGAGATGTCTTTCAAAAGTGTGCCTCTGTCGTCATAGTTAATGAAGAGTCTATCGCCTAAGAGGTCCCTTGTAGGATCGACGGAGTGACATTCGCTAGCTCACCCGGTATAGCGTACATTCATCGATTGGTTCGGCTGCCGGGTTCGTCCGTTGCGGTCTAGGAAGGAGATTTGGGTGATGCGAGCACTATATTTACTTCAGTACTCACCCAGTGACGGCGGATTGAGGACAGATCGGAGGAAGCCTGTTAGTCCGGTTCCTGGCTTGTCCAGGTCCGTCCGGGCTGTGAGCGAGAGAGGTCCCTCTCTCGTCCAACAACATAGGGGACCGCATGTTGTGGTTCAGATATTTTACATTCGGAGCATATGTCCGTCGCTCGGGACGCTCCGTTGTATTGACAGTCCGAGAGACTGTCGATAATGCTTCCTCATCCTCACAGCAGTGCACACGACCGTACATTGGCTACGTGACCTCGAGTATCCGAGCAGTTTCGTCATTCAGTGATTCCACGGCGAACAGGTCACGCCATCCAGTAACCAAGGGACACGAGGCCTATACACTCCGTTCGCTCGCATATTAGTAGTATGCACGGGGTAACGATCACGGAGCTTCCAGCGGCAATGCATCGTAGGACCGCTTCTCCACAGGCCTCAGTGACGGACGTGCTATCCGAGTTAGCACAGTTTTTTCGCAGCATCCCAGCAATCGACAGTTTCTTGGTCGAATCAGGAATTATCTGACGGCGCTGGGTCGGTGCGGTCCGCGGTTGCATCAGGTACGGACGACCGAACGCTTTATAGGGTCCGACAAGATGGCGAAAGGGATTCGAAAGATTTCGAGTTTTCCCTTTCGTAGCATCGGAAGCTGCCATACATATCTTCCGGCATTATCTTCCAGTGATTGTTATTTCGGACTACCTTGCTGCGATGTTGGATAAGAGACTTATAGCGTCATTGGACACGGAATTTTGGATCGGTTCAGGGACATTGTCCCTGACTTACCGACACAGTCCAATAATGTCATTAGAACATGTGTATTATTTATCGACGCTATATATATATATAAGCCTGCTACCAAGCATGATAGTTTAGTTTCTTGTCCGCAATGCTCATTTCTGCCTTTTATCATTTATTCGAATAATTTATTTTGGCAGAACAGGGCATACCGAGAGTTCATATGCGTCTAGACGGCGTGATTAAAGACTGGAAATAATCTTTTTCGCCATCTTTGTCTTTTCCAACCACAATGTTGGAAACGACAATGATGTCTAATAGACTTAACTTAGACGCTTTATTATACGTAATCCACCTTACTGAGGCGTTATCATTACATCTTCAAGAGAAAGAATTCCGGGATATAATCCTCAGTGTGATTTCTTTTGAGGGCAGTAGTTTGTTCACGTATAACTCCGCACTTCAGTGGCTGCTTGGAGTTGGTTAGATGTGACGCAGCCCTAGCTACATCCACGCGCGTGGATAGTAAGGTGAAGAACTCTCTCAGAGTCGCTTCGTTCTCGGAGAAGCTTCTCTTCGATGGCAACTTTTCAGCAATCCATGAATTGCTCGATTTACACGTTCTCTTGTCTATCTAGTGTAGCAAGAGATTCAGACTGGGGCAAACATTCGGTGGTTGACTCAGAGAGTGCCACTGCAGTTGCCGGATCCGAGTTTTATAATTATGACGGTTGCCAGTCAAACAGGTTGGGATATAATATTGATCCCAACGGATTCGAAGTGCCAGGGTCTTTGGGTTCCGCAGTCTCTAAGCAAGCACTTATCTTCCACGGAATAATGTTTTTTTAGGCTTGCTTTATGTCATTGGATGAACATTATTCAGAAACGCATGTCCAAATCCTGTCCGTTAATTAGACAGTAGTGGCGTATCTCCGGAACCAGGGAGGCAGTCATTCGTTTCCGTTATTCAATTTAATGGAAAGAATCCTTCTGTTTGTTATAGTACACCAAGTTCTGCTTCGGTCCGTCATATTCCGGGTCGTCTGATTGTATTACCGGACTCCCGTTCACTTATGGGTCGCTTGTTGCCGTCAGAATGGACTCTCAACAAACAAGTATTCAATCAGATTTGCTATCAATGGGAGCGTCCAATGATAATTTATTTACGACACAACTTACTTGTCAATTGCAGACGTATGTGTTTGCTTGTCCGGATCTCTGAGCTTATGTTGTTAACGCTCTATTGATCTAATAGGACGGAATGATAGGATATGCGTATCCTCCTGCGCTGTTGTTTCAGCAAGTATTGCTAAGATAAACAACCACAATACATTTCTGTTGATAGCATCTCTGTCTTCACAGAGACCGTGGGTAAATTTACTCTGATGTCTACTGTGGGACTTAACGCGAAATCTTCCTCCATGAGAGGATCTTTTTTCGCTGGGTAAAATCATGTCATCTTTATCACAACCCGCAAGGTCTCAACCTTCATGTATTCCGTTGTGTGGTCCTTATTGCATTGTAAGCATTGTACTGGACGAGCTTTGGACGCGATTTCTTACTATAGGAGAACCTCTTCTTCGCTATACTATGCGACTAAAGTGGAGGCTCTTCCGTCGTTGGTGTAGGGATCACTATGTTGATATTGTTGATCCCTCCATACTAGTCATTGCAACTTTTTAGTATACTTGTTTGACAAGATCTACTGCAGCCTGTTATTATTAAGGTTATAGGTTTATGTTACCTCATACCTATGCACTCTATGATAGTTTACAATTGAGTCTTATGTCTCTTTATCTAAGTCAGTTAGTAACTTTTCGATAAATAGACTTAGAATCATTAGATTAAATTCCTATATGGAATTTAACTTTGGTTCTTATTTAGCTAAGTTATCATTTGAGCCTCTGGAAACAGTAGTGTTCAAATTCTGACCTTTTAGACAGTAATTCTGTTGGCTTCTCTTTTACTGAAGAGTCAGTGAGTTTCATGCACTATCGGTGGATGATTTTCACTTTCGTAGTTTCGGAATCACTACTTCCTTTACTATTTAGGTTGGATTTTTGCATAAGAGTCAGGCTCCTAATTAATATCTGGAACCTATTGTTATTAAGGTCCTTCCGTCTTCGACGGGCATAGGCCTTTACTCTGTCCGGTTAGAGTTTATGTATTTATAAACAGATATCTGTTTATTACTACGGGCGTAAGTTTCTTCTGTCTTTGATTCTAATAGAAGGACGTTACGCTCCATTCTATTGCTTATGGATTCAATTAACTATCGATACTGCTTATGGTATATCATTGACTCAGCAGTGGTGTTTGAGATTTCGGCTCATGAAGTAAGAGTTCTTCTACATCTTGGGCTTACATTAATGGTGTCGCTATTATAGATTTTTGAAGGCTGCTCATTGCGCTCAGCATTCCACATTCATGAATTTTTATCTCAGAAATATTGAGTCCATTTCTGGAGGCCTTTATTGTTAGGTCTATTATCTACTGCTCAGAATGTCATTCACTTAACAGTTGCTACTATAGCTAGGTAGGCTGTCTGTTTCGGCAGTGACTCCGTTCTGCTACCCTCTTCGCTCTGGGCTATTTGACCCAGGGCAAGAAAAAGGGGGGGGGGGGGAGGGTGTTCCCTTGGGTCACCTGTTTTACTATGAAAACAAGGGGATACCTCCTCCGGAGTTAGTAATTTTGAGCTGTTATTGGGATGGTTGTTTAGTGAGAAGTTTATGTTTTAAAAATTCATTCAGGTCTTAGTTTTTAAAGTATAGCTTTTGAATATAGCACGTGTCAACGGACATTATTATACAATCCTCAGACACTTTTAAGGAGTATAAAGAGTCTCTATTCTCTAGACTTACTTTATTTATTGGCTTACTTTAAAAAATTATTAGTATAAGGATTATACTAGATATTAATAGAGTACATGGATGTATGATGCTCAATTTTGGAAGGTGTTGTATCTTTCTAATTTATCATAAATAAGAAAGATACATGTAAGGCCTAATACTTCTTTTTCCCTAGAGGGGATGACTCTATTTTATATTATTGAGCGTATTCCATCTTGCTCTATGTCCTTGGCCCTCCAGCCTTTTTACTATTCAGCTATGTCTGGGTCATTGGTACAGTATAAAAATGTTAAAAAATTTATAGTAATTTATATATTTTTTATACTTACCAATGACCCAGACGGGGATGGCCCTCCCAGGAGTTGGGAACTCTTACCTCCCCGCTGAGTACATAGCGCTTACCAGGCACTGGTTATTAGAATGATTAATGGCGCCAATTTCGGAACGTCCTTGACACTGCGCATGCGCAGTAGAGGTGAAGTGTGGAGGGCCATTCAGGACATGTTTTCTTTGGTTTTAGATGCAAATTTGGGGGATTGGGGGGCAAAATTTGTGTTTGGCCCTTTATTTTAAGAGTTAGCACCAGCTATGTCTGGGTCATTGGTAAGTATAAAAAATATATAAATTACTATAAATTTTTTAACATTCCAAACTTTTTGATCTGCGACAATTTTAACCAGGTTATCTCTCTTGAACTTTGATTTAATATGGGTTTCTGCATGAAATTCTTGTGCGCGCAACTCCTACATTTATCAATCAATTTGGACGAAAGTTTACAGACATCATCACTACTAAGTGAACATGCGCATATTCCAAAATTTTTGAGCTGTGGCAATTTTAACTAGGTTATCTCCCTTTAACTTAGATTTATTATGGGTTTCTACATGAAATTCTTGTGCGTGCAACTCCTCCTACATTTATCAATCAATTTGAACAAAACTTTTCAGACATCATCACTACTAAGTGAACATGCGCGTATTCCAAGATTTTTGATCTGCGACAATTTTAACCAGGTTATCTCCCTTTGACTTAGATTTATTATGTCTTTCCGTTCGAACAAATTCTTGTGTGCGCAACTCCTCCTACATTAATGAACCGATTTTGATGAAATCTTTCAAACATCATCTCTACTAAGTGAACATGTGCATATTCCAAACTTTTTGATCTGCGACAATTTTAACCAGGTTATCTCTCTTGAACTTTGATTTAATATGGGTTTCTGCATGAAATTCTTGTGTGCGCAACTCCTCCTACATTTATCAATCAATTTGGACGAAAGTTTACAGACATCATCACTACTAAGTGAACATGCGCATATTCCAAAATTTTTGAGCTGTGGCAATTTTAACTAGGTTATCTCCCTTTAACTTAGATTTATTATGGGTTTCTACATGAAATTCTTGTGCGTGCAACTCCTCCTACATTTATCAATCAATTTTGATGAAACCTTTCAAACATTATCACAACTAAGTGAACATACGCATATTCCCAAATTTTTGATCTGCGACAATTTTAACCAGGTTATCTCCCTTTAACTTGGATTTATTATGGGTTTTCAAATGGGATTCTTGTGTGTGCAACTCCTCCTACATTAATGAAACGATTTTGAATACATGTTGCACATTGTAAATGTGTTTTTCCAAATGTAAGCCATATATGTGTGGGCTCTTTAAAGTATTCAGTGCTGTTCTGTGGAAGGCCACATGCAAATACAAATTTCAACAACAAAAAATGATCTTTATGTATACATTTCCTTATGGCCTTCGCCTACATGATCAGAAGTGCATTCCTCTAAAAACCCAAAGCGGGGGTATTAATCACCTTCAGTGATAGTTCTAGTTATTTCTTTGCCATTAAAAGTTCATTTTCTTGGTTTATGTTTTAGGACTCATAATCTATGGAATAGAATGGGTGGTGGTGTATTTCGTCCCTTGAGAGCAAGAAGGCTTTGCAATGCTGAAGCATTGCAAAGCCTTTTTGCACTCAAGGGATAAATTTATCAATTTTTTTTTACTTGGATAAAATATCTGACATAAACCATTTAATTTTTATTTTTTTAAAGTTTACATTGGTTATAAAAAGAGAGCATGCGGCAGCCAAAAGGACCATGCAGGAGGGCCTGAGAAACAGATTTTTATTTTTTTTTTAGGCCTTATTCATGTTGTGAAATATTTTGAAAACTGATCATTAAATTTTTTTTAAATTCCTATTTTCCTAGCTGTTCTCTACAAATCAAGAGAGCAAAAGTATGTGCATAATTCTAGTAGGTGTGTAGCAAAACTAAAATGACTGAAGTTTATTTTTTTGTTGATACAGGAACTTGAAGATCCATCCCTGACAGAATATGAACTGGAGAAGTCAGAGTTACAAATGGACTCTTGTGATCTGGAGGAACCTGCAGAAGCTGTGACATTGAAAAATTTGGTTCAGCAGTTCTCACAGACAGAACACCATGAGAAGTATGAATTACTGGCTTCTACACTGTAGCTGCAGGGGCAGAATTTTTATGAGAATCTGAGAATTTGATTCTTGTAATGATTCTCAGAAATTTACTTCTGATCAGTAGAATAGAATGGGACTCCCCAACATACTAACCTCACACAAGCAGGGTAAGCCTTGGTTCAAGACAAATGCATTATCGATGTGCAGTGCACCTTATCATCACACTTCTATTAATGTAAATCACAGGATTTCCACTGTTCTGCCTATACGATAAAAATAAAGTTTTATCGCACATGTGGTGATACAAAACATGTTCGATTTCGTTTCCAATGTAAACAGAGAAGGAACCCGTCTAAATAAATCACGCCATCATTGGTCGAATGCACCGGAGTCTAGATCGCTTGCAAATTCCAAGTTCCTCATTTAGATTTGTTTACCCAGGATATTTAAACAATCAGATTCGAGTAAAAATATTTCAAAATAAAAATAACATTTTGACTGCTTGTTCCTTGACAAATATTTTCCACAACTGGTCATATAATGATGGAGTGTATTAAACTTATTAGCTATTTAAAAGTTTTTGTTGTGTTTTTCCCCACAGTTTAGTCAATATTTGAAATTCGATCATCATGACCGTGATACTGATTGCTGTCAAATGGTTTCGACCAATGGAATGCCGTAAAAAATAAAAAGCAAATTAGGGTTGGTACCTCGCCCATTAACAGTGATGTCTTCTTGGCAACAAAGGAAAAGCAGCAATTATCAACTTAAAAATACTTTTAGTTCAACATTCGTGTAGACTGGTTGTTACATGGGATGTGTGTGATAAATACAGAACCACACATACGTTTGAATGGGTTAAGCATTATCGCACGAGATTTCTTTTGCCCAGGATATCACAAGAACGGAAGGCTCGAGTGATGTCCTGGGCCAAAGCAATCGATAATTCTTAACCCATTCAAATGTATGTGCGGTTCTGTATACGTACACAGTGCCACTTGGGCAATCTGGATTAAGTGTCTTTCCCAAGGACACAGTGCAGTTACCCCTGGCAGAAATTCTGCCCCTGAACTATGCTAGTGATATTGATTCTAGAATGGGAATGGTATCTTAGAGTACAGTGGAATGCTGTTAACAGAATTAACAAGAATATTTAGTTAACCAAAATTTAATGAATATTGCTTCATTAGATCTAAAAAAGTTAAAAATCTATTTCCCACGCTCCCCTGCATGGTTCTTTTAGCTGTCGCATGCTCTCGTTTTATAACCAGTGCAAACTTAAAAAAATAATAATTAAATGGTTCATGTCTGATATTTTGCCCAAGTTAATAAAATTGATAAATTTGTTCCCTGAGTGCAACAAGGCCTTGCAATGCTTTCTGATTGTAATCTGATTGCAATCTGATTGTTTAAATATTATCCTGGATAAACAAATCTAAATGAGGAACTTGGAATTTCTTATCAACCAACCTTACAATTGTTCACAACAGGCTTGCACTACAGTGGAAGTCCATAACTCAGAAAAATACTCTCTATTTTCTTCTTTCCCAGGCGATTTGGGAAAGAAAAGTAGTGCAAAAACACCAAGAAAAAAAGAGGCCAAAACTGAATCGAGTGCGACCGGCACACACCCAGGAGGGGACACTCTTCTCCTTGTACTAATCCATGGCTTCCGGAACCAGTGCGCAGATGTATAACCAATGTGTCATTCTATTTTTTTTTTCCACCATCTCAGAGGATGCGGATCGTTTCGCTCTTCAACAGTGATACCTTTTGACTCGATGTTAACAATGTTTCCTGTTCTGAATTGTTTATTGATAGCTGTTTCTTCACTATCCAGACATACAGGGCTGTGTTTTTTATTTATTCTCTCAATTATTCACTGTATTTTTTGTGATAAATCTCTATACCGATTTCACGTGCGATTTTCACTTACTGTGCTGTTTCGGTCTTTTGTTCATTAATGCTAACCCTTTGGGTTCTGCTTTTAACTGAGTTAGGTGTGAGCTGGGGGTGGTTATGGGAGCTTTTCTCCCCTCTGTTGAGGGTAGAATTTCTGCCAGTTTTTTTTGGCTGTTGGAGTACTTTTCTGTTCCCGTCGGGCATTTGTTTCCTGCCACCTTACGTTGGTAGCTGGGGTGCCCTGATATATTTTTTTCTTTGGGTTCACCTTCCCATCTACATTGCTGTCGCCAGATTTGCCAAGGACGATACCTTGCGGGCCATTTTTGTTGTCTTAGTATGTTGATGTTTCCCATTATTCATGCTCCACCTTATTTGGGTGTTCTATTGAAAGACCCTGTAGGCTGGGTGGTCTTCCAGCTCCCGTGTAGTTCGGGCACGTGACGTTTTCCTCCCGCATCTGCGGCAACGGGAACACAGTCGTTAGGGGCCTCCCAATTCGGCTCAGTCTGGAGAGAGTTATACCCCCCCCCCCCCTGGGGACTACTGTCCCCCTCCAGTCGACATCTGAGGCTGTCACTAGGGTTGTGACTCCTCTTTTGGAGCCAAGCTCGGTTGCTCTCACCACTTTTCTGCCTTTGTCAACAGCTACGGATGAATCCGCTCCTGCTGCTACTCTGTTGGTGACATCATCGGTCTCAGTTTCAGCTAGCCTCAGCTCATCCCTGCAGGGGTCTGCAGGGATTTCTGCTTCTTGGACATTGGATATCGGCCTCAACCTTCCCTGGCTTCAACTCGACGAAGTCGGAAGTGGTTGCCAGGCGATCCTTCTGCTATTGTCTCTCAGCTGTTGAGCCCAGCAGGTTTTGATTTGGATTAAGATGTCCATTGTGGGGTTGCACTACTGTCCATGCACTCTGGTCCTTCGGCCAGTTTTGCGAGATGGTTGCATTTTTTGTTCAGCCTGGACCTTCTGTTCCTCAGAGGTCTGCGGCGACTCTCATGAGTTCTCGCACTTCAGATCCTCGGGGTATTTCATACTCCTATAAGCATCGGTATTTAGATGCCTCCCGTTGCCCCGCGTCGGGCATTCTAGAGGTTCATGACCCTTCACTGGTTTAGAGGGTCAGATGCAAAGCCACTCTGCCGGACCATTCCCATGTCGAACCAGCAGATACGGGTTGTGAGCTTAGGGAGGTCCCTCCACGTTCACGCAACTTCTTTCCAAGATCCTTCCCTTTGCCTCCAGCGAGGTTTCTAGTGGCTTCCAGGCACCCTCCGCAGTGCTGCCTCCCGGATTTGAGCCCTCTGGTGTGCCTAAACCATGGGAGGCATTGGCTGGTATGCCCGACATGGGCTATGTGTCTTCCAACTCAGGCGATGGGTCAGACACACTTGGCATTGAGAGCCATCAGTCTTCTTGACTTCGTGTTTGAGTTCCTTCAAACCGTCAGAGCCAGGCCGCGATCATCGGTCGCGTGCCTACAGCCTGTGGAGCAACCTGCTTCTGGGCACCTTCGACCATACCAGTCGGTACAAGTGGTCGAAGCTTTCTCTCTCGGATCATGTCTCTGCCTGGGCTGGTTATCTGCCTCCAGCGTGTGATCTCTAAGATGCTCATGCATTCACGTATGCCTGTAACACGGCTAATTTGGAATTAGTTCTCCGGGACGCTGTGTTGGTCACAAGCTGTTCCCTTCCTGAAGGGGAGGGTATTGCTCTTCGATCCGCTTCTTTGGTGGGTCCGCGACTTTTCCATGATTCCCTGGTGACGGTCCGGGATGAAGTCCTGCATCATTCCAAAGATCAGCTGCTGCTTTGCCATCTTGATCTGCCTTCTGTTGGAGGCCGGGGCAGTTTCAAGTCTAACAAATGCCCTTCTGCTTCCTCTGTGAAGCCAAGGGCTGATCTGCCTGCTTCCGCTTCTTCCTCACGTGGTAAGGGTGAGCGTTGGCAGTCCAGAGGGAAGTCTCAGGATCCTTCATTTAGCAGAGGAGGTGGTTTCTCCTCTCGACGGGGCTCGAAATGAAGGTCCTCGCGTCGATTCATCCCAGGTTGGAGGAGGGATATCCAAGTTACCAGACCATTGGGCCATGATCACATCCGATCCTTGAGTATTAAATGTTCGGTCCAGTCTGCAGATATTCTTCCAGAGGCACCCCACTCTCTCGATAGTGCCTCTTCTAACCCAAGTTATTTTTGACAATTCACGTCAGGAACTTTTGATCACGGAGATAGACAATCTCCTGTCAAAGGGGTGATCGAGGTCGTCAAGAACATTCATTCAGTGGTATTTTATTCCCTCCTGTTCTTGGTGTCGACTCCAGCTGGTTATCGAGCTGAGTATCCTGAATCAGTCTTATCATTGCTCCCAAGTTCTGCATGGAGACTTTCAGGTCAGTCCTCCGCTCCATTCACCAGGGAGATTTCGCTTCCATCATCGACCTGTGAGACGCTTACTTTCACGTTCCGATTCATCAGACAATGCAAAAGTATCTCAGGTTTGCTTTTCTGGGGCGAATTTACCAGTTCAAGGCCACGCCTTTCGGTCTCAACCTGGCTCTTTGGGCCTTCATCCATCTGATGTCGCATGTGATAGCCTTCCATCGCACTCAGTCCAGGGTGATTACTTTGGCATATCGGGTCGATATCCTCCAGAGGCACTCCAATGCTGCTCTTCTGGAGTCAGATGTCGACACACTTCAGCCTGCTCATGTCGCTAGGTCTCAGAGTGGACTTGGTCCCTTCGCAGTCGGTTTGTGTATCTGGTGATGGACTTCATACTCAGCTGAATACGGTGGCGATTCCTCGGGTGAGGGCTGTGATTCTCTCAGCTTTCATCCTGATTCTGACCCAGTCTATGTCTGCGACAACTCGGAGTATTCTCCGGCTGCTCGGCCTCTGCGGGTTGGTGATGGATCTCATTACTCTAGGCCGGCTGCATGTCAGACCTCTCAACACTTTCTCACTCGTTGGAGGCCGAATGTAGATCCTCTGGATCTAGTGCTTCAGTTACCAGCATCTCTTCATTGTCACATTCTTCCCTGGACAGATGTTCAGTGGATTATGCAGGGAGTTCCCATGTCTGATCATGTTCTGATGGCTGATGCCAACGAATGTCGGATGGTCGTGACGTTGGATCCTCTAGTCTTTCCCTTCATGGTGTATGAGATCAGGATCAAACAGGTCTTCACATCAACCAGAAGGAGCTTCTTGCTATTCTTCTGAGTTTCCGGCAGTGGATCCCCCACCGTTCGAATCATCAGGTCCTCCTGTTGTCCAACAATTTGACAGTGGGTGTTTACGTTTGGAACCAGGGTGTCATGTACTCAGTTCCCAGGTACGAATTGGCTTGGGATCTTCTCGCTCTGGATGTCAATGCCAGGGTGGTGGTTCGTCACATTCCTGCTCGTCTGAACGTTCTAGCCAACTCCGTGTCCCGACAGGGCAGGTTCATTTCCATCAAGTGGATGCTTCACAGGGCAGTGTTCCAGTTGCTTTGTGATCACTGGTGTCGTCTCCACATCAATCTTTTTGCGACCTGTTGGAACCCTCAGGTGTACAATTTCGTGTCCCTGTGTCCAGATCCTCTGGCTTTCGCCATGGATGCTCTTCCTTCTGCTGAGGGTAATCGCCCTTTGCCCTGTTCGGATCGTGCAATTCGCATTTACCTCAACCGGACGCAGTTCATTAGGAAAGGCAGGAAAAGATATATTTCTGTTTCTTATCCCTGGTTGATAGAAGATCTCTCCTCAATCCATTTCTAGATGGACTTGTATTGCTATAGCAACTGACGATTGTATTACCAATCATTTTTCTGCCCACGAAGTGCGTGCATTGTCTACCTTCTGGGCTTAGGCGAACTCTGTCAGTTGTCGGATGTTATGCAGGCAGCCTACTGGAGAAATGCTTCTACTTTCTCCACCTATCTGCGTCAGTTGCAGGAGCAGTCTGAGGACCTTTTTTCTTTAGACCCTCTTTTCTTCTGCTCTGGCTGTCATCAATCCTAGCCATTAATGTTCTTGCAAGGTCAGTTCCAACCTTGTTCTAGGTACTGTCCTTTCTATCTGTGTCACACAGGGCTGTACACCTCATCTCCCATTGTCATTTACTAATGGTTGTGATGGTATGGTTTTATAGGCCTAGGGAACTCTTCTTCTGTCCATGGTTTCAGCGCAGTTGGGTTATGTGGGTATTGGTTATGTGATTCCCTCCTCCTGTTGTCTATTCAGCCTGTTGTAAACAATTGTAAGGTAGGTTGATAAGAAATTTAAATTTTATAGTAAATTTCCTTTCTTATTTTACCTACCACAATTGTTTACGTGGAGGCCCTCCCATCTTCTTTTTCAGGTAAGAATCCTTCCTCCCTGCTAATCACATAACTCCAATGTTGGCGGATTCAACAGAATGACATGTTGGTTATACGTCTGCACTCTGGTTAAAGGAAGCTGTGGATTAGAACAAGGAGAAGAGTTCCCCTACTAGGTGTGCGGCGGTCGAACTCGACCCAGTTTTGGCTTATTTTTTCTTGGTGCTTTTGCACCACTTTCCTTTCACAAATCGCTTGGGAAAGAAGAAAATAGAGAGTATTTTTAGGGACTTCCACTGTAGTGCAAGCCTGTTGTAAACAATTGTGGTAGGTGAAATAAGAAAGGAAATTTACTATAAAATTAAAATTTCCAGGTGATCTCGTCTCCAGTACATTCAACAATGATGACATGATTTATTTAGACGGGTTCCTTCTCTGTTTACGTTGGAAACGAAATCGAACGTATTTTGTATCACCACATATGTGATACAACTTTTTTTTATCGTACAGGCAGAACATTGGAAATCTTGTGTTTTACATTAATAGGTGTGTGATGAAGTGGAATCCTGTTAACCCTTATGGGACAAATTCCAACTCTGCTAACTTTTTAATACAAAGGAACAGGTGCCCCAACATGCATTGTTTGGGTAAACTTAAAACTTGTTTTATGCCCCCGAGAGATTCTCTTGGGAGTATTATGTTTTCACCATGTCGTTCGTCCATCCATTGGTCACCTGGCATCCATCCATTAACTTTTGGTTTTCATCAAATAACTAAAGAACCGCTTATTTCATCAAATCATAATTTTAGGGGTAACTTGTGGATGAATCGACAATGCTTCCTTTCGATTTTGGTCCAGCTAGCCAATTCAATATGGCATGGCAGCCATATTGAATTTGGTTTCTATCCAATAACTAGTGAATGCTGACTCAAATCATTTGTATTTTTTAATTATGCATTGTTGGTGTCTAGAGGAAGCTTCCTTTCGATTTTTGACCAGTCAGCTGATCCAGGATGGCCACCTGGGGCCAATTCATTATGTTGGCCATCTTCAATTTGGTTTCCATCCAATAACTAATGAATTCTAAGTCGAATCAATTTCAGTTTTTGGTTATGCATTGTTGGTGTCAGGAGGAAGCTTCCTTTTGATTTTGGACCAGTCCACTGAACCGAGATGGCCACCAGTCACCAATTCATTATGGCTTCCATGGTAGCCATCTTGAATTTGATTTCCATCCTATAACTAATGAATACTGACTCGAATCAATTTCAGTTTTTGGTTATGCATTATTGGTGTCTAGAGGAAGCTCCCTTTTGACTTTGGATTAGCTAGCTATTTCAGTATAATGGCCATATTGAATTTGTTTTCCGTCCAGTAACTAACGATTGTCGAGTCAAATCAATTTTTATTGGGGGGGGGGGGGGGGGGGTACATTATTGGTGTCTAGAGGAAGCTCCCTTTTGACTTTGGATCAGCTAGCCAATTCAATTCCCCGAGACTTACCTTCCCTTTTATGACATCGTCGGGGCATATGCCACTCTTTGCGTTTCTCTTGTCTTAGTATCTTGTCAGTTTTATCTAGGCAAGTCTTGGCTGCCTACAGAACTCGACCCAGTTTTGGCTTATTTTTAGCTCAACTTTGACGAAGTCAGATTTGAGCTATTGTCATGCCCGTCGTCCGTCGTCTGTCTGTCTGTCCGTTTGTCCGTCCGTCCGTCTGTCCGTACGTCAACAATTGGCTATGGCTCGGGCTAGAGGTCGTATTTATGAACCGATCTTTACGAAACTTCTTGGGTACCTTTGTTATGACCGTGGGACGAGAACGAGTGTTTTTGGGTGCGGTCCGAAATTCAAGATGGCTGCCAGCCGCCATTTTGTACCGATGATGCAGAAATCTGTTTTTTGTACAGAACTTCCATATGAAAGCTCTGATTTGAATAATTTTTTGTATGAATGTTTAGTACCATGGGGTACATCACATATAATACAGGTTTTTTTCTCGTGCGTAAATTGTTCAAATTAGACTAATTTTGATGTTTTTTGGTGTTAATTTCAGCACTGTAAGTGCAAATGCCAATACGGCTCGGGCTAGAGGCCGTATTTATGAACTGATCTTTACGAAACTTCTTGGGTACCTTTGGTATCACCGTGGGACGAGAACGAGTATTTTTGGGTCCGGTCCGAAATTCAAGATGGCCGATGGCAGCCATTTTGTACAAAATTAGGTGCAATCAGATTTTTGCACAGAACTTGCATATGAAAGCGCTGATTTGAATAATTTTTTGTGTGAATGTTTAGTACCATGGGATACATCACATATAATACGGGTTTTTTTCTCGTGCAGAAATTATGCAAATTAGATGAACTTTGATATTTCAGTGCGACTTACACACATTAAGTACACATGTCAATACGGCTCAGACTTGAGTCTGTATTTATGAACTGATCTTCACGAAATGTCTTGGGTACCTTTGTTATCACCTTGGGACTAGAACGAGTGTTTCTGGGTGCGGTCTAAAATTCAAGATGGCTGCCAGTGGCCATTTTGTACCGAAATTAGGTCTAATCAGTTTTTTGTACACAACTTCTATACAGCTCAGACTAGAGGCCATATTTATGAACCAATCTTTACGAACCTTGTTGGGTACCTTTGTTATCACCGTTGGATGAGAGCGAGTGTTTTTGGGTGTGGTCCGAAATTCAAGATGGCCACCAACAGCCATTTTGTACCAAAATTAGTGCAATCAGTCTTTTGTACAGAACTTCTGTATGAAAGTTCTGATTTGAATAAATTTTTGTATGAATGTTTAGTAACATGGAATACATCACATATTCTAAGGGGTTTTTTTTCGTGCAGAAATTATGCAAATTAGATGAACTTTGACTTATTCAGTGCTACTTGCACAATGTGAGCACACATGTCAATACGCCTCAGGGTAGAGGCTGTATTTATGAACCGATCTTCACAAAACTTCTTGGGTACCTTTGTTATCACCTTGGGACGAGAATGAGTGTTTCTGGGTACGGTCCAAAATTCAAGATGGCTGCCAGTGGCCATTTTGTACCAAAATTAGGTCCAATCAGTTTTTTGTCACAAGTTCTATACAGCTCGTATTTATGAATTGATCTTCACAAAACTTCTTGGGTACCTTTGTTTTCACCTTGGGACAGGAACGAGTGTGTTTTGGGGTGCCTTTGTTATCACTGTGCTATGAGAACAAATATTTTGGGGTTCAGTCAGACCCACTCTGGGACTCAAAGATTTCTTTTCTAGTTTAGCATCTGACTGTCACCCACCTTTACAATACTTTACCTATACATTTGTTACAGGCAACGGTCAGTATTTATGTACAGACCATCACAATACTTTATATGTACCTTTGTTATCAGGTCATTACCTAGATGTTTGTCATTGCTGTGTCACATACTATACATGTGCATGTCTTTATCATGACAAGTTGAGCTACAGTGTCATTGACACTTTCATTTCTTGGTGCTTTTACACCACTTTCCTTTCACAAATCGCTTGGGAAAGAAGAAAATAGAGAGTATTTTTCCGAGTTAGGGACTTCCACTGTAGTGCAAGCCTGTTGTAAACAATTGTGGTAGGTGAAATAAGAAAGGAAATTTAATATAAAATTAAAATTTCCAGGTGATCTCGTCTCCAGTGCATTCTGATGACATGATTTATTTAGACGGGTTCCTTCTCTGTTTACGTTGGAAACGAAATCGAACGTATTTTGTATCACCACATGTGCGATACAACTTTTTTTTATCGTACAGGCAGAACATTGGAAATCTTATGTTTTACATTAATAGGTGTGTGATGAAGTGGAATCCTGTTAACCCTTATGGGACAAATTCCAACTCTGCTAACTTTTTAATACAAAGGAACAGTTGCCCCAACATGCATTGTTTGGGTAAACTCAAAACTTGTTTTATGCCCCCGAGAGATTCTCTTGGGAGTATTATGTTTTCACCATGTCGTTCGTCCATCCGTTGGTCACCTGGCATCCATCCATTAACTTTTGGTTTTCATCAAATAACTAAAGAACCGCTTATTTCATCAAATCATAATTTTAGGGGTAACTTGTGGATGAATCGACAATGCTTCCTTTCGATTTTGGTCCAGCTAGCCAATTCAATATGGCATGGCAGCCATATTGAATTTGGTTTCTATCCAATAACTAGTGAATGCTGACTCAAATCATTTGTATTTTTTAATTATGCATTGTTGGTGTCTAGAGGAAGCTTCCTTTCGATTTTTGACCAGTCAGCTGATCCAGGATGGCCACCTGGGGCCAGTTCATTATGTTGGCCATCTTCAATTTGGTTTCCATCCAATAACTAATGAATTCTAAGTCGAATCAATTTCAGTTTTTGGTTATGCATTGTTGGTGTCAGGAGGAAGCTTCCTTTTGATTTTGGACCAGTCCGCTGAACCAAGATGGCCACCAGTCGCCAATTCATTATGGCTTCCATGGTGGCCATCTTGAATTTGATTTCCATCCTATAACTAATGAATACTGACTCGAATCAATTTCAGTTTTTGGTTATGCATTATTGGTGTCTAGAGGAAGCTCCCTTTTGACTTTGGATTAGCTAGCCATTTCAATATAATGGCCATATTGAATTTGTTTTCCGTCCAGTAACTAACGATTGTCGAGTCAAATTGGGGGGGGGGGGGGGGGGAGGGTGGGTGGGTACATTATTGGTGTCTAGAGGAAGCTCCCTTTTGACTTTGAATCAGCTAGCCAATTCAATTCCCCGAGACTTACCTTCCCTTTTATGACATCGTCAGGGCATATGCCACTCTTTGCGTTTCTCTTGTCTTAGTATCTTGTCAGTTGTATCTAGGCAAGTCTTGGCTGCCTACAGAGGCAGCCAAGACTTGACTAGAAACAACTGCAATCAGGACATGCCACACCAACAAATTAACTTACAGCTTTACTGTCCTATTCTGGACAAATACGTGCCGAGTCAATACTAATTGACAGAAATTCCTTGTGGTTTAAATCAAGAAGCGAGTGATAATTTTGGCCTAAACCAGGTATTGTTGCAAAATTTATCGGGTCACCATTTCCTAGAGTCATGTCTTTATTATTACTTCTGTTTTTTCAAGGAGCAAGAGCCTTAACTGATGTTTCTACAGCAGGATGTTGGGGGTGACAAATATATATATTCAAATAAAATATTGCATCCACTAAACAGATATTTGAAGAGGGCCTTAACATTCATCCCAGTACACAAGAATCGTTTTTTCCTGTGGAAACCCCGAGAAGTGAAGCAGTGTCTGTTCGCTGCAGTAAAAACAGGTTCTATTTTACTGGTAAAATAGGACCCAGTCGCCAATGCTTGGGAGGTGCAAACCCTCTCTAAAATGGGCAACATGGCTTATTAACGCTCACCCCTGGTCTTGAGTTGATACTCATGTTGTGGTCATGATTGGCCATTGTGCAAAAATATGTGACCTTAAACACTAATAAATATAAAAGGCCGCTCGGCCACAGGTCCCCCAAAAAAACAAGTCGAAAAAGGGGCATAACTCTAGGAAAAATTATCGGTCCGAACCCATATTCGAACTTGACCTGTATTATTACCCCAGAAAGTCACATACCAAAATTCTTTCCGATCAAATAATACTAACTGAAGTTATCATCCGGACACCGCAAAACTTGAAATTTCCAAGTCGAAAAAGGGGTATAACTCTAATAAAAATAATCTGGCCAAACCCATATTCGAACTTGACCTATGGTTTGGGCTAAGAAGGTCACATACCAAAATTGATTCCAATCAAATGATCCAAACTGCAGTTATCATGGGGACACCAAGTGGGACGGATGCACAGACGGACGGATGCATGGACGGACAGTCGGACGCACACCGCTGATTTCTATAGTCCCCCGAAAATTTGGGGGGGGGAGGGGGGGGGGGGGGACAAAAATAAAGAAATACAAGAATCGTTTTTGATTCTCACAAACTTCTCTGAGAATCCAATTTTTCCATGGCACGAACAGTGTAGCAGGAAATATTTGTCTTGGTGGCTCATTTATTTGCATGCATATGGCAGGTTTAGATTAATTTGGTGACCACTAATGCAAAGGATGCATGGCAAGTGGATGGCACAGATATTGAATGTTGTTTCGTTCATCAAAACTCTATCGTTTAGTGGATGGCAATCATTCTGGCATTTTGCTGCTCTTGTGCAGCATTCAGTTTTCATTGACTACAGTTAGATATTACGTTCTTGACCTTGGGGTATATATACTGAGTCAAAAAAGAAAGTATAATAAATTTTGAGGTGCAATTTTTTTAGTATTATGAATTTAATCCCAACCAAATTATTGTTAATTCATATTTCGAGTCTAGCTGTATGAATTTGCATAATTTCATATTCTTACTATTGCCAGCGTCATGTCAGGACGTCGCAAATCAAACATGGGGTGAAATGAAAAGTTCACATATGCAGTCAATAGCATGTATGTCCATTTGCCTCTTGGATGGCAAGGCATCGACAGTGCATGAACCTGATTAGTCTCTGGATGTCACCCTGAGGGATTGCATTCTACTCCTGCCTTAAAACATTACGTAAATTGCCTAACGTCTGAAGATCATCAAGTCGTACTTGATGGTCCAATTGATCCCAAAGATGCTCGATTGGCGACAAATCTGGCGAAAGTTGGGGCCAGGGAAGAAGTTCGATGCTCTGCTCCTCAAGAAAGTCACTACAGATATGCACCATCTGTCATCGGGCATTGTCTTGCTGGAATAACTGCAATTCGACATTAGTCTTGAACAGCGGGACAACAACAGCATTAAGAATTTCGTCCTTATATTGCTGTCCATTCAGATTACCATCGATGAAGTTCAACTGCATTCGATGGTGCAAGGAAATTCCTGTCCAAACCATTACACTACCCCCACCGAAACGGTTGCACGTATCAGAAAAATGTTCTCCTCGTCGCCGATACACTCTTGCCCTACAATCAGCACGCCATAGACAAAATCGTGATTCATCACCAAAAAGAACTGCTCCAGTGCTGCTGAGTCCAACGAACACGCTGCCGTACCCATTTCATTCTGATGGTACGATGACGTTTGGTAAGGTACGATGACGTTTGGTAAGGATTGGTCCGTGGTTTGGATGCCGTGTTCAGCGAGTCTGTTGTGGACAGTTTGTGCACTGATTCTATTGTTAGTTCTACCAGGTGTAATTGCTGCTGTCCTAAGGATGTGATCTTGCAAGTGAGACGTGCTGATGTGTCGATCTTGTGCAGAGGTTGTAACTCTTGGTCGACCCGAATGCAGTCAGTCGGCAGTAGATCCAGTGGTTCAATACCTTCCAATGAGATGGTAAATAGTGGCCAAAGTGACTCCGAACTCAACAGCGAGCTCATCCGGAGGTATCCTAGCCTCATGCATACCAATGGCACGCACTCTGATATTTTTATACTGTACCAATGACCCAGACATAGCTGGTGCTAACTCTTAAAATATAGGGCCAAACACAAATTTTGCCCCCCAATCCCCAAAATTTGCATCTAAAATCAAAGAAAACATGTCCTGAAAGGCCCTCCACACTTCGCCCCCACTGCGCATGCGCAGTGTCAAGGACGTTCCGAAATTGGCGCCATTAATCATTCTAAGTTTGGCCCTTCATCAGTTAACATCTGACTGATCTTTGTGCTTATAAATCTCAGTTTAAATTATGCCAGACACATAAATATTAGTGAAATGGTGATTCTAAGGAGGATAGAGAAGGAGGAGAGGAAAAAAATGTGTGACAGAATATTATCAGGGCTGTAACTTAAAATTTTTTAATGAAATTATGTTAAGTTACCTATTTTCGAGGCAGCAGCCATTTTGTTGTCATTCTGATTATTTAGTTACACTGTTTTTTAAGTGTTTTCCTCTCTCCCTGTCCTTTAAGTCCCCCCTTGCTATTCTCCCATGCTTTTGGCATAGTTTTTGTAATTATTATTACTAAATTTTCTTGGGAGTTTTAGCTGAATAACAGAATGAATTCTGTTCTTTCCTCATGTTTACGTCTTCACCTACGGGTGGTTAGGCGTTGTGTTCTGCATCTACCATCTGATGTTCTGCAGTTTCTTCCCTGGAAGTCTCTGTTTTGCATCAGATAGTGTATTTTTGGTAACTGATTTCGGGCCTGGGTGCCTGGTGTCTTATTTTAGTGTTTTTACACTCATTGTTTACATTTTCAACAGCCCTCTGTGTGAGGGGGGGATTTCTAAAAAATAATATCTTGATGTTATTTTAATCATAACTAGATACATTATTATTGTTCGTAAGTGTTGAATAAATTGTTTAAAATATTTTTAAAATTTTTGTCCACACTTAGACTTGGGATCCATTGGGGCTCAACGTTACTTTTCAGAAACTTGGGCTGTTCTGAAAAAATATTTTTTCAAAATATTTTGATTTCAATTATTTTTTCTATATTAATGGATCATATTATTATTATGTATTTTGATTGCCAGGGGTTAGTGCGAGTACCAGGACTTGTTTTCTTTTCACATTGAAAGGATATTGATCAATTGTTTTAAGAGGAAGTCTTCCTCTGACTTTATTATCATTCTATATGTGGTCAGTGTACTCGCATTAACTCCTGTTCTGTATCGTATGATTTCGATGACAATATGGGAAGCGTATGTCATGGTATGTTATTGGGGATTTGGACACTCCGGTCCTTTCCCCGCAGGGTCACTCTACTTTATCAATTTCTATTTCAGACGATCAAGATTAGGGTGATGTATCCGTGATGTCTTCCAACAGTGTGCCTCCGTCGTCACAATTAATGAAGGGCTAGCGGAAAAGTGCTCATGTATATACGCCAATTGCCTAAGAGGACCCTAGTAGGTTCGACGGCCTTTGACGTCCGCTAGCTCGCCCGGTGTAGCATCCATTCACCGAATGGTTCGGCAGCCGGGTTCGTCCGTTGCGGTCTAGAAGGAATTTTGGGGTGATGCGAGCACTATAAATTAACTTAATGCACACCCAGTGACGGCGGATCGGAGGGAGAACGGAGGAAGCCTTTTAGTCCGGTTCATAGCTCGTTCCGGTCCATCCGGACGGCAAGCGAGAGAGGCCCCTCTCTCGTTCAACAACATCTGGCCCCAGATGTTGTGGTACAAAATGTGTCGCAAGCGGAGCATACGTCCGTCGCTCGGGACGCTCCGTTGTATAGGCAGTCCGCGGAGACTGCTAAGGCTTCCTCTTCTCGTCAGCGAACTCGACCGCACCTTGGCTGCGTGACCGCCGATATATTACCAGCTTCGCCGATCAAGGATTCTTCGGCGACCAGGTCACACCATCCGGTAGCCAGGGACACGAGGCCTGCAAACTCCGGACGTTCGCATAGGAAGTGTGCGGGAGTCAACGTACATGGAGCTTCCGGCAGCAATGCATCGTAAGACCGCTACTGCACAGGCCTCGGGAACGGATGTGCTTTCCTTAATAGCACAGTTTATCGCAGCATCCCAGCATCAACTGAATCTGTCGCATATATTTTATCCGACGATGCTGGGTCGGAACGCTCCGCGGAAACGGGTACGGACGTCCGAAAGTTTCATCCGGTCCGACGGGATACCGAAAGGGATTCGGAGGATTTCGAGCTTTCCCTTTCGGAACAACATATGCTGTTGTGTATGTCATCTGACTTGGTCTTCTACAGCTTCTTTCGTCGGACCAGAATGCTGCGATGCCGGATAAGAAACTGATAGCGTCGGTGGACTTAGAAATTTTTGGTTCGGTTCAGGGACATCGTCCCTCAGTTCCGACATAGTCCAATAATGTCACACAAACTTTCGAATTATTGAACGACGCTATATATATTATTATTTTATGCTTGCTAACCAAGCATTTCTGGTTTCTTGTTCGAAGAGTTATGGAGATGTCTTTCAAAAGTGTGCCTCTGTCGTCATAGTTAATGAAGAGCTAGCGGCAATAAGTGCTCATGGAATATGTCTGTTGCCTACGGAGTGACATTCGCTAGCTCACCCGGTGTAGCGTACATTCATTGAATGGTTCGGCTGCCGGGTTCGTCCGTTGCGGTCTAGGAAGGAGATTTGGGTGATGCGAGCACTTTAATTACTTTAGTACTCACCCAGTGACGGCAGATTGAGGACAGATCGGAGGAAGCCTGTTAGTCCGGTTCCTGGCTTGTCCAGGTCCGTCCGGGCTGTGAGCGAGAGAGGTCCCTCTCTCGTCCAACAACATAGGGGACCGCATGTTGTGGTTCAGATATTTTACAATCGGAGCATATGTCCGTCGGTCGGGACGCTCTGTTATATTGACAGTCCGAGAGACTGTCCTTGATGCTTCCTCATCCTCACAGCAGGGCACACGACCGCACATTGGCTACGTGACCTCGAGTATCCGATCAGTTTCGGCATTCAGTGATTCCACGGCGAATAGGTCGCGCCATCCGGTAGCCAAGGGACACGAGGCCTATACACTCCGTTTGCTCGCATATTGGTAGTGTGCACGGGGTAACGATCACGGAGTTTCCAGCGGCAATGCATCGTAAGACCGCTTCTCCTCAGGCCTCAGTGACGGACGTGCTATCCGAGTTAGCACAGTTGTTTCGCAGCATCCCAGCAATTGACAGTTTCTCGGTCGAATCAGGAATTATCCGACGGCGCTGGGTCGGTGCGGTCCACGGTTGCATCAGGTACGGACGACCGAACGCTTTATAGGGTCCGACAGGATGGCGAAAGGGATTCGAAAGATTTCGAGTTTTCCCTTTAGTAGTATCGGAAGATGCCTTTCATGTCTTCTGGCATTATCTTCCAGTGATTGTTATTTCGGACTTCATTGCTGCGATCTTGGATAAGAGACTTATAGCGTCATTGGACTCGGATTTTTCGATCGGTTCAGGGACATTGTCCCTGACTTACCGACGCAGTCCAATATTGTCATTATAACATGTGTTTTATTTTTCGACGCTATATATATATATACAAGCCTGCTACCAAGCATGATAGTTTAGTTTCTTGTCCGCGTTGCTCATTTCTGCCATTTTATCATTTATACGAATAGTTTATTTTGGCAGAGCAGGGCATACCGAGAGTTCATATGCGTCTAGACGGTGTGATTAAAGACTGCATATATTCTTTTTCGCCGTTTATGTCTTTTCCAATTTCAATGTTGGGAACGACATGATGTATAGTAGACTTAACTTAGACGCTTTATCATACGTAATCCGCCTTACTGAGGCGTTATCATTACGTCTTCAAGAAAAGATTTACGGGATATTATTCTCAATGTAATTTCTTTTGAGGGCAGTGGTTTGTTCACGTATAACTCCGCCCTTCAGTGGCTGATTGGAGTTGGTTAGACGTGACGCAGCCCTAGCTACATCCACACGCGTGGATAGTAAGGTTAAGAACTCTCTCAGAGTCGCTTCGTTCTCGGAGGAGCTTCTCTTCGACGGCAACTTTTCGGCAATCCATGAATTGCTCGATTTACACGTTCTCTTGTCTATCTAGTGTTACAAGAGATTCAGACTGGGGCAAACATTCGGTGGTTGACTCAGAGAGTGCCACCGCAGTTGCCGGACCCGAGTGTGGCTGTTATGACGGTTGCCAGTCAAACAGATTGGGATATAATTCTGATCCCTACGGATTCGAAGTGCCAGGGTCTTTGGGTTCCGCAGTCTCTTAGCAATCAGTTTTCTTCCGCGGAATAATGTTTTTTAGGCTTGCTTTATGTCATTGCATGAACATTATTCAGAAACGCATGCCCAAATTCCTGTCCTTTAATTCGACAGTAGTGGCGTATCTCCGGAACCAGAGAGGCACTCTTTCGTTTCCGTTATTCAATTTAATGGAAAGAATCCGTCTGTTGGTTATAGTACACCGAGTTCAGTTTTGGTCCGTCATATTCCGGGTCGTCTGATTGTTTTATCGGACTCCCGTTCTCTTACGGGTCACTTGTTGCTGTCAGAATGGACTCTCAACAAACAAGTATTCAATCAGATTTGCTATCTATGGGAGCGCCCAATGATGATTTATTTATGACACAGCTTGCTAATCAATTGCAGACGTATGTGTTGGCTTGTCCAGATCTCTGAGCTAATGTTGTTAACGCTCTATTGATCTATAGGACGGAATGATAGGATACGCGTATCCTCCGGCGCTGTTGTTTCAGCAGGTATTGCTAAGATAAACAACCACAATACATTTCTGTTGATAGCATTTCTATCTTCACAGAGATCATGGGTAATTTACTCTCTTGTCTACTGTGGGTCTTAACGTGAAATCTTCCTCTATGTGAGGATCTTTTTTCACTGGGTAAATCGTGTCATCTTTATCACAACCCGCAAGGTCGCAACCTTCATGTATTCCGTTGTGTGGTCCGTATTACATTGTAAGCACTGTACTGGACGAGCTTTGGACGCGATTTCTTACTATAGGAGATCCTCTTCTTCGCTATTCTATGCGGCTAAAGTAGAGGCTCTTCCGTCGTGGTGTAGGGATCATTATGTTCATATTGTGGATCCCTCCATACTACTCATTGCTATTTTTTAGTATACTTGTTTCACAAGATCTACTGCAGCCTGTTATTATTTAGGTTATAGGTTTATGTTACCTCATACCTATGCACTCTACGATAGTTTACAATTGAGTCTTTTGTCTCTTTATCTAAGTCAGTTAGTAACTTTTTGATAAATAGACTTAGAATCTTTAGATTAAATTCCTATATGGATTTTAACTTCGGTTCTTATTTAGCTAAGTAATCATTTGAGCCTCTGGAAACAGTAGTTTTCAAATTCTGACCTTTTAGACAGTAATTCTGTTGGTTTCTCTTTTACTGTAGAGTCAGTGAGTTTATCCTATTATCCGGAACCTATTATTTTAAGGTCCTTCCGTCTTCTTATGGGCATAGGCCTTTACTCTTTCCGGGTACAGTTTATGTATTTATAAACAGTTATCTGTTTATTACTATGGGCGTAAACTTCTTCTGTCTTTGATGTCTAGTAGAAGGACGTTACGCTCCATTTTATTGTTAATAGATTCTATTAACTATCGGTACTGCTTATGGTATATCATTGACTTAGCAGTTGTGCTTAAGATTTCAGCTCATGAAGTAAGAGTTCTTCTACTTCTTGGGCTTACATTAATAGTGTCGCTATTATAGATTTTTGAAGGCTGCTCATTGCGCTCAGCATTCCACATTCATGAATTTTATCTCAGAAATATCGAGTCCATTTCTGGAGGCCTCTATTGTTAGGTCTATTATCTACTGCTCAGAATGTCATTCACTTAACAGTTGCTACTATAGCTAGGTAGGCTGTCTGTTTCGGCAGTGTCTCCGTTCGGCTGCCCTCTTCGCTCTGGGCTATTTGACCCAGGGCAAGAAAAAGGGGGGGGGGAGGGTGTTCCCTTGGGTCACCTGTTTTACTATGAAAACAAGGGGATACCTCCTCCGGAGTTAGTAATTCTGAGCTGTTATTGGGATGGTTGTTTAGTGAGAAGTTTAGGTTTTTAAAATTCATTCAAGTCTTAGTTTTTAAAGTATAGCTTTTGAATATTGCATATGTCAACGGACATGATTATGCAATCCTCAGACACTTTTAGGAGTATAAGAGTCTCTATTCTCTAGACTTACTTTATTTATTGGCTTACTTTAAAAATTATTAGTATAAGGATTATATTGGATATTAATAGAGTACATGGATGTATGAAGCTCAATTTTGGAAGGTGTTGTATCTTTCTAATTTATCATAAATAAGAAAGATACATGTAAGGCCTATTACTTCTTTTTCCCTACAGGGGATGACTCTATTTTATTTTATTGAGCGTATTCCATCTTGCTCTATGTCCTTGGTCCTCCAGCCTTTTTACTATTCAGCTATGTCTGGGTCATTGGTACAGTATAAAAATGTTAAAAAATTTATAGTAATTTATATATTTTTTATACTTACCAATGACCCAGATGGGGATGGCCCTCCCAGGAGTTGGGAACTCTTGCCTCCCCGCTGAGTACATAGCGCTTACCAGGCACTGGTTATTAGAATGATTAATGGCGCCAATTTCGGAACGTCCTTGACACTGCGCATGCGCAGTGGGGGCGAAGTGTGGAGGGCCTTTCAGGACATGTTTTCTTTGATTTTAGATGCAAATTTTGGGGATTGGGGGGCAAAATTTGTGTTTGGCCCTATATTTTAAGAGTTAGCACCAGCTATGTCTGGGTCATTGGTAAGTATAAAAATATATAAATTACTATAAATTTTTTAACTTTCGGTTAACCTTGGCATTTTTTAAAATGTCGGAAGACAAAAACTAGCATGTTTTCTCAATAACCCAGGCTCTCTAGCACAACAACACAAAAGAAAACCGTTGGTCACCCATTCAATTTGACATTCTCGGGTAGCATATGCTATTCTGAAATCCGTAGCAAAATTGTATACGGTTGGGTGGACAACAACAGCATGTCATTCAACTCTTTGTGTGACTTCTTGTCCACAAACATGCAACATTAGAACTATTATATTTCATCCTTTATGCTATTTTTTTCACATTTGTTTCTATTATACTTTCTTTTTTGACTCAGTATTTTTATATAATTATCAGCATTTTTGTTGAATATACTCAATGTTTTTTGATGAGATTTGGCATCAACCCCTGAGATAGCAAGAATGGATAGGCAAACCAAACACAGGGTTTCCAGAGTGAATTTTTAAACAAACAATTTTTATCTGTGTTTTTTTTTTACCTGGCCAGCTGAGTTGTCAATGAAGGTTTTTTTGTGCTTTTGAAGTGCTTCAATAAACTGCCGGTTCGTCAGCAATTGTTGTTGTTTTATTAAGCAGTCCTGGAAATGAGACGAGTGTGAGTGCAATCGCTCCCGTCAGCACCTGTGTTTTCTATTTTACGGAAGCTAAAAAATGCACTTGCTGAAAAATATTGTGGAGCACTAATATACTGTGAGGGCATATAAATGTGTGTTGTTTTGAGAAAGTTGCACCCTGTGGCCAATGGGAAATTACTCTCATAGTTCAGCAGATCCTTATACATTTAACCCTTTACCCATCATAATGGTCAAAACCGGCCAGCGCTATTCACAAACATTGCCAATTAATTTTCTTTGTTTTTTTTTGTTTTTTGTCTCAAAAACATAGGTTATGGCCCCTCTTTGGAACGAGCTCCCAAGCTTGTTTTTGAGATAAAAAATTAGTTATTCAAGAATTTTGTTTGCAATTGTCGTCTGCTTTTCACGTTAGGTAAAGGGTTAAAGTTTCTGGTGTTTGGAGAAAGTATTCCCTCAAAATTTAAATACCAACATTTACGGGTGCAATTTACTCCCGTCTCTGATTTCACGGGAGCTTAAAACAGCGCCCGCCAATTTTGTTCATTTCCAGCACTAATTAAGTAGTCAAGATTCAATTTTCAGTTCTTAAATAATTTAGAATTTGACAGTACTGTTATATCTTTGTGAGCCCTTGACCAGTACATATTCGATAGTAAGCATCATGCCTCATATTTATGTATTTACTAGAAGAGCCTAGTTCCAATTTTCTAGTGAGTTTTTAGTTCACCGAAGGGAGCTTAACTCATCACTTGCCATCTGTCGTCCATCATCGTCAGTCGTGAACTTTACATTATCGACTTCTCACAAACTACTCGACCAAATTGAACCAAATTTAGTGTGTATGTTCCTTATCATAAGTTAATTCAAGTTTGTTCAAATAACCATGCCGTGCCCACTGGGAGCACCACAAGGGGCATAACTCTGATAGCACCCATACATTTTTAAAAAAAAATTCAACAAAATCTTCTTCAGATCCACCAGTCAGAATCTTTTCATGTTTGTTATACAGCATATCTTGGGAGGTCAGATTCAAGTTTGTTCAAATCGAGTCCCTGGTTAATATTTTAACTTAGTACAATATGTGGAATATTCTTTAAAAATCTTCTTCAGATCCACCAGTTAAAATCTTTTGATATTTTGTATATAGGAGGGGGGGCAGATTCAAGTTTGTTCAAATCGGGTCCCTGAGTTAGTATTTGGGCTCTCTATTGGAACCCAAAGTTTAACATAGTGCAATTTAAGGGAAATTTTTGTAAAAATCTTCTTCTTCAGATCCACCAGTCAGAATTCTTTCGTATTTGGTATATGACATCTCAAGGGGGGATCAGATTCAAGTTTGTTCAATTTGAGTCCTTGGCTTAATATTTGGACTCTATCGGCGGGGGTGGGGTGGGGCATGGCAGTGGGCATGTTAGGTTCAGGTTTGTTCAATTCCATTCCTCAGTGTTTTCCATAAAATTTGCCTCTCATGACTTCATTCCTTTGTAGTGTTGATGAACCATGTCTAACTGAATGTGACCCCAAATACTTCTTTGAACCACTTTAGCAGATCAGCAATTAATCCCCCCCCCCCTGGGGCCTCTTGTTTGTCTTACATGTTCATGTGAAACAAGTGATTCAACATACAGACTTGTGGTGGTTTTGCTGATGGAAGTTACAGTACCTTGGCAATGGTTTCTAGTGAAGTCTTGGCTGCCTGTAAAGGCAACCCATACTTCACTAGACACAACTGATAAGTCAAAGGTTTACCTTATTATGTCCGAGGGAGCAGAGAAATAAGTTGTATCTTCCTGATCTTCAAGGATACTTTCAGAATCTATTACGAGAATCAAATGAACATTTTGCAAGAATCAAAGTTGATTCTCATCGTTTTCCCTGTGAGAAATCACTCATGAGATTCGATTCTGATTCTTGCATGAATTTTAAGCCCTTGCACTATTTGTGTCAAATATGTAAAAAATTATGAACGAAAAATTATATGTATATAACATGGGACAAAATTTACACATTTGTTGCATGGCTTATATAGTTCCATACCTGAGCTTTGAATCATTTTTATTTAGATGGGTGGAGGCATTAGAAGAAATTCCAGACTTATTGCCAAAAGGTCTTTCGTACTTGCGGCATCAAACAGATAATACAGGTATGTATAATAATTTATTAAAAAACATTCAGTATCCATAAGAGTCAGATTCAAGTTTGTTCAAATCATGTCCCTGGGTTCATATTTGGGCTCCGGATGGGAGTCTAAAGTTCAACTTTGTGCAATATTGGGAATACAGTGGAACCCTGTTAATTGAATATTCACTTTGCCAATGAAAATTATTCAATTAACAGGAGTATTCAATTAACAGGGATTGTGTCACTTTCCTGTATTCTTGAGATAAATTTAGCATTTATTCTATTATATCTTGTTTGACAGAGCTCCATGAGCTCTGTCAAACAAGATATAATAGATTAAATGCCTGTATTGGATGTACTGTTTCCAAATAGGTCTAGAAACATAGGAAAACTGGGGACAGTCCGGGTAATTTTTCGACAGGTTACATGATTTTTTATTCAATTAACAGGAGTTTACTCTATAACCTATATCCAATTAACAGGTCAAATTTGTACTGGAGGTATGCTAAATGGTTTTGTGCTGGGAAATTAATTCAGTTAACAGGGATATACAATTAAGAGATATCCAATTAAGTGGGCTCCACTGTATTCTTTAAAAATCAATTTCTCTTGAACCACAAATCAGAATCTTTTGATATTTGGTATGCAGTGTCCTCAGAGAGTTCTTATTATCCCCCGCCTACAAAGTCGGGAGGGGGATATTGAAATGGTGTCCGTCCGTTCATCCATCATACCATCCATACGTCCATCCATCCGTCCGTCTGTCACAAACTTTGTCTACTTAAGTCCTACAGTTTTCAGTGGATTTTTACAAAACTTGGTCTGAAGTATCAGTATCAAGTGTAGATGTGCATGTGCTTAGGAATTTTCAATGGACAAATTTTGCGTGGTTACAGACTTTGGAAATAGCAAAATTTCCACCAAAAAGGCTTGTCCGCTTAACTCCTACATTTTTTATTGGATTTTCACAAAACTTGGTATGAAGTATCAGTATCAAGTGTAGATGTGTATGTGGTCAGGAATTTTCAATGCGACGAATTTTGAGTGGTTGCAGCCCTTGGTAATAGCAAAATTTCTGTCGCAAATGCTTGTCTGCCTAACTCCTGCATTTTTCATTGAATTTTTATGAAACTTGCTGTGCAGCATGAGTGTGATGTGTACATGTACATATGGAAAGGAAGTTTCGATTCGAATAATTTTTTCCAGAGTTATAGCCCTTGTTCCTATCATAACATAAAAATTGGCGGGGGATATGGATATCGTTACACTCTCTTGTTCACATTTCTTCAAATTAAGTCCCTGGATTCATATTTGGGGTCCCGATGTGGGCCTGAATCTCATCTTGGTTCAATTTGAGGAATATTCTTTAAAAATCCTTTTCAGAACCACCACTCCAAACCTTTTGAAATTTGGTGTACAACAGTACAACATTCTGGGGAGAGGGGGATGGACTGGACATATTTGATTTTTTTTCAAATCAAGTCCCTGGGTTAATAATATTTAGATTCTCAATGGGAGCCTGAATTTTAACTTGGAATATGAAGAACATTTTTTGAAAATCTCCAAACCACCAGTCCTAATCTTTCGATATTTGGCATACAACATCCTTATGGGTGTCAGATTCATGTAGTTGAAATCAAGTCCCTGACTTCGTATTTGGCCTCCTTGTGGGTGTCCAAATTGACTTGGTCTAATATGAGGAATAATCTTTAAAAATCTTCTTCGTGTTCCTTCACATTTGTTCAAATCAGGTCCCTGGATTGATATTGGGGTTCCCTATGGGAGTCAAATTTTAACTTAGTGCAATATGGAAAATATTCTTTAAAAATCTTTTTCTCCAGAGCCGTCAGTCAGAACCTATTGGTTTTAATACACAACATCCTCAAGTGGGTAGATTCAAGTTGGTTCAGAACAAGTCCTCTGATTAATATTTGGGCTCCCTTTGGGAGCAGAAAATTTAACTTAATGCAGTGTAAGGAAGAATCTTTAAATATCTTCTTCAGCTTCACCAGTCAAATTATTTTGATATTTGGTACAGAGCGTCCTTGAGTAGGTCAGATTCAGGTTTGTTCAAATGAAGTCCCGGAATTGATGTTCGGGCTCAATATGGGAGCCTGAAATTTAATGCAGTGCAATATAGGAAATTTTAGACATTTTCTCCTCCAGAACCACCATTCAGAATATTTTTGATATTTGATGTATAACATCCTTATGGGTGTCAGATTCAAATTTGTTCAAATTAAGTCCCTGGATTAAATTAAACCTGAGGCTTAGTGAGCACAAATTTTAACCTGGAGACACAAAATTGAATCTGAGTCTTCCAGTATCTGTAATTGTTCGTCACTGGAAATGCTCCTTTGCATAATTTAATCTCTGTTCAAAAGGCCACAAAAAAATGAAGCATTTCTCAAAAAAACTACGAATTGTGGTATTCAAAATGTGTTCTGACAATGAATTGTAAATAAAAACAGGAGTGCGCAAACAACAGGCCTTTTGTTTTTTTAAAAAATACCCCAATGTAAATGTTGTTATGCACGAATAGAAAAATAATGTACACCCATGTGAAAAAAATGGATAATTCTGATAGCTGACAGAACTTTTAATAGCTTGATAGTTTTACTTTCTATATGATACAGGTTTAATTATTTCATTCAGAAGACTATTGATATCCTGGGTCTGGTTTGTTTTCTCTTTTCTAGGAAACATTCAGTTAATATTTCATCATGTCATATCGTTAATCTTACATTTCAGTTATGGCAGCATTGATAGACTGGGCATTAGAAGGCCTTAACATGGAGAAAGCAGCGTTACAACCAGAATCTGTATACAAAGTTAGACATTTGAAGATAGGCATAAAACTAGCTGGTGCAATATGTATGTGTGATGATGATGTTGCAGTCCAATGTTTGGTATGTAGTACAGTGGGCCTTGTGATATGCATTTTCTGAATTTTGATTGAAATCCAGATTTCTTAGGTGAAAATTTCCAAATCTTGGAACTAGTCTAGTCCATTTCATGTCCATTACTGTGGTCACAAAAATGGTAATTCTTTCAATCAGGTTGTGACACACTTACAGTATGTGGAGAGTGGATTGTAACTAAATCACCCGCAGCGTGGAGTTACCATCCAAGCTATAAGTTTCAAATTTTGTATATATCGACAAAAAACACGAGCAATGTTTCAGCCAATGGACCTCCGGGTTTAACACGGAGGTCCATTGGCTGAAACTTTGCTGGTGCTGGTTATGCTTTGCAACAAATTTGAAATTATTGCTTGGGTGGAATCTCCACTCTGCGGGTGATTTAGTGATAAAACACTCTCCACGTACTGTACGTATACACCATGGGTCCAGATTTCATGAATAAAATTTTGCAAATTCAGCATCGAAATAAAAAAAAGAAGAATTGCATAAAAAGATAATATCTTGATTGTGACCTGTTCAGTTGCAATCCAGTCAAAACTCTCTATCTGCTTTTATTGTCACAATGCAGTAAGATAATAAACATCAAGACACAAAAGTTCACAAGAGGGCTTATTCTAATGGTGCTTACATTAAGTCAAATTCACATGAATGACTATCCAATTAGTTGAAAATTTTATTCATTTAAACTGCTTGATAATACACAAGTTGATGCCCAATTCTTTTAGATAAGCATAATACAGTAGAACCCTGTTAATTGAATAGCCACTTTGCCAATGAAAATTATTCAGTTAACAGAAGTATTCAATTAACAGGGATTGTGTCACTTTCCTGTATTCTAGAGATAAACTTAGCATTTATTCTATTATATTTTGTTTGACAGAGCTCCATGAGCTCTGTCAAACAAGATATAATAGATTAAATGCCTGTATTGGATGTACTGAGGCCAAATTGGTCTATAACCAAAGGAAAACTGGGAATAGTCGAGTAGGCTTGCTGCGATTATGAAATTCCATAGTCGATTAATCAGAGCCCAAAATCGACCATTAGTCAATTCTTTTGACCACGTTTTTTTAACAAAGGGTCGACTAAAACAAGATGGCTGAATGGTCCTAAAGGTAGGTATAACCGGGCGTGTGGCCATGTACTTTCAAATAACATGGTGACATAGTCAACGATCCATCATTCCCACATTATAAGGCTTGGTGAACGTCGGAATGGACGTTTCGTTGACCATTTTCTGTTAAGTTGGTCGATCATCTGCCATACCGTTGAACAGTAATACACCCTGACGCCCGAAATTCAGATGAAACGTAACAGTGAACAGCCAGAAGGAACTAGTCCTGATCTGAGGGAGAGGGATTTTATAACTTACAAGGACTATTCTGCTGGACCCTGTAAGGGCACTAAGGATGTAAAAAGTCACACACACACACACACACACACACACACCCCCCCTTCCGCACACACACTCACGATGATTTATCAGTGGTGGGAAACGTTATGATTTTCGGATTTCCAACACAAAAGAGTGACCCAAGGGAGCTAACTCTAGTTTTGTGATGCAAAATACTGAAATTTCATCAAACGCAGCGAGTTTCATTTCATGTTGTTCAAGATAAAAGATTTATGAGCAAAGAATGGTTATTGGAAACGATGTTGTTTAAAATACAGACATGTTGTTGACATGACGAGTGCAGTAATACTTGAAAATAACTTTCATATTTCCCCCCCCCCCCCCCCAAAAATCATTAAATCATTAAAGTGGGAGGTAATTACCGCAAACATTTCCGAATCGGACTTAGAAAAATGACGATTTATTTGAAGGGGGAGGGCTGAGACCGCCCTCCTTTACCTCCATATGGTCTACCACTGTCGTTTATACATCCAGAAAAGTTCCCATCATGTATATACAGCGTGATCACGTTCTGGCAAGGCAGTGGTGTCGTTACACATGCGGGGGTAAAAAAAGTCGAAAAATCGACTTTCAAATTTAAGTCGATCAATCAGCACAACCGACGATTAGTCGACTTTTTGCATAATCACGGCAAGCCTAGAGTCGAGGGTAATTTCTCGACATGTTACAAGATTTTTTATTCAATTAACAGGAGCTTACTCTATAACATATATTCAATTAACAGGTCAAATTTGTACTGGAGGCATGGTAAATGGTTTTGTGTTGGGAAATTATATTCAATTAACACGGATATACAATTAAGAGATATCCAATTAAGTGGGCTCCACTGTGTCAATTCTGATTTGAACGAAATTGAAACAAGGTCAACCTAGAATATTCCAGATCCTGTCTGGAGTGTCTCTCATTTTATTAATGACATGCTATATACAGTGGAACCCACTTAATTGGATATCTCTTAACTAACTAACCCTGCTAATTGAATATAATTTCCAAACACAAAACCATTGACCATACCTTCAGTACAAATTTGACCTGTTAATTGAATATAGGTTATAGAGTATACTCCTGTTAATTGAATAAAAAATCTTGTAACATGTTGAGAAATTACCCTGACTCGCCCCAGTTTTCTTTTGTTTATAGACCTATGTGGCCTCAGTACAACCAGTATGTGCATTTAATCTATTATATCTTGTTTGACAGAGCTCATAGAGCTCTGTCAAACAAGATATAATAGAATAAATGCTAAGTTTATCTCTAGAATACAGGAAAGTGACAAAATCCCTGTTAATTGAATCCTCCTGTTATTTGAATAATTTCCATTGGCAAAGTGGCTATTCAATTAACAGGGTTAAACTGTATTGTTAAATATGGAGCCAAAAATATGCATTTTTCTGTACTTAAAGGTCTATAGTAGAGACAGATCAACCAAGGGAGACTTCAGGCACATTTTAAGAGTTCAGTAAGAGTCTGTGCAACCCCTTCCTGCTAATTTCCAATAAGATTGCAATGACAGGTTGGTAAAATGCATATGTTTGCCAAACTCCCTCTTTATCTGTGTGAAATATTTCTGCAAAAAGTTGGGGTTGCATGTGTCTTGGGCTGAAATGGTTAACCGGTTAATAATTGGTCATGAATGTGACCAGTTATGTTTTCCACAACCGGTTAACTATCACCACATATAACAGATACCAACTCGAGTAAAGCAAGCAAAAATCATCAACGCTGTTACAGGATATGCTACATGAACTAATGCACACATTCTGTTTCTTTGTCGTGCCGATAGTTTTGCAGCTTGGTTCATGTTAACAGCCTCAAAAGAGTTGAGATAATTATGGGAGGGAAGGGTGGGGTGGGGTTATGTCGGCACTAAGTCAATTCACCACCTGTTAGTTTTGGCTCCTGGTCATTTCGGCACCTGTTTGATCACATCTCCGCCTGGTCAGTTTAGTAGTAATACAGATACATTGTCACAAAGAACAGGTCTTCACTGGATCCAGAGGCAGTAAATGAATTAATTTTTATCTGTGAAGACATTTGAGTTTACAATGCATCCAAGTATGACTTTCAGCCATTGAGCAAACTTATTAAATTCCATCATTTTGCGAGAGCAGCAAGACATCATATGTACTTAGTGCATCTGCAGCATCATCAACAGACCTGCATGGAACTCCCTGTTACCCACATTGAACTCTTCTGATTCCAAATGTGATGGGAACTGAGAGAATGTAATTAATTAATGCGTTCAGGGCATACTTTTTGGATATCGATTAGCAAGGCCATTGCCAAATTTTTGTTGAATGTTGTGGTTTTTTTTGTCCCTGTTTGCTAGACTTTCGTTGCAAGGTGCAACATTGTGTTCTTTGTGAATAAAACTGAATTTCAACTGTTTCATCACTATTTGAATCTTTGTGTCCAGATGCTCGGTCCTTGTTTACTAAAAAATCTTCCAGTTTACTCAGTCCTACATGTAGATAACCCCAGTAACAGATTTGATTCTTAGCCCACTGTTATTCCTTGCTATATCTGAGGGTCACGGCTTGTGTAGCCCCAATGCCTTTCTGACAATCGGCATCATTTCGCCTCAAACATTGAGACAAAACCACCAGAGCCATAATTTTATAGTCTTGATTGAAATTTTGACGTGGACTAGCCTCACATAGACCCAAACAGTCATCCAGTGGAAATACATAGTAGCTTAAGCTCGAAATGACTCGGGGGCAAATGGAAAATTGGGGCAAAACGACCCAACACCTTTCACACACTTGAATTATCACTGCGATTAACAATTCACGATAATGAGCTTAACGACTAATTGTCATATGGACTTAATATTTTCATCGAAGGACGGTTTATATATGAGGTATGTGACCACGATATAAAAACACTATCTGGATCAGAGGTCACGGGACCTGCTGTCGAGGTGGACTGCGTATTATCACATTCTACTGTGAAATTGCAAGTGTGCCAATTTACCTTAATTACTGGGTGGTCCAAAAATTTGGGTGCTGCATGTCCGATTTAGGCAGCGGAATTAAGATAAATAAAAATCCTATGCATAGTTTGTTAGTAATTGTTTAATAATATAAATTTAAATTTTAAACATGATAGTGGCATCATGGCTTCCCTCTGCATGGTTTCTTGCCATGATCGATTAACTGTATACTTTCTTATATCTCTGGCTTCGCAGTGTCATTCTTTCACTGGTGTGTTCTTATAGCTGCTCATCAGGATCACACAGTGACCACACTTGATTTATTTACTAATGTCCGAAATTCTAGAATAAAAGGTTTGTTTGCCAATTTTGGCATTTTTATGCCTCCGAGAGATGCTCTCAGGAGCATTATGTTTTCACCATGTCTGTCCGTCTGACATCTGTCCTTCCATTAACTTTTGGTTTCCATCAAATAACTAAAGAACCGCTTATTTGATCGAATCATAATTTTAGGGATAACTTGTGATGACTAGACAATGCTTCCTTTCGATTTTGGTCCAGCTAGCCAATTCAATATGGCCACCATGCAGACATATTGAATTTGGTTTCCATCCAATAACTAGTGAATGCTGACTCAAATCATTTTTATTTTTTAATTATGCATTGTTGATGTCTAGAGGAAGCTTCCTTTTCAATTTTCGACCAGTGAGCTGATCCAAGATGGCCGCCAGTGGACAATTCATTACGGCTTCATGGCGGCCATCTTCAATTTGGTTTCTGTCCAATAACTAATGAATACTGACTCGAATCAATTTCAGTTTTTGGCTATGCATTATTGGTGTCTAGAGGAAGCTTCCTTTCGATTTTGGTCCACCTGGCCAATTCAGCATGGCAGCCATGGTGGTCAAATTGAATTTGGTTTCCGCCCAACAACTAATGAATGCTGAGTCAAATCATTTTAGCTCACCTGGCCTAAAAGGCTATTTGAGCTTTTGCTATCACTTGGCGTCCGTTGTCTGTCATCCGTCATCTGTAAACTTTTCACATTTTTAGCTCACCAACTTTAGTTGTGTGAGCTTATGGCATGGCTCGGTCGGCGTCAGCGTACGCGTCCAATAATGTTAAAGCTTCTGTTTAGGTCACTTACTCGCCCTATTTCCATATCATGGCTTTTATAATGCTGCTATATGATGATTATTATCATTTTACCATGATTTAACCCCTCATACCCTACATTTTAGACATTTTTCTTGACATTTTTAGTTGCGTTTAGTTTTCTGTTTAGTTCAGAATTTCATGTTTAAGTTAGTGTTTAGGTCAGCTGCTGTGCTCCTTCTCTTCCCATGGCACTTATATTCATTATACATGTTCCTCAGTATCATTGTTCCATGATTAACCCCTCATATCCTGCATTTTAAACATTTTTCTTGACATTTTTAGTTGCATTTAGTTTTCTGTTTAGCTCCGAATTTCATGTTTAACTTAGTGTTTAGGTCAGCTGCTGTGCTCCTTCTCTTCCCATGGCACTTATATTCATTATACATGTTCCTCAGTATCATTGTTCCATGATTAACCCCTCATACCCTGCATTTTAAACATTTTTCTTGACATTTTTATTTGCGTTTAGTTTTCTGTTTAGCTCAGAATTTTATGTTTAACTTCGTGTTTATGTCAGTTTCTGTGTTTTACTTTTAAGAGGTTGTGTTTAGTTAAACTTTGTCGCATGTTATGAGCCTGTTTGATACAGCTCTTGTGTTTGCCAAAGTTACTATCAAAGAGGAATGTTGGTGAGCTATAGGGCGTTGACGTCCTTGTCATCTGTGGAATTGCTGAGCCAGTGTGAACCAACCTCGGCAGGAATGGTCTGTGGGAGGTCCTCTACAAACGATCCTCATTTTGTTCCCATCGGATGAAGAACATGGTCGCCAGAGGCATTCTTTGTTTCTGGTTGGATTTTCAAAAATCTCTGAAACCACAGAGCCAAATGTTTTGAGACTTTGCATGATCGATCGCTGGGACCTCCTCTACCAACGATACTCATTTAATGTTGATCGGGTTGCAAAAGTTCTCTAAAATGGGTATAAACGATTGGCTAGACTTGACTTTATATCCATGTTGCAGTCATGATTAGCCTTTGTGCAGAAATATATGACCTTGCATGTCACATTTTCTGGTAAAAAAAAAGCTCATTATTAAGTGACTAACCCTGTGCAATGTTTAGCTTTTGTGTAAATCTCATCTATAACAACTCCTCACCCAACATAACGGCAAAAACCTGCTAGTACTATTCTCAAAAAACATTCAAAGTCAGCTTATGATACCTCTTTTTTTTATAGTGAATTAAAAAAATGAAAACATATTCTTGTTTCAATTAATAGTTTGTTTTCTGTTAATCAACTCATAGAGAGTTCGTTCATCATATCCAGCCTTTTTTGGATTATTTAGTATTTAATTAATTTTGTGCTTAATTACATTTCAAAGGTGATTTGTAAGGCCCCACAAAGTAGATCTGTTTCTCAATCTATTTCTTGTAAAATTGCATGTGGGCACCATTTTATTATTTTATTTTTGTAATTATTTCTTTGCCATCAAAAGTTCATGTTCTTGTTTTGTTTTAATTATGTTTTAGGCCTCATAATCTACAGAATAGCATGGGTGGTGGTGTATTTTGGCCCTTGAGTGCAAGAAGGCTTTGCAATGCTAAAACAATAAAGCCTTGTTGCATTCAAGGGACAAATTTATCATTTTTATTAACTTGGATAAAATATCAGACTTAAACCATTTAATTTTTATTTTTTCAAGTTTGCATTGGTTATAAATAGAGAGCATGTGGCAGTCAAAAGGACCATGCAGGAGGGCCTGAGAAACAGATTTTTAACCTTTTTAGGCCTTATGAACTTTGGTTTTTATTAGGAATTATCGACTGGTTGCACTCACATGGACAAGGGTATAATAGTACTGTAAAATTCTAAATTGAGAACTGAAAATTGATTATCGCAATAGGAGTTCACGAGAATCAAAACTGATTCTCATGAATCGTGACAAATTTTAAGACCTGAGTAGATGAACAAAATTATTGTTTACAAATCTTGGAGTTTCCTGATGTTTATTTTTTTCCTTTTTTTAGATGAAAGAGGTCCAACACAAACTGGTTGATCTGTTTGTAGCTCAGCACATGTCACTTTCACTAAAACTGCAGATAATAAGAGCGTTGGATCAAACAACCAGGTTGCATGATGGCATCCAGTGGATGCTGGGTACTCACCCACATCAGGAGGCAGCAGTATATAGAAGTGCAGTTGGTGATTCCACTGGAGTGTCTCAACCAAAAATCACATGCTACCAGAGACTTTTAGACTTGATGCTATCAAGACAGGTTTGTATAGACTACTCAATCTGTTCAGTGTAATACAGATTAAGCTTGGCATTTTCAGGCTGTGCAGGTGTTCTCCACGCCTAAGACTGGCCATCTAGGACGACAATTTTTAGCATGCCTGTAAGTCAAGCATAATTATTAGCAACAGCCCTCACACTGTCTTTTGAAAAGCCAGCATTGAATTCCATGACGCCTCATCATAGTTATAACCATAAAAGTTTCTCTTCCTGCTCAGTAAATTTATTGTTGTATTGGCTCACATAGGCTTGGTCATGTTTTCCGAGGAGCCACAGATTTAAGGAATGGCCTTGAATTTGATGTAAGGGTCATTCAAGGCCTTGAAATCCTGGAAAATGTGATGGGAGGCCTTGAAAAGCCTTATGTATTTACGAAATAAAAATGCTATCAAAGCATGTAATCAGGTAATCGGAAAAAAAGTAACAGGAAAAAAAGTAACAGGAAAAAAAGTAACAGATTTGGGTAGGAAAAAAAGAAACAGGAAAAAAAGTAACACTTTCTTATTTTTATAAGGTAAAAAAGTAACAGGAAAAAAACTCTTCTGGAATGGTCAGCTCAGACAGACTTTTGGGGACAGGAGGACTTCTTCTGTGGTATCTCAGACTCCGTTTGGCATTATCTGAGTCTGGCAGCATTTGAAACAGCTGTTGCGAGGATCTGTGATGGCTTATCTAAGGAAGAAGCTGCTTGTTTTCGCATTTCATTTCTCAATTTGGTATATGCGATACTGACATTTTCTGGAGGATGGTTGTGTTGTCTAACTATTTCTGGGTTGTTGAAATCTGTAGTAGTACAGAGACTTGCACGGCAGTCTGATTTAGCACGTTTAGTGCATTTCCACCAGACCTTGTTCTTCCTTCTTACAGATACAGTGTACATGAAACCTTCATGACAAAGTTTTTTGCCCCTCTTATTACTCTCAATGACTTCCATGATGACTCAAGAACATTTAATGACTAATTCAAACTGCTGTCCAATATATAGTTTGCTGTGTGTTTATTTTTTCAAGAACATTGTTGTACATCAAAGAAGAGAATTCATGAAAGTAGCCACACTTGCTTGTGTTTATTTTTTCAAGAACATTGTTGTACATCAAAGAAGAGAATACTTGAAAGTAACCACACTTGCTGTGTGTTTATTACAATGTGTGTTCATTTGTTTCAAGAACATTGTTGTACATCAAAGAAAGCATGATGGATATCCTTGTAACAACATTGTCATAGCACACATGATCTCCAATTACAAAATAATTAAAAAAATAAAAAATAAAATTATTATTATAATTATTATAATGAAAAATGAAATAATGAAAAAACACTTTTACTTTTTTTCCTGTTGTATTATTATAATTGTTACTTTTTTTCCTGTTTCTTTTTTTCCGTTTCTTTTTTTCCTGTTACTTTTTTTCCTGTTACTTTTTTTCCTACATTCATGTAATCATAACTACAGTAGAACCTGTCTTGAGAGACCGCCCTTTGGGCCACACAAAAGTGGTCTCTCAAGACAGGTGGTCTCTCATAACAGGTTTCAGGTTTTCTCAAGTCAGTGAATAACCAATCACAAAATTCAGAAATGGAGAAGGATAGATTTTTGTAATTACTTTGTAGTTGTTCTTTTTTATTAAGTTTTTGTAACAAATTGAAATGGACTGTTATAAAAATAAATTAGTGTTGCAAATCTTCATTGCAGATTTTCAACACTAATTTATTTTTATAATTTTTATAACAGTCCATTTCAATTTGTTACAAAAAGATTTTCAACACAAATTTATTTTTATTCCTATTTGTCACATTTCAGGTATGTATGAAATTGTTTATTCAGCAATAATCATAATCTTTTCACAGGGGTCTTATAAAAACATCTCAATCTTTAATGAGTTAGCAATTGAAACCCAATTAAGAGCTTTTAATACTTTTAATTATGTTAGTATAAAAAGTTTTTGTCATGGTTTCAGTCTTCAAAGGGGCGGTCTCTCAAGACAGGTCCATTATGGCATAAAAATACAAGTTGGTACCAGGTCACAGTGGTCTCTCAAGACAGGTTGTCTCCCATAGCAGGTCCATTATAGAGTAAAACCAATCGGTGCCTGGTAGATGTGGTCTCTCAAGACAGGTGGTCTCTCAAGACAGTGCTCTTTCAAGACAGGTTTTACTGTATATAGTTTTTTTATAACATACCTGTTCTTTGAAATCCCCATTTACATCAATGCTAAACCATGCAGAAAATGAAAATCTGTTCTGCACATATGTGCGGAACTGAAATTGTTGATGGACCATTTTTGGCTCACCAACGATAGCTGTGTGAGCCTGTGGCATAGCCCTCATGTTGGTGTCGGCGTCCGGATTCATTCATTTTGAACTTTTGTGTGCAGGTTTTGATTTTTTTTTTTTTTTTTGGATTTTTTTTTATGTCAGAATGCTTTTCAGGGATAGTAATATTTTATTCAACCCTTTCCATGCTTAGTTACTTGAATTTTGGACTTTTGTGTACAGGTTTTTGACTTTTCTGTGCAGGTTTTTGACTTTTGTGTACAGGTTTTGATATTTTTTTTTAAGTGGAGTTTTACCTCACTGGCATATTGCCATAGTGGTTACTGTTACATTTTCAGGGTCTTTTTCTAAATTTTAACCCATTGAATCAAATGTGATACTTTTTTTTGGACTTGTATGTGCAGGTTTTGAGGTTTGTCTTTCTTTTCTTCAAAGTGGAGACTTACCTTGTAGCATATTGCCATGGTTCCTATTTTATGTTAGCATGCTTCTTGGGGCTATTATTAGCTCACCTGAGCGAAGCTCAAGGGGAGCTTTACTAATCACTTTCTGTCCGTCGTCCAGTGTCCGTCGTCCGTCGTCCGTCGTCGTCCATCCGGCGTTAACTTTACATTATCGACTTCTCCTCCTAAACCACTAGCCCAATTTTATTCAAATGTTGGCTAAATGTTTATTACCTAATGCCAATTCAGATTTGTTCAAATGAAGTTGCCCCTCCTCCTGGGTGGTGCCACGCCCCCAAGGGGCACCAAAATCTTTGTAAATCTTCTTCTCATGAACCAGCAGTAGCAGAGACTTGATATTTGGTGTGCAGCTTCCTTTTGAGGTGTAGACTCAGATTTGTTCAAGAGAAGTTTGTGGGGCTATACTTGGCGTTGTTATGAGAGGGGCAAAATTTTTTGCCCCGCCCAAAATTTCTATTTTCCAAACCGAGAGGCTGATTTGAACCAAATTTTATGTGAGGGCTTATTGGGTCATGAGTACTTGATTTATGCAAAAAAAAAATTTTCCCGCAGCCCCGTGGGAACCGCAGGAGCTAAAAATAGAAAAAATTTAAAACTCCCATATCTCCAAAACTGCACGGCACTGAGAATTTTTATTTGGTGTGCAGCTTCCTTAGGACCAACAGAAAGGATTGGTAAAAAAAAATTGCCATCGGTTTTATCATAGGGTACAGTTTTGGGACTTTGAAAAAGTGCTGAGTCAGCACTTTTTAACACTGTAGGCAATGGGAAAAACATTAAAAAATCTTCTTCTCCAGATCCAGCAGGCAGAATCTTTTGATATTTGGTATGCAACATTGTAGGGTGGATCTGATTCAAGTTTGTTCAAATCGGCCCCCTGGGTTCATATTTGGGCTCAGTATAGGAGCCCGATTTCGAACTTAGTGCATTTCAGGCAAATTTCTTAAAAAATCTTCTTCTACAGATCCAGCAGGCAGAATCTTTCGATATTTGGTATGCAACATTGTGGGGTGAATCTGATTCAAGTTTGTTCAAATCGGCCCCCTGGGTTTATATTTGGGCTCAGTATAGGAGCCCAAATTTGAACTTACTGCATTTCAGGCAAATTTCTTTGAAAATCTTCTTCTCCAGATCCAGCAGGCAGAATCTTTTGATATTTGGTATGCAACATTGTGGGGTGGATCTGATTCAAGTTTGTTCAAATCGGCTCCCTAGATTCATATTTGGGCTCACTATAGGAGCTCGAATTCGAATTTAGTGCATTTCAGGCAAATTTCTTCAAAAATCTTCTTCTCCAGATCCAGCAGGCAGAATCTTTTGATATTTGGTATGCAATGTTGCGGGGTAGATCTGATTCAAGTTTGTTCAAACCGGCCCCCTGGATACATATTTGGGCTTACTATAGAAGCCCGAATTCGAACTTAGTGCATTTCAGGCAAATTTCTTAAAAAATCTTCTTCTCCAGATCCAGCAGGCAGAATCTTTTCATATTTGGTAAGCAACATTGTGGGGTGGATCTGATTCAAGATTGTTCAAATCGGCCCCCTGGGTTAATATTTGGGCTCAGTATAGGAGCCCGATTTCGAACTTAGTGCATTTCAGGCAAATTTCTTAAAAAATCTTCTTCTCCAGATCCAGCAGGCAGAATCTTTTGATATTTGGTATGCAACATTGTAGGGTGGATCTGATTCAAGTTTGTTCAAATCGGCCCCCTGGGTTCATATTTGGGCTCAGTATAGGAGCCCGATTTCGAACTTAGTGCATTTAGGCAAATTTCTTCAAAAATCTTCTTCTCCAGATCCAGAAGGCAGAATCTTTTGATATTTGGTATGCAACATTGTGGGGTGGATCTGATTCAAGTTTGTTCAAATCGGCTTCCTAGATTCATATTTGGGCTCACTATAGAAGCTCGAATTTGAACTTAGTGCATTTCATGCAAATTTCTTAAAAAATCTTCTTCTCCAGATCCAGCAGGCAGAATCTTTTCATATTTGGTAAGCAACATTGCGGGGTGGATCTGATTCAAGTTTGTTCAAATCGGCCCCCTGGGTTTATATTTGGGCTCAGTATAGGAGCCCAAATTTGAACTTAGTGCATTTCAAGCAAATTTATTAAAAAATCTTCTTCTCCAGATCCAGCAGGCAGAATCTTTTGATATTTGGTATGCAACATTGTGGGATGGATCTGATTCAAGTTTGTTCAAATCGGCTTCCTAGATTCATATTTGGGCTCACTATAGAAGCTCGAATTCGAACTTAGTGCATTTCAGGCAAATTTCTTAAAAAATTTTCTTCTCCAGATCCAGCAGGCAGAATCTTTTGATATTTGGTATGCAATATTGTGGGATGGATCTGATGCAAATTTGTTTAAATCGGCTCCCTAGATTCATATTTGAGCTTACTATAGAAGCTCGAATTCGAACTTAGTGCATTTCAGGCAAATTTCTTAAAAAATCATCTTCTCCAGATCCAGCAGGCAGAATCTTTTGATATTTGGTATGCAACATTGCGGGGTGGATCTGATTCAAGTTTGTTCAAATCGGCCCCCTGGATTCATATTTGGGCTCACTATAGAAGCTCGAAATCAAACTTAGTGCATTTCGGGCAAATTTCTTCAAAAATCTTCTTCTCCAGATCCAGCAGGCAGAATCTTTTGATATTTGGTATGCAACATTGCGGGGTGGATCTGATTCAAGTTTGTTCAAATCGGCCCCCTGGATTCATATTTGGGCTTAATATAGAAGCGCGAATTCGGACTTAGTGCATAAATTTATTAAAAAATCTTCTTCTCCAGATCCAGCAGGCAGAATTTTTTGATATTTGGTATGCAACATTGTGGGGTGGATCTGATTCAAGTTTGTTCAAATCGGCTTCCTAGATTCATATTTGGGCTCACTATAGAAGCTCGAATTCGAACTTAGTGCATTTCAGGCAAATTTCTTAAAAAATCATCTTCTCCAGATCCAGCAGGCAGAATCTTTTGATATTTGGTATGCAACATTGTGGGGTGGATCTGATTGTGATTCATGAACGTATTTATTTGTAAAGTTGATAGAATCTTATACAAAATTTGCAGAAAAGATCTATAGAAGGGGTGGTATCCAGGGTGAACCGTTTACCCAAATCTAGCAGTACTAATGCATTATTCACACAAATCTCCGTTCAAATTTTATGACCCCTCATTGGAACACACGCATTCAGCTCATTCCAACAAAGGTCATATGCCATGTTTTCGAGTCAAAGGAATAAAAATTTTAGTTATTCATGAAATTTTTAGGCAACTGTTGTCTGTTATTCACATTGCTTCATGAAATTTCAGTACTTTTAGAAGTTACCTCAGTAATCAAGGGTTAATTCCCCTTAATTAAATGTTGCCTCTAAAAAACAACCACTTTGCATATCTTACCTTTTTACCAGCATAACTGCCAAAACTTGTCAGCATTCTTCGCAAAAATCGCTATTCAAATTTTAATTTTTGTCTCTTAAACATACATGTACTTATCGCTTGTAAATACCCCATTGGAATGAGCTTTTTGAGCTCATTCCAATGAGAGGTCGCACACCATGCTTTTTGAGTCAAAAAAGCAATTTTTTTAGTTATTCCAGAATTTCATACGTAAAACACAGCTTTATGACTTCACATTAAAATGAGCTCTCTAAGCTTGTTCCAATCAACATTCACGCACTATGTCTTTCACACAAAAAATAAAATTTTCCATTTATTCAGGAATTTTGTTTGCAAGAACACTCTTACCCCCCCCCCCCCCCCCCACACACACACACACACACACACACACAAACACACACACACACACACACACACACACACAAACACAGACACACACATCTAAAAGTTTGTCAGCAAAAAAACAGTTACTTCAATTTTTAAATGCATTATAGGAACAACTTGCCTAATCAAATTTAAATACTTTTGCATCATTCTGTATCTAGAACAAACCATTTACCATATCTTTACGCAAAATTCTCCAGCATCATTCACAAAAAAACACCATTATTTATATATTCACATTTCTGTCTCAAAAATATACCTGATCTTCCCATACCCCTATTGGAATAAGCTGTTTGAGCTTGTTCCAATGATGATAAAAAAAACTAATATTTTGGAAAATTTGTGAAAATTTTTGTTTTCTTGCATGCAAATATATACATGTAGCACATGGAAGATATCCACAGTTGGGGAGAGATGTCCAAGGCTATCTCTTCACATTCCTTGTTTGTGCTTCATGCTAAACCAGTTTGTCTGCAGAGATAAATTTGCTTTATTAAAAATCATTGGAGATTGGCCACACACCAACGATTTTAAATAAAACTAATTTTAGGTAACAAATGTTGAACTTCAAACAAAATCTATCACTCAACCAGTTAATGTTGATGAGGCATGACATGGTGAAGGTGACCTAAAATACTTCTTAGAGTCACTTTGTCAGGTGAGCGATTAAGGCCACGTGGGGCCTCTTGTTATATTATTTAACCCTTTAGCTGCTTATTTATTTTAATTTTGGACTTTTGTGTGCAGGTTTTGGACTTTTTGTTTTTCCTCCAGCCACCCCTTTACATTGGCCACCTGCTGGTGAGCCACAGGATACTGATGCCTCCTCTAGTTTTAAAAGAAGCAGAATTTCACTGGAATTTTCTGCATATTGTGCACCGCAATTACAATTTGAATCGCAAGCGGTAGTAAAAATATTAACACAGGTTCCCCTTGCAAATTTGGTTGCGATAAAATGTGTTCTTTTGTTGATAGTTCATCCACTGATTTCCAATGTGTTCTATGTGCCTACTGGCACATAGAACACATTGGAACTTTGGGACGAGTTGTCAAATGAATTGCTGAGTGTCCGTCTGATAATTGCTTTTATAGATGGGAAGGCATGTAATAAACACAGAATGACATGCGCGTGTGAATGGGTTAATCAATATGTGCCATCGCAGAAAGGATATAATGCGGCCTCTTGTTTTATCCTTCCGTGATGGCACCCGTGCCATATCGATTAACCCATTCACTTGTGTGTGTCGTTCTGTGTATATATGCCAGAGATTGTGAAGGCATAGTCCCAACTAGGACCCTTACCACCTACTTCTCTTATAGACTGGACTAGATATCGCTGCAAAGCCTATGTAAAGAGCATGTTGTTTGTGACAAATATTGTGAAAAGTTCTCCATGTCTTTAAGGATAAAAATGGAGATAAAATATTTAAAAATTTATTCGAACCTGTCAGTTTCTGATTATGGTGGGTTTTTTTTCATCATCTGGTTATGTGCCCAGTGGATTTAAAATCCTAATTCTAGTTCTGGCAAGCTCATTGATGTTACAAAGTTAGTCACAGTGCTGAATCATTCCTACACCAAAATTAGGATTTATGATGACCGAATAACTACATTATTGGACTTATAATTTGTTTTTAGATTTATCCCACATCTTTCTAACAAGAAAAAATTCTTACTTCTAAAAATACTTCTGAATTCTCGGATTCATTTTGTAGCTCTAAAATTACATAGAAAATAATTTGATTCAGTGCTGGGCATGGTTACGAGCACTTAATCTCTACACAACTGGATTGCTGTAACATGAGCGGAAACATCACAACTCAATCTGCCCCACCCTCTCTAAGATTTCATCAAGTCAATGAGATAACTTGCCCCAATCGATAATGTTGGATGATGTGAGAACTGTTATGCTGTAACTGTTGTCACATTGTAACAGCTTTCACTTTATTAAACGTCTAGCTGTTTACCTAAGCCTTGTATATTTACCAGAGTTTGTACAGGTTATCGAAAGGTATGGTAAATCTTGGAAAACAGTAAATTGATTTTTCAAGCCCTGGAAAACTACACAAAAGTAGGGTGTTTTTGGAAAAGTTATGGAAAACGAACAGATTCGTGTAACTAAGGTATTTCTCTTGTCTAATGTGACATTCAAAAAATCTTTTAAGTTTGTAATCCCAAATTTTAAGGTTCACCAAGAATCTCTACTTGAGTCATTGGTGTTTGGGGCTTCTGAACCCTTGAAATGCCTGGTGGTTTTGTATACATTTTTGCCACACTTTGATAGAGTACATCTAGTGGCCTTTCAGTTGTTTCTAGGCAAGTCTTGGCTGCCTGTACAGGCAGCCAAGACTTGCCTAGAAACAACTGCCAAGGTACTTAGAATGTAACAGCTTTCACTTCTTTAAACGTCTAGCTGTTTACCTAAAACAAAAATTAGTTCCAGGGTATCCAGTCTCAACACTTATTTTTTGTCAATAATAACTGGAATATATGTATATTCATTGAAAAGCAATTGGCAATTGCAAGACAGAGAAATTGAAAACATTTGAAAATTTTTGTTTTGTTGAACATTGTTTATTTTAATAAGAATTTCCCCCAAGTAGCAGTTGAGACAATAAGCATTTATTTATTTATTTATTTATTTATTTATTTATTTATTTATTTATTGGGGTTTAAGGTCACATATTTATGCACAGTGGCTAATCAGGGGGACAGTTTCACAGATGGAGGAAGCCGGAGTACCCGAAGAGAACCACCGTGCAACGACGAGCAACTGTCAGCTCCTCAACATTCTTACTCTGTTCAAGCAGGGTTACAGGTGGTTGAAGGCATGTGTACTATCGACGTGCAGTATGCCTTACTACATGGCGTCATCGTGTCCCCATGTAGGCAACCAGGATAAAGTGCCTTGCAACGCAATGCAGGTCATCCCAGACGGGGATCGAACTCAGGACCTCTAGCATAGAAGTCCAGCAGTCTACCACTGAGCCACTGTGCTCCCAACAATAAGCATTGAAGCAGTACAGTTGTATAGAGATTATTGGTTGCAATATACAAACTAAGTCAGGATCAAATTCAAGACCATTAACAATACGATATGATTTTAAAAAGCTGGAATGTTGCCGAAAATGAAAATTTCAACAAAACTGTATCATGTGACCCCGCGTTAGAATGGGCTTGATGAGAGCATTCCAATGAGGGGTCACATGATATGGTTTTGTTGAAATATATTAAAACTAATTTTTTTCTACTGCTCAGCTTGTAAATTATGCTGGCGGATGTGGCTCATTTGTTAGGTAAAGGGTTAAATCCGTGCCTAAAAATTAGAGTGTAGTACTGTGATCACAAACAAGCCTGAAAATAAGTAATCTGTCATTTGCAGAATGAGGTCTCCAGAGGGTGAATTTATGGATGCTGACCCATACAGTGGGCTAGAGTCATCCAATTTATCCTCAGGGTCTTTTCTGTTCAAGCCTGAGGCCCTGGTTCATACTGAGGTTCACCAAGGGTAAATTTGGTAATGCCACCCTGCTGTGCAAGGTAGCATCACCAAATTCACCCTCTGGGGACCTCATTCTGCAGATGACAGTCTGCTTATTTTCAGGCGTGATTACAAAAGTGGTCTTTTCGTAATCCGATCATGATAAAATAGTGACACATGTACACCAGTGGTGCAAGATTTCCTAAGTAAAATACAAAAATACAACAATACCAAGACAGGAGAAAAACCCTAAAATAGCATCTTAGCTTACTTAAATTTTCCTACATTTGTTTTTTCAATGGGTGAGAATTATTATATTATTATTATTATTATTATTGCCTAAAATTAATTGGCTAAAACATTCATCAGAAATGTTGATATACTCCAGTATTGCTGATCTATTCTATTTTTATCAAACTCGAGTTGATATTTCACTGTTCAGTCATTGTTGTCTATAAATAGTACAGGTCGGTCAATATAATGATTCCACAACCTGTTTGCGATAAAAATAGAAATGGTATTTCCACCTTGCTCCTTCCTTTAATTTCCCTGTTCCATTGTTTAGGAACTGTTCAGATATAACAATTAACTACAACATGAACAAATAAGGTAAGGCCACACAAAGTAGATCTTCTGTTTCTCGGGCCATTATTTGTAAAATTGCATGCGGGTGAGCTGTTTTTTTATTTTATTTTTTATTTTGTGTAATTATTTCTTTGCCATTAAAAGTTCATGTTCTTGGTTTTTGTTTTAGGACTCATAATCTACAGAATAGCATGGGTGGTGGTGTATTTCGTCCCTTGAGAGCAAGAAGGCTTTGCAATGCTGAAGCATTGCAAAACCTTCTTGCACTCAAGGGACAAATTTATCAATTTTTTCAACTTTGGTAAAATATCAGACATAAACCATTTAATTTTTACTTTTTTAAAGTTTACTTTGGTTATAAAAAGAGAGCATGTGGCAGCCAAAAGGATTGTGCGGGAGGGCCTGAGAAACAGATTTTTAATTTTTTTAGGCCTAATACACATTGCTTCTTATATATATATATGGTGAAATTAAATTTATTTTATTGCATATGAATATGCTGGGTTTTTTTTAAAAATAGGTAATGAAGCAAGTAATTTGCAAACGATTTTTTCTGTCATAATAATAAAAACAATAATTGTTTCTCCTTGCGGTTGATACAAAGAATTATAATTCCTTGTATCAGCCTCAAGGAAAATCAATAACTGTATAATATTATAGGGAGGAAGCGGTCAGAGAATTGTGAACATATTGTACCCAGTCATGATCCGTTCAAAATTCTGAGTTTTCTTCTGTGATCACAGTAAAGTTCTACAACAAGTTGTGTTACAGTGACAGCATAAGCAAATAAAATAATGTTCTTGTCATGCTTGTCATGGGAATAAAATATTTCCAAACAGAATGAAAATTGAACAAATTCTGGTGGAACCCTCTTCATTGAATAGCCATTTTGCCAGTGAAATTTATTCACTTAACAGGAGTATCAATTAACAGAGATTTGGTCACTATCCTGTATTTTAGAGTTAAACTGAGCATGTATTGTTCCCGAAAAAAAAAAAATTGGGGGGACTATTAAAATAGCCAGTGTCGGTCTGCACATCCGTCTGCCCGAAAAAACAAATCGGGTTTATGTGCCTAGTTGTTGGTACACAGCACTGTTATGTGTCTAGTCTAATTTATGTGACTAGCCACATAAAGTTGAACCAACAAATGGCATTTAAAAAAATCGAAAAAAGTGAGTTATGTGGCTAAAATGTTTTTTTTGTGGCTAAAATTGTTTATGTGGCTAAAAAGTGACAAAAAAGTGGGTATTGTATTTTCAGGGTTTTTATGTTAGGGTTAGGGTTTGCTATCACTCAGAAATTAGACTTAAAAAAGAGTTTTTAGATGTTGTCCATGCATGTGTGGCCCAGCGGCCTTTTATTATATTATATGTTGTTCGACAGCAGAGCTCATGGAGCTCTGTCAAACAACATAAAATAGATTACGTGCCTGTGTTGGATGTACTGGGGCCAAATAGGTCTTTTAACAAGAGGAATTAGGTGAACATGAAGGTAATTTCTCGACATATTACGCACATATTACATGATTTTTTATTCAATTGATAGGAGTTACCTGTATAACCCACATGTAATTAACAGATCAAATTTGTACTGAAGGTTTGGTAAATAATTTTGTGTTTGGAAATTGCATAAAATTAAGGGTTGTTCAGTTAAGAGATATCCAAATAAGAGAGCTCTCCACTGTATTGTTAGCTCACCTGACTGAAAGTCAGGGTGAGCTTTTCTTATCACTCTTCGTCCATCATCCGTCGTCTGTCGTCCGTCGTGAAGGTGGTGTTTGAGCCCAGGGGTCAGCCTGGCAGCTGATTTTAGGGAGAAGTGACTTCGCCCTTCAGAGACTTTAGGGAGAAGTCAGGACCAGGAGGGAGAAGTCAGTGGACATGAAGGAGAAATCAGAAAAAAAAAAACCGTATATGACATCGTGACAAAATAAATGAACATAGAGGACACAATTGTGGAGAAAAAAATAAATAAAAGTTATACAAACATACATACACACACAAAACTAAGTCAGATGGTATATAACAGAATGTAGGTTAAAATCCTACCTCCCCCCCCCCCCCCCCCCACCCCACAAAAAAACTATGTCGTTCATGGTTTCTGAATACCCCCAACTCTTTGCCTAAGAGTGATGACTAAGTTTACCATGCAGTTGATTTTGTATTTGCCTCAATGCAGTGGATTTGAAATTTAGTATGACCCATGGTGAGAGTGTTCTTCTCTGCAAGAGAAGGTATATTCTTTTTAAAAAAATATTTAAAGTGTTTAAAATAAATTTCAAGTTCATATAAGAAGCTGGGTCATTCATGGTTTCTGAATGCCCTAACTGAGTTGAAAAGCGTAGTTAAAAAAGTTTTCGATATCCTTCGTAAATTAAGCGTTATTAACAATTTGAGTTAATTTATTTCTTAGGTAAATGACAAAATATTTCAGTTGTCTCCCTTCCCGGCTGTGCTGGGTTATAATACACTGTTAAGAAAACTGACAATTTCTGCCAACCATCTTACACTGACATGTGCGATTTGTGCTATGAAGGTCTGCCATTCTTATCCATCCAAATACCTGTGATTTCTATTGTAACCTTATTACATTTAACTCCCTTCCAACACAACTTCACAAGTTTTCAAAGAAAAACATTCAATGCAAATTGCGGGGCGAATTTCAATGCAACCAATTTTTCAGTGGAACAGAGCGTAACCGCAAGCAATTTCGATATGGACGAACTGTCTCCAATACATTTTTTTTGTTTTGAAACGGTGGTTAACTTAAATAAATTCTAATTAACTCGATGCGTGTCTTGTGTGATTCGTTGTTTTGGCTGGCACTTTGTTTTTAAATAGCCATTTTGTGCTGGTTGCTATCAGTTGGGGCGAATTGTTCGAATGACTACGCCATTACAATTCTTTTTAGAAATATAAAATTGGGCGAGTTTAGGATATTTTCATAGCCGTGTGACGAACTTTAACAGCAGCCGTGTTTACTTTTTTTTGCGAATGCGGAAGCGGGTGTTTTTAAAAAATAAAACATAAGAAAATACAGTAAACTGCCATGTCTCCCAAGGAAGATTTGGAGGGCGACTTGAATTTCGCCCCCAATGTAAGCCAAGGCGACTTGAGGAATGACAAGGCGACTTCTTCGCCCATGTCGCCCACTCGGCTGACCCCTATTTGAGCCTCTTTGTCCTAAACCACTGGGCACATTTTAATTAAATTTCATGTAAGTAGTGGTTATATAGGGGCATTTTGATTTTTATCCAAAATAGGTTTCGGCTCATATTAAGCAGAGGTGTGGGGAAAAAATGGCCAAATTTTTTGAAAATCTTCTAATGAACCACCAGTAGCAGAGACTTGATATGTGGTATACAGAGTCCTTTTGAGGTTTAGAATCAAATTCGTTCAAGAGAAGTTTGTCGGTCATTATTTGCCTTCGTTATGGGAGGGGCAAAAATTTTGTCCACGCCTAAATTTTCTATTTTCAGAACCGTGAGGTCGATTTGAACCAAATTTGATATGAGATTATAATGGGTCATAAGTAGTTGATTGATGCAAACAAAATTTTTCTCATTGCCCCGTGAGAACCTCGGGAGCTAAAAATAGGGAAAACCTTAAAACTGCCATATCTCCAAAACTACACAGCACAGAGAATTCTTATTTTGTATAAAGCTTACTTTTATCCAGTAGAATAGAATGGTTAAAAAAAATCCCTATCGGTTTGATCACAAGGTACTTTTTTCAGGACTTTGAAAAAGTGCTGAGTCAGCACTTTTTAATACTGTAGGCAATGGGAAAAAGATTAAAAAATCTTCTTCTCCAGATCCAGCAGGCAAAATCTTTTGATATTTGGTATGCAACATTGTAGAGTGGATCTGATTCAAGTTTGCTCAAATCGGCCCCCTGGGTTCATATTTGGGCTCAGTATAGGAGCCTGATTTCGAACTTAGTGCATTTCAGGCAAATTTCTTAAAAAATCTTCTTCTCCAAATCCAGCAGGCAGAATCTTTTGATATTTGGTATGCAACATTGTGGGGTGGATCTGATTCAAATTTGTTCAAATCGGCTCCCTAGATTAATATTTGGGTTCACTATAGAAGCTCGAATTCGAACTTAGTGCATTTCAGGCAAATTTCTTCAAAAATCTTCTTCTCCAGATCCAGCAGTCAGAATCTTTTGATATTTGGTATGCAACATTGTGGGGTGGATCTGATTCAAGTTTGTTCAAATCAGCCCCCTGGGTTTATATTTGGGCTCAGTATAGGAGCCCAAATTTGAAATTAGTGCATTTCAGGCAAATTTCTTTGAAATCTTCTTCTCAAGATTCAGCAGGCAGAATCTTTTGATATTGGGTATGCTCCATGCTTAGGGGGGTGCGATTCAAGTTTGTTCAAGCCAAGTCCCTGGGTTCATATTTGGGCTCACTGTGGTAGCCCGAATTATAACTTAGTTCAAAATGAGGAATTTTCTTTAAAAATCTTCTTCAGAATGTTTTGATATTTGGTGTGCAGCATCCTTAGGGGGTGAGATTCAAGTTTGTACAAGCCATGTCCCTAGGTCCATATTTGGACTCACTGTGGGAGCTCGAATTGTAACTTAGTTCAAAATGATGAATTTTCTTTAAAAAATCTTCTTCTTCAGATCCAGCGGTCGGAATGTTTTGATATTTGGTGTGCAGCATCCTTAGGGGGGTGAGATTCAAGTTTGTTAAAGCCAAGTCCCTGAGTTCATATATGGGCTCCCTGTGGGAGCCTGAATTATAACTTAGTTCAATATGAGGAATATTCTTTATAAAAATCTTTTTTTTAGATCCACTGGTTAGAATATTTGGATATTTGGTATAAGCTTTTCTTAGGAGGAGCGGATGCAACTTGTTGAAATCAATTCTCTGGGTTGATATTTAGGCTACCATGTCAGGTGAGCGCCCTCAGGCCCCTTGGGGCCTCTTGTTTTATTCAGTTAACGGGAGTTTACTGTTTACCCTATATGCACTTAACAGGTCAAATTTGTACTGAAATTATGGTAAATGGTTTGGTGTTGTAAGTTATATACATTTAACATGTTTATTCAATACAAAATAATACAATTAAGTGAGCTCAACTGTATCTTCTACAAATCCACAGTTTTATGCTTGCAATAACAAGGATTCTTTAGGGTTTCCACAGGGGCAGAATATGGGACTTTTCCCAATGGCATTTGAGCCTGATTTTTCCCAATACAAACCAACATTTTCCAGTCTCATTCCCCTTTCAAACAAATTTAATTCACAATTGGTATCCTGAACTTAGTGAACCAAAGCCCTCAGAAACCAATATTTACAACCTAATGAGGCATTTGAATCAACAGCAAAGAACCCTTCCCAAAGTCACCTTTTCCAATTCAAACCAAATTTCCCAATCTCATTCCTCTTTCAAAGAAAAATCATCTAAATTCAAATTCAATGACAAATAACAGGTTTTTGAACCATTAAATGCCCTTTTCCGATTTGGACCACTTTTTTCTGCAACAAAACAGTTTTCCGATGAGGCTGTTTTTAAATGCAAATTGCATTCTAAGAACCTGGCTGTTGTTTCTAGGCAAGTCTTGGCTGCCTTCATAGACAGCCAAGACATGCTAAGACACAACTGCAAAGCCACAAAATGTAGTCTGTCAAAGTATTCTTAGTTCTTTCTGAACACAATATTTCTTATTCTTTGTGAGTTTCTTCTCATCCAAAACAAATTTCCAATTGGAGCGAATTTCCAAATTGCATGTTCCCCGGACCCTTTTCCAAAGAGTGGTGAAGAATCCCTGAATAATAATTATTATTTTAGGTGAGACCAGCATCTCAAATTTGATTATTTATTTTTGATTGCAGCTTGTTCGAACTATGATGTCTTTGAAATGTTTGATGAAGAAATTGCACACTTATGAGGTGATGAAAAAGTTTGGACACTCTGTGGAACGGTCAGTATAGTGTTTTTGTATAGAAATTTCCTAATTGGAAATTTCTAACTTTCTATTGCAAACAATGTTACTTTGGTTCAGTTGTTTTTAGCTTAACTTAACAAAATCAAGATAAGCTATTGTCATCATGCATGCAGAAGTCTGTTCACATTTTCTTTAGCAGAGGCCACACCCCGTAGTTCTTGTCCAATCATCACGAAATGTCATATGCAGGTTCGAGGTCATGACTAGATGAGAACATCCCCTTTAGGTTGCGATCGGTCAACTGCGACAGCTACACAAGCCTGAAACCCCAAAACCTTTAGCACAGTTTACAGGTCGTATTTATAAATGGATTTCAGTGTAACTTGGAAGAATGACTCCATAATTTCTGGATGAGAATGTCCTTCTTTGGTGGGATTCCGTCAACCATGATGGCTGCAGGGACACGTTATCTAGGTACCTTTAGCACAGTCTACAGCTTGCATTTATGAAGGGATTTCATTGCAAATTTGTAGGATGACTCAGTTTGATGTCTAGATGAGAACGTCCTATTTTGGCCATGATCGGTCAAGAGTGATGGCCGCACACATTTAACACAGTCTACAGTTCATATTTTTATACTGTACCAATGACCCAGACATAGCTGGTGCTAACTCTTAAAAATCTAGGGCCAAACACAAATTTTGCCCCCCAATCCCCAAAATTTGCATCTAAAACCAAAGAAATAATGTCCTGAATGGCCCTCCATACTTCACCTCTACTGCGCATGCCCAGTGTCAAGGACGTCCCGAAATTGGCGCCATTAATCATTCTTTGTTTGGCCCTTCATCAGTTAACATCTGACTGATCTTTGTGCTTGTAAATCTCAGTTTAAATGATGCCAGACACATAAATATTAGAGAAATGGTGGTTCTAAGGAAGATGTAGAAGGAGGAGAGGAAAAATGAGTGACAGAAAATAATCAGGGCTGTAACTTAAAATTTTTGAATGAAATTGTGTTAAGTTACCTATTTTCGAGGCAACGGCCTGTTGTGGTCATTCTTGCTATAAAGTTACACTGCTTGTTCAGTGTTTTCCTCACTCCCTTTCCTTTAAGTCCCCCCTTGCTATTCTCCCATGCTTTTGGCATATTTTCTGTAATATTATTACTAAAATTTCTTGGGAGTTTTAGCTGGATAACAGAATGAATTCTGTTCTTTTCCCCATGTTTACGTCTTCACCCTTGGGTGTTTAGGCGCAGTGTTCTGCATCTACCATCTGATGTTCTGTAGTTTCTTCCCTGGAAGTCTCTGTTTTGCATCAGATGGTGTATTATTGGTAACTGATTTTGGGCCAGGGTTATCAGTGCCTGGAGTCATGTTTCTGGTGTTTTTACACTTCTTGTTCACATTGACAACAGCCTCTGTGTGAGGGGGATTTCTTGAAAATAATATCTTGATGTTAATTTAATCATATCTAGATACATTATTATTATTCGTAAGTGTTGCATTAAATTTTTTTAAATATTTTTAAAATTTTTGTCCATACTTAGGCTTGGGATCCATTGGGGCTCAACGTTACTTTTCAGAAACTTGGGCTTTTCTGAAAAAATATTTTATCAAAAAATTATTTTGATTTCAATTATTTTTTCTATGTTAATGGATCATGTTATTATGTATTTTGATTTGCAGGGGTTGGTGCGAGTACTAGGACTTTGTTTTCTTTTCACAATAAAAGGATATTGTTCAATTGGATTAAGAGGAAATCTTCCTCTGACTTTCATAATCATTGCATAAATGTAGTCAGTGTACTCTCACTAACTCCTGTTCAGTATGTGTTATTTTCGATGACAACATTGGAAGCGTGTGTCATGGTATGTTAGTGGGGAAATGGCCATGCCGGTCCTTTCCCCGCAGGGTCACTCGAGTTTATCAATCTCTATTTCAGACGATCAAGAACAGGGTAATGTATCCATGATGTCTTCCAAAAGTGTGCCTCCGTCGACGCAATTAATGAAGAGCTAGCGGAAAAGTGCTCATGGAAATACACCAATTGCCTAAGAGGTCCCTAGTAGGATCGACGGCCTTTGACGTCCGCTAGCTCGCCCGGTGTAGCGTCCATTCATCGAATGGTTCGGCAGCCGGGTTCGTCCTTTGCGGTCTAGAAAGGAGTTTTGGGTGATGCGAGCACTATAAAACAACCAAGTGCACACCCAGTGACGGCGGATTAGAGGGAGAACGGAGGAAGCCTATTAGTCCGGTTCATAGCTCGTCCAGGCCCATCCGGGCTGCGAGCAAGAGAGGCCCCTCTCTCGTACAACAACATCTGGCCCCAGATGTTGTGGTACAAAATGTTTCGCATTCAGAGCATACGTCCGCCGCTCGGGACGCTCCATTATATAGACAGTCCGGAGAGACTGTCAATAAGGCTTCCTCATTCTCATGGCAGCGCACACGACCGCCCCTTGGCTACGTGACCTCGGATATCCAGTCAACTTTGCCAATCAGAGAATACGCGGCGACCAGGTCACGCCATCTGGTAGCCAGGGACACGAGGCCTGTAGACTCCGGACGTTTGCATAAGAAAAGTATGCAGGAGTCAACGTACACGGAGCTTCCAGCGGTAAAGCATCGTAAGACCGCTACTGCACAGGCCTCAGTGACGGACGTGCTATCCCGAGTAGCACAACTTATCGCAGCATCCCAGCAACGACAGTATCTCTGTCGCATCATGTAATATCCGACGACGCTGGGTCGGGACGCTCCACTGAAGCATCAGGTACGGACGTCCGAAAACTTCATATGGTCCGACAGGATGGCGAAAGGGATTCGGAGGATTTCGTGCTTTCCCTTTTGGAACAACATAAGCTGCTGTATATGTCATCCGGCTTTATCTTCTAGAGGTTGTTTCGTCGGACCACAATGCTGCGATGCCGGATAAGAGACTGATAGCGTCGGTGGACACAAAAATTTTTGGATCGGTTCAGGGACATCGTCCCTCAGTTCCGACACAGTCCAATAATGTCACAGGAACTTTCGAATTACTGAACGACGCTATTTATATATATGCTTGCTATTAACAAGCAAGTCTGGTTTCTTGTTCGCAAAGTTGCTGAGATGTCTTTCAAAGTGTGCCTCTGTCGTCATAGTTGAATGATGAGCTAGCGGCAATAAGTGCTCATGGAATACGCCAATTGCCTAAGAGGTTCCTAGTAGGATCGACGGCGTTGACATTCGCTAGCTCACCCGGTGTAGCATCCATTCATCGAATGGTTCGGCAGCCGGGTTCGTCCGTTGCGGTCCAGGAAGGAGATTTGGGTGATGCGAGCACTATAATAGACAATAGTACACACCCAGTGACGACGGATTAGAGGAGAGATCGGAGGAAGCCTGTTAGTCCGGTTCCTAGCTCGTCCAGGTCCGTCCGGGCTGCGAGCGAGAGAGGTCCCTCTCTCATACAACAACATCTGGGATCGGATGTTGTGGTACAAACGTTTCGCATTCGGAGCATATGTCCGCCGCTCGGGACGCTCCATTATATAGACAGTCCGAGAGACTGTCGATAATGCTTCCTCATCCTCACGGCAGCGCACACGACCGCAACTTGGCTACGTGACCTCGAGTATCCTGCCAGCTTCGTCATTCAGTGATTCCACGGCGAACAGGTCACGCCATCCGGTAGCCAAGGGACACGAGGCCTGTACACTCCAGTCGCTCGCATAATAGAAGTATACACGGGGTAACGAACACAGAGCTTCCAGCGGCAAAGCATCGTAAGACCGCTTCTCCACAGGCCTCAGTGACGGACGTGCTATCCAAAATAGCACAGCTTATCGCAGCATCCCAGCAAACGACAGAATCTCTGTCGGATGAGGAATAATCCGACGACGCTGGGTCGGTTCGCTCCTCTGATGCATCAGGTACGAACACTTCATAGGGTCTGACAGGATGGCGAAAGGGATTCGGACGATTTCGCACTTTCCCTTTCGGAACAACAGAAGATGCCATACATTTCTTCCGGCATTATCTTCCAGAGGTTGTTCCATCGGACTAGAATGCTGCGATGCTGGATAAGAGACTAATAGCATCATTGGACACAGAGTTCTTGATCGGTTCAGGGACATCGTCCCTGAGTTGCCAACACAGTCCAATAATGTCACTAGAACTTCTGAATTATTGAACGACGCTATATATATAGAAGCTTGCTACCAAAACACACTAGTCTAGTTTCTTGTCCGCAAATGCTCTAATCTGCCTTTCATCAATTCTAGGAATAATTTGAAATGGCAGGACAGGGCATACTGAGAGTTCCTCTGCGTCTAGACGACGAGGCTGAAGACTGGGTATTGTCTTTTTCGCCGTCTATGTCAATTCCAACCACGACGTTGGAAACGACAATGATGTCTAATAGACTTAACTTAGACGCTTTATCATATGTAGACCACCTTACTGAGGCGTTATCATTACGTCTTCAAGAGAAAGAATTCCAGGATATGATTCTTAATGAGATTTCTTTCAAGGGCTGTAGTTTTCCACGTATAACTCCGCCCTTCAGTGGCAACCTGGAGTTGGTTAGACGTGACGCAGCCCTAGCTACATCCACGCGCGTGGATAGTAAGGTGAAGAACTCTCTCAGAGTCGCTTCGGTCTCGGAGAAGCTTCTCTTCGACGGTAACCTTTCAGCAATCTATGAATTGCTCGATATACACGTTCTCTTGTCAATCAAGTGTAACAAGAGATTCAGACTTGGGCAAACATTCGGTGGTTGACTCAGAGAGTTCCACTGTAGTTGCCGGATCCGAGTTTTTCGATTATGACGGATGTCAGTCAAACTGGTTGGGACACAATATTGATCCCAACGGATTCGAAGTGCCAGGGTCTTTGGGTTCCGCAGTTTTTAGGCAAGCACTTAACTTCCAGGAAATGATATTATTTTGGCTTGCACTACGTCATTGGATGAACATTATTCAGAAACGCATGTCCAAATCCTGTCCGATAATACGACAGTAGTTGCGTATATCCGGAACCAGGGAGGCACTCATTCGGTTCCGTGATTGAATTTAACGGAAAGAATCCTTCTGTTTGTTATAGAACACCAAGTTCTGTTTCGGTCTATCATATTCTGTGATAAATTTATTTGCGACACAACTCACCAATCAATTGCAGACGCATGTGTCACCGTCTCCGGATCCCCGAGCATATGTAGTTAACGCTCTATCGATCTAGTAGGCCGGGATGATAGGATATGCGTATCCTCCAGCGTTGTTGATTCAGCAAGTATTGCTAGGATTATACATTCACAATACAATTCTGTTGGTAGCATCTCTGTCTCCACAGAGACCGTGGATAAATTTACTTAGGTGTCTGCTGTGGGACTTACCGCGAAAACTTCCTCCACGAGAGGATCTTTTTTCGCTGGGGAAATCGTGTCAACTTCATCACAACCCGCAAGGTCTCAACCATCACGTATTCCGTTGTGCGGTCCTTCTTGTATGGCAAGCATTGTACAGGACGAGCAGTGGACGCAATTTCTAACTGCAGGAGGACCTCCTCTTTGCTATACTATGCGGCTATAGTGGAGGGTCTTCCGTCGTTGGTGTAGGGATCTTTATGTTGATATTTTTGATCCCTCCCTACCAGACATTGCAAACTTTCTAGTATACTTGTTTGACGAGATCAACTGCAGCCAGTTACTATTAAAGGTTATAGGTCTATGTTATCTGATACCTATGCACACCATGATAGTTTACAATTGAGCCTAATGTCTCTTTATCTAAGTTAGTTTGAAACTTTTCGATAAATAGACCTAGAATCCTTAGATTAATTCCTATACGGAATTTAGCTTGGGTTCTTATTAAACTAAAGCAACCATTTGAACCTCTTGAGACAGTAGTTTCAAATTCTGGCCTTTTAAGACAGCAATTCTCTTAGTCTTCTCTTCTGCTGAAGAGTCAGTGAGCTTCATGCACTATCGGTGGACGATTCTCACTTTCGTAGTATCGGAAACTCTTTTACCTTTACTACTAATGTTGGATTTTTGGTTAAGGATCAGGCTCCTAATAAATTTCCGGAACCTATTGTTTTTAAGGTCCTTCCATCTTCAAACGGGCAAAAGCCTTTACTCTATCCGGCTAGACCTTTATGTATTTATTAACAGATCTCAGTTTATCAGTAAGGACGTAAAGCTTCTTCTGGCTCTGATGCCTAATAGAAAGGTCATTACGGTCCATTCTATTGCTAAATGCATTCAATTAACTATCGGTACTGTTTAGGATAATCTATCCTTAACTCAGCAGTTTGTGCTTAAGATTTCGGCTCATGAAGTAAGAGCTCTTCTTCATCTTGGGCTTACGTAAATAGTGTTGCTATTATAGATTTAAAGAAGGCTGCATATTGGTCTCAGCCATCCACATTCATGAATTTTTATCTCAGAAATATCAAGTCCATTTCTGGAGGCCTGCATTGTTTAGGTCCATTATCGGCTGCTCAGAATGTCGATCACTTAACAATTGCAACTATAGCTATGTAGGCTTTATGTTCCGGCAGTGACTCCGTCCTGCTGCCCTCTTTGCTCTGGGCTATTTGACCCAGGGCAAGGGAAAGGGGGGGGGGGGGGGATGGGGAGGGTGTTCCCTTGGGTCACCTGTTTTATTATGAAAACAAGGGGATACCTCCTCCGGAGTCAGTAATTCTGAGCTGTTACTGGGATGGTTTTAAAGTGAAAAATTATGTTTTAAAAATTCATTCATGTCATAGTTTTAAAGTATAGCATTTGAATATGTCACATGTCAAACAGGCGTTATTATACTATCCTCGGACACTTTTAAAAGAGTATAAAGAGTCTCATTTCTCTGGACTAACTTTATTTATTGGCTTACTTTAAAAATAATTAGTATAAGAATTATACTGGATATTAATAGAGAATATGGATGTTATGATGCTCAATTATAGAAGGTATTGTGTCTTTCTAATTTATCATAAATAAGAAAGATACATGTAAAGCCTAATACTCTTTTTCTCCTCGAGGAGATGACTCTATTGTATATAGTTGAGCTTATTGGATTTTCCTCTATGTCCTGGGCCCTCCAGCCTTTTTACTATTCAGCTATGTCTGGGTCATTGGTACAGTATAAAAATGTTAAAAAATTTATAGTAATTTATATATTTTTTATACTTACCAATGACCCAGACGGGGATGGCCCTCCCAGGAGTTGGGAACTCATACCTCCCCGCTGAGGACATAGCGCTTACCAGGCACTGATTGTAAGAATGATTAATGGTGCCAATTTCGGGACGTCCTTGACACTGCTCATGCACAGTAGAGGTGAAGTATGGAGGGCCATTCAGGACATTATTTCTTTGGTTTTAGATGCAAATTTTGGGGATTGGGGGGCAAAATTTGTGTTTGGCCCTAGATTTTTAAGAGTTAGCACCAGCTATGTCTGGGTCATTGGTAAGTATAAAAAATATATAAATTACTATAAATTTTTTAACATTTATGAAACAATTTCATTATAACTTGGAAGGATAACTCACTATGATGTTTAGATGAAACTGTCCTATTTTGGTCATGATCAAGTCAGTCATTACTGCTGCCTGTTCTCATGCCCCAGATTCCTTCAGCACTGGAGTTAGTTCTCCAGGGAGTCTGACAGCTGCTTGCCATTGCTCAGTGGTGTTCTCTGGGTCCTCAAGCTTCCTCCACTCGTAAAACTGTCCGACACGAGATGACCCTTGCTGTCAAAAGTGTCATTAAACCCCAATAACAAAATAACAGTTGTGTAATCTCATTGAAATTGATGTTTCAATTGACTTATAGCAGCCATAGCAGCAAGGGAAGATATTTGGGTGAGATTTAGGGTTCTTATACATGGGAATGACTTATACACAGTCCTTTTTTTTAATTCAAAGATACAGACTGATTGCTTTTGTATATCAGCTGGGATTTTTCCTTGTGCTTACGTTTTCTTTTCTTTACTCAAAATGCAATTATCGATCTGTGTTATCAAACCACGTACAGGTATTTTTCATTTTCAATACAGTCAAAACAATAATTATTTTTAAGTGTGGCAATTCTTGGGATAATTACGGTAGTTTGACTTTATGAGAAATTCAGAAGATTCTGAGCAAATCAAGAGGTAGGCCTACTTCGATTTGTGGGAAGGTTGTTATTTTTACATCATTTGTAATAAGAAAATACAAAACATTGCAGTGTTTTAGAGAATATGTCAACAGATGAGGAGCAGTCTACAAATATTGCAGATGATGGAGATGGGACAGAGCCAGAGATAGAAAATACAATGAGAAATAGTATCAATGAAGCACATGCTGATAACCTTGTGACTTGTTTAGAGGAGATAACCAAGATGTTTTATTTATCACCCTTTTTGTTGGTAAGTATATAGAGGATATCTACGCTGTTTTAGTGAATATCGGGAATTATCTCACAAGTGTGGACCTGAATGTTGTATTTTCCACGCAAGTGAAAAATAATATGTTCATGTCCACTCGAACAAGATAATTCCCGATATTCACTTTAAAACAAAACTGCATAGATTTTCTTTTTAGCTCACCTGGCCTAAAAGGCCATGTGAGCTTTTCTCATCACTTGGCGTCCGTCGTCGTCCGGCATCCGTAAACTTTTCACATTTTCATCTTCTTCTCTGTAACCGCTGTGCCAGTGTGACCAAACTTGGCAGGAATGGTCTATGGGAGGTCCTCTACAAACTACCCTCATTTTGTTCCCGTCGGATGAAAAACATGGCTTCCAGAGGCATTCTTTGATTCTGGTTGGTGGATTTTCAAAAATCTTCTCAGAAACTGCCAGGCCAAATGTTTTGAAACTTCACATAAATGATGACTGGGACCCCCTCTACCAACGATCCTCATTTGATGTTGCTTGGGTCACAAACATGGTCGCAATTGCAGCTTATAGTTACTGTAGAAACCCTATGGGAAATCACATTTTCCTCTTTTTCTCTGGAAAAACTGTGGCGACGTGAAAACAAACCTGGCAGGAATAGTCTATGGGAGGTCCCCTACAAACAATCCTCATTTTGTTCCTGTGGGTTGAAAAACATGGCCTCCAGAGGCATTCTTTGATTCTGATTGGTGGATTTTCAAAAATCTTCTCCTCTGAAACTGCCAGTCCAAATGTTTTGATACTTCACATATATGATGACTGGGACCCCCTCTACCAACGATCCTCATTTAATGTTGATCGTGTTGCAAACATGGTAAGGGTTGGTTCCAGTTTTCTCCACTGAGAACTGGGGAAAAAAACAAAAATATTGTGTATACAGTACAAGTCAAAATAAGCTGTAGCATAACTGCAATAAACTAAGTAAACTGCAGCTTCTGCCCTGACAAGATCAGAATCTGACATTTTCTGGAATAGCTATCAGTGAGAGCTTTCCAGAAAATGATGTCAGCTTCTGGTCTTATCAGTGTAGGAAGAGAACAGATACATAGTTTATAGGATTATCCTACACAACTTATTTTGACTTATCCTGTAAAACAAGTGCAACTGTAGGTTAATATCTTCAGCTGTAATGTAATTATGTTTGATACATGTTGACAGATTGTTTAGAAAAACTAGGGAAGTTTTGTTTAATATCTTGCAATCATGTCAGCTCAGATGACAGTAATTATTGTCTATCTTTTAAGATTCCTGTAACCCTTTACCTATCCAAAAGCTATTTTGAAAGAGAATACTGTCTGAAAAAATTGTAATTTTCAAAATACTTTAACCCTTTTTTACCGATTTTTTTTGTTGAAACAGAATTCATAAATGTGTGCATTTTCAAGAAAATCTTCTTTGAAACTACAAGGCCAAATGGTTTGAAAAAACTTAATGTGACTGATGACTGTAACCCCCTCTACCAATGATCCTCATTTTAATCTTCATCGGGTTGCAATTATGGCTGCAATTGTGGCTTATAGTTACTATAGAAACCCTGTAGGAAATCACATTTTCATCATCATCACTGAAAGTACTGAGCCAATGTGAACCAGACTTGGCAGGCATTGTCAATGAGAGGTTCTCTACAACTGTTACTCATTTTATTCCTGTTGGGTGAAAAAACGTGGCCGCCAGAAGCATTCTTTGATTCTGATTGGTCAATTTTGAAAACTCTTCTCCTCTGAAACCACAGGGCCAAATGTTTTGAAACTTTGCATGGTTGATAACTAGGACACCCTCCACCAACGTTCCTCATTTTAATGTTGATCGTATTGCAAACATGGCCACAATTGCAGTTTATAGTTACTATAAAAAAAACCTATAGGAAATCACATTTTCATCTTCTCTATGGAACTATTGAGCTGACGTGAACCAAAACTTGGCAAGAATGATCTATAGGAGGCCCTCTAGAAATGTTCCTCTTTTTGTTCCCATTGGCTGGAAATATGGCCACCAGAGATATTCTATGATTCTGTTTGATGGATTCAAATGTTTTGAAACTTCATTTGATTGAAGACTGGACACCTTCTACCAATGATCCTCATGTAATTTTGATGTAATGTTGCAAACATGGCCACAATTGCAGCTCATAGTTACCATGGAAAGCCTATGGGAAATCACATTTTTATATGTATTTCCAGGTGAACGATTGCAGGCTCTGTAGAGCCTCTAGTTATTAAATGCTATGTGACATTTTATTGCACAATTTTTAGCCCAATTGGACTGCAAACAGCTTCAAGACAATAACAAAAAGCTGCTAATAGTTCCTTAAAGGTGATGCCATGCGCCGAAGCGTAACATCATTTAGTAAGCTACTGAAAAAATTCATCATGTGGACCTGAGAGTATTATTTTTCACTCGTGCAAGCGCTTTCAAAAAATAAAACTTTCAGGTCCACACTCATGAAATAATTCCTGACACTGACTAAAATGGAGTAGATTTTCTTTTTTATTACATGCTATGAGACATTTTATTGTGCAATATTCAGCCCAATTCGCCCACAAATGCATACGTTTCAAAACAATAACAAAGATCAGCTGATCGTTCCTTCAAGGCGACGTCATGTGCCAAAGAGTGACATCATTTTGGAAGCTACTGAGGAATATTTCTCGATATCTATTGAGTCGATAGATATTGAGAAATATCGTTTAGATAATTTGCAATAATTCACAGGCTGTCATATAATAAATAGCCTTTTTTCTTTCTTCTTTGACTGCTTTTTTTTGTTACATTGTAACTGCAACCTGCAGTTGATTACCCATCTATTCAGATTTCAATTTGTCATGGCTTCAGGCATGCATCCATCTATGATTTAATTCATCTGGTCTTTTACTACATGTATTGTTGAAATGCCACATATCTATTATACTAATAGAAGAGGCACTTAATCCTGATTGCCCTTGTTGGGAGCATGGTGGTGCTGTGTACTAAGGCACACTACAAATTGATGGTGCACACATGTCTTCAACCAATCCTTACCCTGCTTTTGCGGAGTTAGTACATTGAGCAGTCTGGCAGTTACTTGCCACTGCTTGGTGATCCTCTCTAATACTTCAGATTCCTTCACCGACAAAACTGTCCAAAATGAGGTGATCCTGGCTTTGAAAATGTCATTCAATCCAATAAATGAATAAATAAATAAATTGACCATTTTTCATCTAGAATCTTCTTTGCTTTTGCAGGGCTTATATTTCGTCTAAATTTGTGAGAATCCATTTGGATTCTCGTGAAAATGGTTGCGAGAATCCATACCTACTATGAGTGTCCCAGGATCCCATGACGCCACTATGGTTCAACCACTGTTGTGTACTGATAACACATGTTAACCTTTTACCCAATTCACCTTTTTAATTTTTAAAACTAAATTTGATAATTTTTAAACGATAAATAATAAATAAATGATAAAATAATTAAATGAGCAATATTTACCAATAAAAGCTTACAAATATGGCTGTCGTTGGAACCGGCTCAATGAGCCGGTTCCAATGACAGCCATATTTGTGCAATTTTATTGACAAAGTGTCAGGATACTTCAGGTAATGTTAGCTTTCTGTTGGTTAATTTGTTCCCGATGTGTTAGATAAAGGGTAAAATTGACTCAATTCTATTCACGCGAACCCCAGCAAAGGTGCAGCGAGAATCTACATGGATTCTCACCGGTTTTACTGCGCGAATCTTTGTGCGAATCGATTCTCGGATTTTCGTCGAAATATAAGCCCTGCTTTTGTGGGGGTATATACCAGAAAATGTTTTTCCAAGTGGTAGCATGTCCACAATAGATGGGTATTCTCAAACATCAGATTCTGAAGTTCTATATATTTTTATACTGTACCAATGACCCAGACTTAGCTGGTGCTAACTCTAAAAAATCCAGGGCAAAACACAAATTTTGCCCTCCAATCCCCAAAATTTGCATCTAAAACCAAAAGAAATCATGTCCTATAGGACCTCCATACTTTGCCCTTACTGCACATGCGCAGTGTCAAGGACGTTCCGAAATTGGCGCCAATTATCATTCTCTGTTTGGCCCTTCATCAGTCAACATCTCACTGATCTTTGTGCTTGTAAATCTCAGTTTAAAGGATGCCAGACACGTAATTATTGGAGAAATGGTGATTCTAAGGAGGATATAGAAGGAGGAGAGGAAAAAGGAGTGACAAAAAATAATCTGGGCTGTACTTGAAGTTTTTTATGAAATTATGTTAAGTTGCCTATTTTCGAGGCATGGGCCTCTTGTTGTCATTCTTGCTAAAAAGTTGCACTGCTTATTCAGTGTTTCCTCTCCCCTGGTCTTCTAAGTCCCCCCTTGCAATTCTCCCATGCTTTTGGCATATTTTTGAGAAAGATCATTTCTAAATTCTCTTGGGAGAGTTAGCTTGGTTACAGAATGTTTTCTGTTATTTTCCCCATAGTTACGTTTTCACCCATGGGTGTATAAACGTTGTGTTCTGCATCTTCCATCTGATGTTCTGCAGATTCTCCCCTGGGAGTCTCTGTCTTGCATCAGATAGAGTGTAATTTTGATGACTGATTTCGGGCCAGTTTTGTCAGTGCCTGGAGTCATGTTTTCTGGTGTTTTTACACTGTTTGTTTACATTGGCAACAGTCTCTTTTGAGGGGGGCTGTTTGCCTTTGGAGTAGTTTATCTCACTATAAGATACATTTTTATTATCCGTAAGTGTTGCATTAATTATTTAATATAAATTTAAAATTTTTGACCACATTTGCCATCGGATCCATTGGGGCTCAACGTTACTTTTCAGAAACTTGGGCTTCGCTGAAAAAATATTTTTCAAAAATTATTTTGATTTTCAATTGTTTTTTCATTATTAATGGATCATGTTATTATGTATCTTTGTGTTAGGGGTTTGTGCGAGTAACTAGGACTTGTTGTTGACTTTTCACAATGAAAGGATATTGTTCAAATTGTAATAGGAAGAAATCTTCCTCTGACTTTCATGATCATTGCATTAATTGTAGTCAGTGTTCTCGCACTAATCCCTGTTCTATATGTCAATATTGGGATGACAAACATTGGAAACGTGTGTCACGATATGTTGTTAGTGGAGAAAGGGCTATGCCGGCTCTTTCTCCGCAGGGTCACTCTACTCTATCAGTTTCTATTTCAGAGGAACAAGAACAGGGTGATGTTTCCATGTTATCTTCCGCAAGTGCGCTTCCGTCGTCACAAATGAATACAGAGCTAGCGGCAAAAGTGCTCATGGAGATTAAACAAATGTCGTCCGCTAGCTCGCCCGGTGTAGCGTCCATTCACCGAATGGTTCGGCAGCCGGGTTCATCCGATGCGGTCCAGGAGGAAATGTTGGGTGATGCGAGCACTATAAACATTCAACGTGCACACCCAGTGACGGCGGATAGTAGGCGAGATCGGAGGAAGCCTTCGAGTCCGGTTCCTAGCTCGTCCAGCCGGCCGCGAGCGAGAGAGGCCCCTCTCTCGTACAACAACATCTGGGACCAGATGTTGTGGTACAAAATGTGTCGCAAGCGGAGCACACGTCCGTCGCTCGGAACGCTCCGTTGTATAGGCAGTCCGCGGAGGCTGCTCAGGCTTCTTCCTCTCGTCAGCGCACACGACCGCACCTTGGCTACGTGACCGCCGATATTTTACCAGCTTCGCCAATCAGGGATTCTTCGGCGACCAGGTCACACCATCCGGTAGCCAGGGACACGAGGCCGATGGACTCCGGACGTTCGCATAGGAAGAGTATGCGGGAGTCATCAGATGCGGAGCTGCCCTCGGCGAAGCAGCGAAAGACTGCGCCTCCACAGGCCTCGATGTCGGACGTACTTGTGCAGATAGCACAACTTATCGCAGCATCCCAGCAACTGACAGAAACGGTGTCAGATCGGGAATTATCCGACGGCGCTGGGTCAGTACGCTCCGCCGAAGCATCGGGGGCAGACGACCGGGAGCATCATGAGGTCCGACCGGATGGTGAAAGGGATACGGATGACTTGGAGCTATCCCTTTCGGAACAACATAAAGCTGCCGTGGACTTCATCCGGCACTTTCTCCCCCAAGTTGTTCCGTCGAGCCAGACTGCTGCGCTTCCGGACAAGAGAATTATAGCGCCATTGGACTCTGATTTCTTTGAGCGGTTCAGGGACATCGCTCCCGAGTTTCCGTCTCAGTCCAATAATGTTGCAAGAACATTTGAATTATTGAACGACGCTATATTCAAACTTGCTTCCAAAACGGGAAAAGCAGGTTTCTTGTCCGCCAATACTCTCATCCTGCCTTTCATTAATGCAAGGAATAAATTCGATACGGCAGGACAGGGTATCCCGAGAGTTCCTCTGCGGACGCGATTTCTAACTGTAGGAGGACCTCCTCTTCGCTAAACTATGCGGCTAAGTGGAAGGTATTTCGTCGTTGGTGTAGGGATCATTCTGTGGATATTTTTGATCCCTCTATACCAGACATTGCAAACTTTCTAGTATACTTGTTTGACGAAATCAAACTGCAGCCTGTTACTATTAAGGGTTATAGGTCTATGTTATCTGATACCTATGCACATCATGATAGTTTACAAATTGGATCTAATGTCTCTTTATCTAAGTTGGTAAGAAACTTCTCGATAAATAGACCCAGAACTCTTAGGTTAATTCCTAAATGGAATTTAGCTTGGGTTCTTCTTAAACTGAAGGAAAAGCCATTTGAACCTCTTGGGACAGTAGATTTCAAATTCTTATCTTAAAAGACAGCTTTTCTCTTAGCTTTCTCTTCTGCTAGAAGAGTCAGTGAGCTTCATGCCCTGTCGGTGGATGATTCTCACTATCGTAGTGTCGGGAACACTATCACCTTCACTACTAATGTGGGTTTTTTAGCTAAGAATCAGGCTCCTAATAAATATCCGGAACCTATTGTTATTAAGGCTCTTCCGTCTTCAGACGGGCGTAGGCCTTTACTCTGTCCTGTTAGAGTGTTACGTATCTATAAACAGAGATCTCAGTTTATCAGAAAGGGACGAAAACGTTTCTTTCTGTCTCTGATGCCTAATAGAAAGGACATTTCGGTCCATTCTATTGCTAGATGGATTCAGTTAACTATCCGTACTGCTTATGAGAATTTATCTTCTTCTCAGCAGTCTGTGCTTAAGATTTCGGCTCCTGAAGTAAGAGCTCTTGCTACTTCTTGGGCTTACGCTAATAGTATTGCTATTACAGATTTAATGAAGGCTGCTTATTGGTCTCAGCCATCCACATTCACGAATTTTTATCTCAGAAATATTGAGTCCATTTCTGGAGACCTGCATTGTTTAGGTCCGTTATCTGTTGCTCAGAATGTCGTCCACTAAACAGTTGCAACTATAGTTATGCAGGCTTTCTGTTCCGGCAGTGACTCCGTCCGGCTGTCCTCTTCGCTCTGGGCTATTTGACCCAGGGGAAGGGGGGGGGGGGGGAGGGTGTTCCCTTAGGTCACCTGCTTTATAGTGAAAAGCAAGGGAATGCCTCCTCCGAAGTCAGTATTTCTGAGTCGTTTCCGGGATGGTTTTAAAGTGTAATATTAATGTTAAAATTCATTCATGTCATATTTTTTAAGTGTAGCTCGGTGTGCAGCATTTGTATATGTCAAGTGTCAAACTGGCGTTAATATACAATCCTCGGACACTTTTAAAGCATATAAAGAGTCTCAATTCTCTGGACTAACTTTATTTATTGGCTTACTTTAAAAATAATTAGTATAAAGGGTTATACTGGATGTTAATAGAGAACATGAATGTTATTGTGCTCAATTATGAAGGGTATTGTATCTTTCTAATTTAACATAAAATAAGAAAGATACATGTAAAGCCTAATACTCCTTTTCTCCTTGAGGGGTTGCCTCTATATTATATAGTTGAGCTTATTGGATTTTCCTCTATGTCCTAGGCCCTCCAGCCTTTTTACTATTAAGCTAAGTCTGGGTCATTGGTACAGTATAAAAATGTTAAAAAATTTATAGTAATTTATATATTTTTTATACTTACCAATGACCCAGACGGGGATGGCCCTCCCAGGAGTTGGGAACTCTTACCTCCCCGCTGAGTACATAGTGCTGACCAGGCACTGCCAGTAAGAATGATAATTGGCGCCAATTTCGGAACGTCCTTGACACTGAGCATGCGCAGTAAGGGCAAACTATGGAGGTCCTACAGGACATGATTTCTTTTGGTTTTAGATGCAAATTTTGGGGATTGGGGGGCAAAATTTGTGTTTGGCCCTGGATTTTTTAGAGTTAGCACCAGCTAAGTCTGGGTCATTGGTAAGTATAAAAAATATATAAATTACTATAAATTTTTTAACTTTTTTGTGAAATTAACGAAAACAAATTATGCAATTCCAATAAAAAGTGAGGGATTTCCTATGGATTATTTTAAAAGATTAGCATGATGTCACGTGTATCTGGGACATGTACACTGCTGTGTACAATTACTGCTTTGCACTGTGTCCTCAACAATATCATCTTCAAAATGATTACAGTGTACTGTATAAAGCCAAAAAAGCATAAAAAATACAAAAAGGGACTTTCAGATAACTTAAATCAATAATCAGACGACATAACTTCTCTGACATTTTATCACTGTTAACATCTGTTTACCAGTTTTCTTTTTAACCCTTGAGCCTGTACAAGTGTCCTGAAATTCCACCATACCACTGCCTCTATACATCCAGTAGCTCAGCAGTGATTTCTAGTTAAGTCTTGGCTGCCTTTAAAGGCAGCTAAGACTTTAATAAAAAACACTGCCTTGCTGTTTTGTCTATTGCCAGCAGGACCTGTTCATGATAGCATATTATGGTGCCACTGCCTTGCTAATTTGTCTGTTGCCAGCAGGACCTCTTCATGATAGCATATTATGGTGCCACTGCCTTGCTAATTTGTCTATTGCCAGCAGGACCTCTTCATGATAGCATATTATGGTGCCACTGCCTTCCTAATTTGTCTATTGCCAGCAGGACCTGTTCATGATAGCATATTATGGTGCCACTGCCTTGCTAATTTGTCTATTGCCAGCAGGACCTCTTCATGATAGCATATTATGGTACTTGTTCTGAGATCGTAAAAGGCAGAAATGGGCCTTTAAGGGTTACAACATAATACATAAGGAATCTTGTATAAATGTAACACAGGTGAGCAATAGCTTGATTGAAAACAGGCTGTCGCTTATTTTTGGATTTCTCTTTTGTGGAAATTTATGTGGTACCCCTTAACTCTTAAAGGCCTAGTCATTATTGCTCAATTTTTTTAGCACTAAATGCTGACTATGAATATGGCTCGGCATTAGTTCCTAGTAAAGATGTGGATGCCTTTACAGGCAGCCACATCTTTAATGAGTACCACTGCCAAGGTATTTTAATCCCAGCCAAACAGACTTAATCATATTCTCAACAGTAAATTATTGATGAAAGGCCCCCAGAAAAAGTTGGTAATAGGCCTTTAAGGGTTAACACCACAGGATGCTGCACATCAGAGTTGATATAATTTTTACTCAATATCACTGGCTTCTTCCTAATTCTGCACTTATGCGATGTTTATTCTAGGTTCTCTTAATCAAATACTGGTTTCTGGAATGTACATGTTATTTCTTTACCTTACACATTGGTTATATCTGCCAGGTGCTTTCCAAACATTGCCATTCATATGTCATTGTGTATTCATTTTTAGCTCAACTTTGACATAGTAAAATTTGAGGTTTTGTCATGGCCTGTCGTCCATCCGTTTGTCCATCAGCAATTCAATACGGCTCGGGCTAGAGGCTGTATTTATGAACAGATTTTTAAGAAACTTCTTGGGTACGTTTGTTATCACTGTGGGATGAGAACGAGTGTTTTGGGGTGCAGCCCAAAATTCAGGATAGCTGCCAGCAGCCATTTTGTACCAAAATTAGTGCAATCAGTTTTTTCTACAGAACTTCTGTATGAAAGTTCTGATTTGAATAAAGTTTGGAATGCATGTTTAGTGACCTGGAATACATCACATACAATACAGGTTTTTTTCTCATGCTGAAATTATACAAATTAGATGAACTGTGATTTATTCAGTGCCACTTGTACACAGTAAGTACACATGTCAATATGGCTCAGGCTAAGGGCTGTATATATGAACCAATCTTCACGAAAATTCTTGGGTACCTTTGTTATCACCTTAGAACGAGAACGAGTGTTTTTGGGTGTGGTCCAAAATTCAAGATGGCTGCTAGCGGCCATTTTATACTGAAATTAGGTGCAATCACTTTTTTTGTACAGAACTTCTATATGAAGGTTGTGATTTGAATAACATTTTGTATGAAAGTTTAGTAACATGGAATACATCACATGTGATACGTTTTTTTTTCTCATGCATAAATTATGCAAATTAGATGAACTTTGATTTATTCAGTGCTACTTATACACAGTAAGTACACATGTCAATATGACTCAGGCTAGGGGCTGTATTTATGAACCGATCTTCACAAAACTTCTTGGATACCTTTGTTATCAACTTGGGGCTAGAACAAGTGTTTTGGAGTGCAGTCTGAAATTTCAAGATGGTCGCCGGGGGCCAAGTAGGCAAATTTTGATTTATTCAGTGCTACTTATCACAGTAAGTGCGCATTTCAATACTGCTTTGGCTTCTAACTGTCACCCACCTTTACAATACTTTACCTGTGCCTTTGTTACAGGCTACAGTCAGTATTTATGTACAGACCTTTACAATCCTTTACATGTACTTTTGTTATCAGGTCAGTACCTAGATGTGTGTCATTGCTGTGTCACATACTATACATGTACATGTCTTACACAAGTTGAGCTACAGGGTCATTGACACTTTCATTTGCTTCAAAATCATGGTACATGGCCTCTTATTGGAACAAGCTCATTCAACTTGTTCTGCTGAGTGAACATAAGCTATGTTTTTTAAACAAAAAATACAGTTTTCATTTATGGCTATTGAAAAAAATCTTGTATTTTTATACTGTACCAATGACCCAGACATAGCTGGTGCTAACTCTTAAAATATAGGGCCAAACACAAATTTTGCCCCCCAATCCCCAAAATTTGCATCTAAAACTAAAGAAAACATGTCCTGAAAGGCCCTCCACACTTCGCCCCTACTGCGCATGCGCAGTGTCAAGGACGTTCCGAAATTGGCGCCATTTATCATTCTAAGTTTGGCCCTTCATCAGTTAACATCTGACTGATCTTTGTGCTTTTAAATCTCAGTTTAAATGATGCCAGACACATAAATATTAGTGAAATGGTGATTCTAAGGAGGATAGAAAAGGAGGAGAGGAAAAGAATGTGTGACAGAATATTATCAGGGCTGTAACTTAAAATTTTTTAATGAAATTATGTTAAGTTACCTATTTTCAAGGCAGCAGCCATTTTGTTGTCATTCTGATTATTTAGTTACACTGTTTTTTCAAGTGTTTTTCCTCTCTCCCTGTCCTTTAAGTTCCCCCTTGCTATTCTCCCATGCTTTTGGCATAGTTTCTGTAATTATTATTACTAAAATTTCTTGGGAGTTTTAGCTGAATAACAGAATGAATTCTGTTCTTTCCCCATGTTTACGTCTTCACCTACGGGTGGTTAGGCGTTGTGTTCTGCATCTACCATCTGATGTTCTGCAGTTTCTTCCCTGGAAGTCTCTGTTTTGCATCAGATGGTGTATTTTTGGTAACTGATTTCGGGCCTGGGTGCCTGGAGTCTTATTTTAGTGTTTTTACACTCATTGTTTACATTTACAACAGCCCTCTGTGTGAGGGGGGGATTTCTAAATAATAATATCTTTATGTTATTTTAATCATAACTAGATACATTATTATTGTTCGTAAGTGTTGAATAAATTGTTTAAAATTTTTTTAAAATTTTTGTCCACACTTAGGCTTGGGATCCATTGGGGCTCAACGTTACTTTTCAGAAACTTGGGCTGTTCTGAAAAAATATTTTATCAAAAAATTATTTGACGTCCGCTTGCTCGCCCGGTGTAGCGTCCATTCACCGAATGGTTCGGCAGCCGGGTTCGTCCGTTGCGGTCTAGAAGGAATTTTGGGGTGATGCGAGCACTATAAAATTAACTTAATGCACACCCAGTGACGGCGGATCGGAGGGAGAACGGAGGAAGCCTTTTAGTCCGGTTCATAGCTCGTTCCGGTCCATCCGGACGGCAAGCGAGAGAGGCCCCTCTCTCGTTCAACAACATCTGGCCCCAGATGTTGTGGTACAAATGTGTCGCTAGCGGAGCATACGTCCGTCGCTCGGGACGCTCCGTTGTATAGGCAGTCCGCTGAGACTGCTAAGGCTTCCTCTTCTCGTCAGCGCACACGACCGCACCTTGGCTGCGTGACCGCCGATATATTACCAGCTTTGCCGTTCAAGGATTCTTCGGCGACCAGGTCACACCATCCGGCAGCCAGGGATTCGAGACCGATGGACTCCGGACGTTCGCATAGGAAGTATGCGGGAGCCATCTGATGCGGAGCTGCCCTCGGCGAAGCAGCGATAGACTGCGCCTCCGCAGGTCTCGACGCCGGACATTCTTGTGCACATAGCACAGCTTATCGCAGCATCCCAGCAGCCGACAGAAACGGTGTCGGATCGAGAATTATCCGACAGCGCTGGGTCGGTAGCCGGAGACTCGAGGCCTGCAGACTCCGGACGTTCGCATAGGAAGTGTGCGGGAGTCAACGTACACGGAGCTTCCAGCGGCAATGCATCGTAAGTCCGCTACTGCACAGGCCTCGGGAACGGACGTGCTTTCCTTATAGCACAGTTTATCGCAGCATCCCAGCATCAACTGAATCTGTCGCATATATTTTATCCGACGATGCTGGGTCGGGACGCTCCGCGGAAGCGGGTACGGACGTCCGAAAGTTTCATCCGGTCCGACGGGATACCGAAAGGGATTCGGAGGATTTCAAGCTTTCCCTTTCGGAACAACATATGCTGCGATGCCGGATAAGAAACTGATAGCGTCGGTGGACTTAGAAATTTTTGGTTCGGTTCAGGGACATCGTCCCTCAGTTCCGACATAGTCCAATAATGTCACACAAACTTTCGAATTATTGAACGACGCTATATATATTATTATTTTATGCTTGCTATCCAAGCATTTCTGGTTTCTTGTTCGAAGGTGTGCCTCTGTCGTCATAGTTAATGAAGAGTTAGCGGCAATAAGTGCTCATGGAATATGTCTATCGCTTACGGAGTGACATTCGCTAGCTCACCCGGTGTAGCGTACATTCATCGAATGGTTCGGCTGCCGGGTTCGTCCGTTGCGGTCTAGGAAGGAGATTTGGGTGATGCGAGCACTTTAATTACTTTAGTACTCACCCAGTGACGGCAGATTGAGGACAGATCGGAGGAAGCCAACAACATAGGGGACCGCATGTTGTGGTTCAGATATTTTGCATTCGGAGCATATGTCCGTTGCTCGGGACGCTCCGTTATATTGACAGTCCGAGAGACTGTCTTTAATGCTTCCTCATCCTCACAGCAGGGCACACGACCGCACATTGGCTACGTGACCTCGAGTATCCGATCAGTTTCGGCATTCAGTGATTCCACAGCGAATAGGTCGCGCCATCCGGTAGCCAAGGGACACGAGGCCTATACACTCCGTTCGCTCGCATATTGGAAGTATGCACGGGGTAACGATCTCGGAGCTTCCTGCGGCAATGCATCGTAAGACCGCTGCTCCTCAGGCCTCAGTGACGGACGTGCTATCCGAGTTAGCACAGTTGTTTCGCAGCATCCCAGCAATTGACAGTTTCTCGGTCGAATCACGAATTATCCGACGGCGCTGGGTCGGTGCGGTCCGCGGTTGCATCAAGCTACGGACGACCGAACGCTTTATAGGGTCCGACAGGATGGCGAAAGGGATTCGAAAGATTTCGAGTTTTCCCTTTAGTAGTATCGGAAGATGCCTTTCATATCTTCTGGCATTTCTTCCAGTGATTATTTTTCGGACTTCATTGCTGCGATCTTGGATAAGAGACTTATAGCGTCATTGGACTCGGATTTTTCGATCGGTACAGGGACTTTGTCCCTGACTTACCGACGCAGTCCAATATTGTCATTACAACATGTGTTTTATTTTTCGACGCTATATATTTATATATATATACATGCCTGCTACTAAGCATGATAGTTTAGTTTCTTGTCCGCGTGGCTCATTTCTGCCATTTTATCTTTTTTACATATAGTTTATTTTGGCAGAGCAGGGCATACCGAGAGTTCATATGCGTCTGGACGGTGTGATTAAGACTGCATATATTCTTTTTCGCCGTTTATGTCTTTTCCAATTTCAATGTTGGGTACGACATTATGTATAGTAGACTTAACTTAGACGCTTTATTATACGTAATCCGCCTGACTGAGGCGTTATCATTACGTCTTCAAGAAAAGATTTACGGGATATTATTCTCAATGTAATTTCTTTTGAGGGCAGTAGTTTGTTCACGTATAACTCCGCCCTTCAGTGGCTGATTGGAGTTGGTTAGACGTGATGCAACCCTAGCTACATCCACGCGTGGATAGTAGGTTAAGAACTCTCTCAGAGTCGCTTCGTTCTCGGAGGAGCTTCTCTTCGACGGCAACTTTCCGGCAATCCATGAATTGCTTGATTATACATTCTCTTGTCTATCTAGTGTTACAAGAGATTCAGACTGGGGCAAACATTCGGTGGTTGACTCAGAGAGTGCCGCCGCAGTTGCCGGACCCGAGTGTGGCTGTTATGACGGTTGCCAGTCAAACAGATTGGGATATATACTGATCCCTACGGATTCGAAGTGCCAGGGTCTTTGGGTTCCGCAGTCTTTTAGCTATCAGTTTAACTTCCGCGGAATAATGTTTTTTAGGCTTGCTTTATGTCATTGCATGAACATTATTCAGTAACGCATGCCCAAATTCCTGTCCTTTAATTTGACAGTAGTGGCGTATCTCCGGAACCAGGGAGGCACTCTTTCATTTCCGTTATTCAATTTAATGGAAAGAATCCGTCTGTTGGTTATAGTACACCAAGTTCAGTTTTGGTCCGTCATATTCTGGGTCGTCTGATTGTTTTATCGCACTCCCGTTCTCTTACGGGTCGCTTGTTGCTGTCAGAATGGACTCTCAACAAACAAGTATTCAGTCAGATTTGCTATCTATGGGAGCGCCCAATGATGTTTTATTTATGACACAGCTTGCTAATCAATTGCAGACGTATGTGTTGGCTTGTCCAGATCTCTGAGCTAATACTGTTAACGCTCTATTGATCTATAGGACGGAATGATAGGATACGCGTATCCTCCGGCGCTGTTGTTTTAGCAGGTATTGCTAAGATAAACAACCACAATACATTTCTGTTGATAGCATCTCTATCTTCACAGAGATCATGAGTAATTTACTCTCTTGTCTACTGTGGATCTTAACGTGAAATCTTCCTCTATGTGAGGATCTTTTTTCACTAGGTAAATCGTGTCATCTTTATCACAACCAGCAAGGTCGCAACCTTCATGTATTCCGTTGTGTGGTCCGTATTGCATTGTAAGCACTGTACTGGACGAGCTTTGGACGCAATTTCTTACTATAGGAGATCCTCTTCTTCGCTATTCTATGCGACTAAGTGGAGGCTCTTCCGTCGTGGTGTAGGGATCATTAGGTTCATATGGTTGATCCCTCCATACTACTCATTGCTATTTTTTAGTATACTTGTTTCACAAGATCTACTGCAGCCTGTTGTTATTTAGGTTATAGGTTTATGTTACCTCATACCTATGCACTCTACGATAGTTTACAATTGAGTCTTTTATCTCTTTATCTAAGTCAGTTAGTAACTTTTTGATAAATAGACTTAGAATCTTTAGATTAAATTCCTATACGGATTTTAACTTCGGTTCTTATTTAGCTAAGTTATCATTTGAGCCTCTGGAAACAGTAGTTTTCAAATTCTGACCCTTTAGACAGTAATTCTGTTGGTTTCTCTTTTACTGTAGAGTCAGTGAGTTTCATGCACTATCGATGGATGATTTTCACTTTCATAGTTTCGGAATCAATACTTCCGTTACTATTTAGGTTGGATTGTTGCATAAGAGTTAGGCTCCTATTATCCGGAACCTTTTATTTTAAGGTCCTTCCGTCTTCGTATGGGCATAGGCCTTTACTCTTTCCGGGTACAGTTTATGTATTTATAAACAGATATCTGTTTATTACAAGGGCGTAAGCTTCTTCTGTCTTTGATGTCTAGTAGAAGGACGTTACGCTCCATTTTATTGTTAATGGATTCTATTAACTAGCGTACTGCTTACGGTATATCATTGGCTTAGCAGTTGTGCTTAAGATTTCGACTCATGAATTAAGAGTTCTTCTACTTCTTGGGCTTACATTAATAGTGTTCCTATTATAGATTTTTGAAGGCTGCTCATTGCGCTCAGCCATCCACATTCATGAATTTTATCTCAGAAATATCGAGTCCATTTCTGGAGGCCTCTATTGTTAGGTCTATTATCTACTGCTCAGAATGTCATTCACTTAACAGTTGCTACTATAGCTAGGTAGGCTGTCTGTTTCGGCAGTGTCTCCGTTCGGCTGCCCTCTTCGCTCTGGGCTATTTGACCCAGGGCAAGAAAAAGGGGGGGGGGGGGGAGGGTGTTCCCTTGGGTCACCTGTTTTTACTATGAAAACAAGGGGATACCTCCTCCGGAGTTAGTAATTCTGAGCTGTTATTGGGATGGTTGTTTAGTGAGAAGTTTAAGTTTATAAAATTCATTCAAGTCTTAGTTTTTAAAGTATAGCTTTTGAATATTGCATATGTCAACGGATATGATTATGCAATTCTCACACACTTTTAGGAGTATAAGAGTCTCTATTCTCTAGACTTACTTTATTACGGGCTTACTTTAAAAATTATTAGTATAAGGATTATTGGATATTAATAGAGTACATGGATGTATGAAGCTCAATTTTTGGAAGGTGTTGTATCTTTCTAATTTATCATAAATAAGAAAGATACATGTAAGGCCTATTACTTCTTTTCCCTACAGGGGATGACTCTATTTTATTTTATTGAGCGTATTCCATTTTGCTCTATGTCCTTGGCCCTCCAGCCTTTTTACTATTCAGCTATGTCTGGGTCATTGGTACAGTATAAAAATGTTAAAAAATTTATAGTAATTTATATATTTTTTATACTTACCAATGACCCAGACGGGGATGGCCCTCCCAGGAGTTGGGAACTCTTGCCTCCCCGCTGAGTACATAGCGCTTACCAGGCACTGGTTATTAGAATGATAAATGGTGCCAATTTCGGAACGTCCTTGACACTGCGCATGCGCAGTAGGGGCGAAGTGTGGAGGGCCTTTCAGGACATGTTTTCTTTAGTTTTAGATGCAAATTTTGGGGATTGGGGGGCAAAATTTGTGTTTGGCCCTATATTTTAAGAGTTAGCACCAGCTATGTCTGGGTCATTGGTAAGTATAAAAAATATATAAATTACTATAAATTTTTTAACTTTTCAGGCACCTATTGCCTGATTAAAATTGTGCCCAAAAAATTTTTTAACCAGTCAAAATCTACACCGACTGAAGCCAATTCTTTTCAAAATTTGATGTCTAATAAATATCATTGAAACTTGAACATGTAAAAAATAATTGTTGAATGACTAATGATTCCCAGGAGTGTAAACATTTCAAATTTCTGAAACATTTTAAACTGATTTCAGAGATTGAAGATAAAAAAAGAAAGATCTTCCCCCTTGTCAAAAAATGGATGTAAATTACCTGAGAAACAAGATTTTTTTTAAATAGCCTATTGAAGGACTTTTTTTTACAAGTGTCATTTTCTAGTCTTATTTGGTAAAGATTTTATTGTATATAGTTGTCTAGAACAATACAATTTCAATTACTGAGTGGAAATTTGATGGGTACTGTGCAATAAAATGATCAAGAGTACTGCTTTGCAGTACTCTTGATCATTTCATTGCATCGTGCCAGGTGTATTTGAAAATTTGTCTGGTCAAGATTCTGTGAAATTTTTTTTTATTGAGTTGTGTTAACAACCAAGACCTATAGTTTGGCAACATTCGATGTGTGTCTGAGCGGGCGTCCAGACATCCTCAAACTGTTAGTGCAATAACTTGAACAAATGTTTTCAGATTTGACTAATATTTGCCATACAAGTCTTCAGTCTTTCGATTTTGAGGCACGCTATTGCTCTTGCGCGCCATGGCGCCCGCAATATTAACTTCTTGTGAGCCAACAACAGCACGCCTCGGTTCTGCTAAGAGAGCGATCAAAATCTGGTAATTCAGTCAAGTTGAGATATCATTTCTGTGTGAACAGCCAATTATTTTTTATTCGGTAACAAAGGACAAATATTTGGCAGTCGGTTTTAGTAACAGTGTGAATGTATTCAGCATAAATCCTATTTATTTCTACTGTTTGGAAAAACCTGGTGTTCTCTGAGAGGTTCGTGCTCCCTGGACCAATCACCATTCAGTATTCACCAATGGAGCAAATTTATTAGCTCTGCATAAATTACAGCCGCAGTGTGCTCTTTTCTTTTGTTACTTGGAGCATAATACATCGTCATGACCCAAAAGTTGGTATTCATTTAACCCTTTACCTAACTTAACGGCCAATACCGGCCAGCGCTATACATGAAAATCGCCATTTAATTTTTTTTTAATATTTTCATTTTTTGCTTCCAAAACATAGGTTGTGACCCCTCATTGGAACGGGCGCATCGCGCTCGTTCCAATGAGGGGGCACAACCTATGTTTTGGAAGCAAAAAATGAAAATTTTTAGTTATACGAGAATTTTTTTACGAGTGTCGTCTGCTACTAGTGTTAGGTAAAGGGTTAATGAAAACCATGAAAGCACCAAGTCGCCCAGCTTCCATGTTGCCGTTCAATATGGATGTGCCCAAGTACCGTACTGAATGCACAGTGCTGTCAATTACTGGATGCATTCTTCATTGCAATTTGCATGTTAATTGTTCTTGCCAACAACACGACCATCACTCGATGGGGCTGGATACAGGATAGCGCGCCTCACTTCAAATAGTAGCGAGCGATGTATAATGCACCTACGATTTTGAAAATCGAAAGACTGAGTCTTTTGCAATAATATCTCAAGCAAGTTCGAAAATTGACCTGTCCCAGTTTTTCCTTGCAGAGTTACGGGCTTAATTAATTTTATGTATTCTGACCTTATTATCATTATAACATGAACAAAGGTTCCAGATTTGACAACCGGCATATGGTTGATAACCGGATTATAGAAATGCAGCACTCTCTGATTGCCACCACAACTCAATGCCTTCATCTCCGATGCACACCTCTTGTTTTATTTGTACATCATGAAAAGGTGTTTGATTTTTATCCCTTGTACAGTCCTTTCATTAAGTCATTAATTTTATACTTTATTTAGATTTCCATTTCTTTCTTTTCCAGGCCCAACCAAAAAGGACTTTTCCTAGAAAAACATTATTTGAAGTGAGGCAGCAACCAACTGATGTCATTCCAAACTTGTACCATATGGCTCATTCCTGGTAAAGATAACTATATGTCCTCTTATAATCCTTCAACTCTGGAATGGATGACAACAATTTTGTTTGTCTCTCTCTTAAGTTTTTGTTAACTTTTTATTTAATGTATCGACCATTTGTTTCAACATATTACTTTAGTTTACCCCTGTCCTTTTATCTAATGTATCGATCGTTTGTTTCAACCTTTGACTTTAGTTTACCCCTGTCCAATAGTATAAAACTGCAGAACTTCAGCAACAGCTCTAGTGGCCAATCTGCTCCAAAAACCCCTGCAGCGCACTCTCGAGCTCGATGACCTAGAACAATGGTGTGTGAAATGGAGAATTAAGCTAAACGCCAATAAAACACAACGAATCACCTTTACTCGCAAGAAAAATAAACGTGATTTTGACCTAAAACTTTTGGATAACACCCTCCCAGAATGCAAAGAGGCGAAATTCCTGGGCATCACCATTGATCAAAAATTGTCCTTTAACAAACACACTGACGACATGGCGAAAAAAGCCACTAAACGCATTAATTTATTAAAAATGCTAAAGGGAACTTCATGAGGAGCCAACCGGTCCACCCTACTCAAACTATACAAAGCCTTTGTGTGCCCAGTACTCGATTACGGGGCAATCATCCTAACTGACCTCAACCAAACTAATATGGGAAAACTCCAGAAGGTCCAAAAGGACACACCCATCAAAACACTCCACGACAGGGCCGATATCCCCACCATCAAAGACTGCCTAGCCACCCTAGCCGCAAAAAATCATGACTGGCTAGCCGACAGTGAACTAATCTCTGAATTTGGAGCGATCTGCGAAAGCCGACAAAAGCCCAAAAATTCCGATCAAAACTAAGACCGCTAGAAAAAAACGCTCGCGATCCCCGGCACCTCCATATAATCTCAGACTAACCTAAATAAGGTCGCAACAAGCGAAGGGTACAACAGGAAAGAAACACCTTCGGGTGTGGTTTAGTGTGCTAAACCTGTTACCCTCCAGCTGCAATCTCATTTCCAGCCGGGGAAGCTCAGCCCACATAAAACGCTCGCGATACCAGGCACCTCCAAATAAACTCAAACTAATCTAAATATGGTTGAAACCAGCGAAGGGCACAACAGAAACACCCTCGGTGTGATTTTGTGTCTAAATCTGTTACCCTCCTGCTACAAACTCACTCTCAGCCTAAGAAGGTGAGCTAACAGGCAGATTAACATCTTAACTGTGGCCTTCTACCAGAAAGGGCTGCCTTCACCGACTCCGCTAAAGATTAGATCACAAATTAAAACATAATGTGCTACTTTTATCTGGTGGCAAGCATATGTTGATGGAAGAAATCTCCCTTTCTATTTGTGTCACTGTCCGGTATGTCATTCCAGAGTTATGGTACTTTATTCGTCAAAATATAAGCAATTTTCCACATGTCGAACAATAACTTGAAAATGCTTAGAGCAATTTTCATGATTTTTTGGTTGCAGGTATATGTTGATGGAAGGAATCTTCCGTTTGATTTGTGTCACTATCCGATGTGCCATTCCAGAGTTATGGGACTTTATTCGTCAAAATATGGGCAATTTTCCACATGTTGGACTTTGAGCAATTTTCATGATTAACCTGACAAGTACACATGTATACTGATATTGTTTTCTTCCCTCTTGTAATTAATAACGGGCATATCATGTGCTCATGGCGCAGCTGTTTATTTTACAACATAACAGGTGTCCCAATATACAGTTTTGGGGTAAGCTTGAAAGATACATTTGAAGTGCCATAACTGTTGTTTCTAAGCAAGTCTTGGCTGCCTACATAGGCAGCCAAGACTTGCCAAGAAACAACTGCAAAGTCATAGGATGTGGATTGTCAACGTAAAGCAAAAATGTATAAAAAACCTCCAGGCCCTTAAGGATTAAAGAAATAATAAGCCATTAATTTTAAAAAAATATGTTGACCATTTGACAAAACCACAATGTTCCAATAAGACTAAAATCTTCGCCCTCTGATTGGATGAGAGCTGGCATAGTTTCTTTTATGTTTACGGCTCCAGTAGTAAATGTTAACATCTGACGTCACCATGAGAAATATTTGAAATGACAACGCCCATTTCGTAATTGCTTCATCAATGGAATGACTACCAAGCCGCTTCATTTTTCTAGATTTTTAACACGTGGAGCAGACGGTGTTCTGGGTGAAGTTTCATTTAAGCTCCAAGCCACAAACCTCAGACCATGTTACCGTCAATTCATTACAATAATTTATAATGTTAGGCAAAAGTACCCTTGTGTTTCAGATGTCAGTAACATGATCTTGCTTGTATCAATTAAATAAATTTCCTTGAAGGCGAGAATTTATTGGATATATCTGGTGCAGCACAAGTTTCCCTTTTCGTCAAAATTGGGTCTCACAGAAAGACAAACGTGAAATTTTTATATCCTTGTTTCCTTTTATAGTGTATCCGTCAATGAAAACTTGGTTTTCCATTGTCGATACTCATACTTTGGGTTTATTGGATGCATAACTACATATGAAATAATACGAAGTTTTGAATCTAATAATGCCCAGTTAATGTTAAAATTATGCACAGCTGTTGTTCGTCATGATCAAATATTCAGAATGCAGCTGAGGTGTTCAGTTATTTCCACAATATCAGAAATTATAATACATGGTTTTCTGTTTACATCAAGTCACTTCAGGCAACTTTATTTATATCTTTGCAATGTCGCATCTTCTGTAAATTTGTCTGTATAAAAAAATTTTAATCACACATTTTTGTAATTCCTTGATACTTCTGATGGATGCCCAACACTGTGCTAACATTTTTTTTTAACATGCTCCTTCACTTGCAAGAAAAATTTGAGAGTTAATATTTTTTTCAAATTAGTGGCTTATTGTCTCTTTAACCCTTAAGGGCCTGGACAATTGTCCTGAATTCACACCTGACCACAGCCTGTACACATCCAGTGGCTTAACAGTGATTTCTGGTCAAGTCTTGGCTGCCTTCAAGACTTTACTATAAAGCACTGCGAAGTAATTTGTTTATTGTCAGCAGGACCTACTCATGGGGGCATGTTAAGGGCACCTGTTCCGTAATCGTAAAAGTTGGAAATAGGCCTTCACGGGTTAAATAGTGACACATTGGGCCAAACAAAATTAAATAATTGATTCTCAGGCAATTTATTTTTGAAGTGAATGAGTGAGAGCGGTTTTTATTTTTGTTTTTTATTCCTGATGGAATGGTCGCTGATGCCTAAAATCCAGTTGTGAGAGCATAACTTAAAAAAATAGAGATTCCATGTTGATTTCACTGATAGTTTTTTTTTTATAATACAGTAAAATCTGTCTTGAGAGACCGCCCTTTGGGCCACACAAAAGTGGTCTCTCAAGACAGGTGGTCTCTCATAACAGGTTTCAGGTTTTCTCAAGTCAGTGAATAACCAACTACAAAATTCAGAAATGGAGAAGAATGGATTTTTGTAATTACTTTGTAGTTATTCTTTTTTATGAAGTTTTTGTAACAAATTGAAATGGATTGTTATAAAAATAAATTAGTGTTGAAAATCTTCATTGAAGATTTTCAACACAAATTTATTTGTATAATCCTATCTGTCACATTTCAGGTATGTATGAAATTGTTTATTCAGCAATAATCCTAATCTTTTCACAGGAGTCTTATAAAAACTTCTCAATCTTTAATGAGTTATGTAACTGAATAGCAATTGAAACCCAATTAAGAGTGCGAGCATCCTAATTACAATCTTAATTATGGAAACACTGGAACTACCAGCGCGATTGAAGAGAACGAATGCAGCTCTGGAGTCTCTTGCCCTATCACCTGGACTATCCAGGAGATAGGCAAGAGCGTTCATCTGAACCTTGAATTCAAGGTTGAAGAAGAGAAAGAATTACCACCCGCCTCGGGGAGAGGTAGTACCTTTGATGGGTGGATCCCCTCTCACACTGGTCCTCACCCGAGTAGGTCAGGAGGCCCTGAAAAGAGAAAGAGAAGAAAGAAGAGCCCGTCCACCAAGCGGAGGGATTCCCGACGCTTGGAGGCATTCTTGGAAATGAAGAAAGAAAACTGTGAGGAAAAGAAAGAGCCAGAGGCGGCCACCACTTCCCCTCCCACTCCCACAGACAGCTCCATCCAAATGCCGGTTTCCCAGCCGGTATTGTCGGATGTGGAAGAGTCTGTGGAGACTGAGGTGGAAATGGAAGCTGCCTTCTCACCTCTTCCTGATCCCCACTCGCCTCTTCCTTCTAAACCAGAATGCCAGGACGCGGACGACAGGCTGGAGAACATCTTACGGGAAAACAAAATACAAGGGGACCTTCACAGGCAAGAGATGGACAGGAAGTACCAACTACTCCTCCAACAAATTGAAGAAGCCAATAAACTAATAGACGCCAGAAACCTACAACAACAAAAGACTCAGCAATCGCCCACAACCACTCCAGACTCGGCTAGGACCAGACCCTACAAAACTCAGCAACCACCATCAGGCAGCCCACCAACAACACCAACTACCACTGTCTCTCCTTCCAAACCTCCACCTCTGAAAAAGAAGCAGAAAAGACACAAGCGCCGCTAACAACCCACAACTTCTCCTTTACCACGGTCTGACACTCCAAAATTCTACAGCTAATGAGGGTCGAAAGGGGCTTGCTCCCCAAATTGTCCCTGCGCACCTTTGGCATGCAAAACCATTTGATTCGGTCACAGTGGTTCCCGAAAGGGGTCATTCTTGTTTTCTTTCTAAGACGTCCCACCCCACAAACAGAGACAGCCTGAGGCAGATTATACTTGCCAGTGATGGCCAGCATTCGAAATCATCTCCAAAGTGGCAGACTATACTTGCCTGAAAACCTATGACTACTGCACCCTCGGGGAGAGGTAGTACCTTTGTGAGAGGACCCAACCTCCCACACTGGTCCTCACCCGAGGGTTCAACCTACATCAGTCAACGAAGCCACCCACCCGCCACGCCTCAACCGGAGACACCTGCCGAGTACCTGATCCTTTTCCTCCTTCAACATGCCTTGACATGAGAAAAATTGATCATATACAGCCACTGAGGGTTGAAAGGGGCTTGCCCCAAACCTTCCCTGCGTGAAACCAATCCATTCCAGGTCACAGTGGTCTCTCAAGACAGGTGGTCTCCCACAGTAGGTCCATTAAAGAGTAAAACCAATCGGTGCCTGGCAGATGTGGTCTCTCAAGACAGTGGTCGCTCAAGACAGGTTTTACTGTAGTGTTCATACAACACAAAATCAATATAGAACAACTATAATGGAGATAAAAAGTAATGATTATTTTATTTTAACTGGTTGAGTGCAAGAGGCCACATTCAGGCCTTTCTAAAAAATTAGGGTGCTAGTGCAAACGTAAATAATAGTTTGTTTACTCTAACTTGTTCTATTACAAATTATAGGAGAGTGCCTGTTGGCACTCACTCTCCAATAATTTGTAATAAACAATTTTTGAGAAAAAAAATTCAGACCACCAGAATTAATCTAGCCCTCCGCCAGTTAAATAAATATTTATTTTGTGCATACATATGAGAATCGTGTCGCATTTTGCAAAGAGAAAAACATTACTGTATCAATGTATATGACATATTACCTTGCAGATGTGATACCGCTAAAATCACAAACTATGATAGTTTATACATTTTCAATTTTTCCTCCAAAATAAATAAGACTGACGTGAGCCAATGCTTGAGAATCCAAAAATTAATTTTCTTAATTATTTTTTTTTAATTATTTGACTGGCTCTTTACCCTGGAAATTGGTCAGAATTAATTGGTCACACTGAGTATGGAAGGTAAATTTTATGTCTCTTTATATTTTACTTTCAAATAATAGGTTATGAAACCTCAATGAATAAGCCCAAGGAGAGTTCATAATATATAATTTTGAAACAAAGCATAATTACTTTTAGTTAAGGCCTCATAAAGTAGATTTTCTGTTTCTCAAGCCATTTCTTGTAAAATTGCATGCGGGCGGCGGTGTTTTTATTTATTTATTTTATTTTTAGCTCACCTGGCCTAAAAAGGCCATGTGAGCTTTTCACATCACTTGGCATCGGTTGTCGTCCGGCGTCCATAAACTTTTCCGGCGTCCATAAACTTTTCACATTTTCATCTTCTCTGTAACCGCTGAGCCGGTGTAAACCAAACTTGGCAGGAATGGTCTGTGGGAGGTTCTCTACAAACGATCCTCATTTTATTCCCGTCTGGTGGCTTCCAGAGGCATTCTTTGATTCTGGTTGGTGGATTTTCAAAAATATTCTCCTGAAACCGCCATGCCAAATGTTTTGAAACTTCACATAAATGATGACTTGGACCCCCTCTACCAATGATCCTCATTTAATTTGATCGGGTTACAAACATGGTCAAAATTGCGGCTTACAATTACTATAGAAACCCTATGAGAAATCACATTTTCATCTTCTCTGGAACTACTGAGCCGACGTGACCCAAATGTGGCAGGGATAGTCTATGGGAGGTCCTCTACAAACGATACTAATTTTGTTCCCATGGCTTTGAAAACATGGCTAGCAGAGGCATTCTTTGATTCTGATTGGTGGATTTTGAAAAATCTGCTCCTCTGAAACCACTGGGCCAAATATTTTGAAATTTTGCATGGTGGATGACTGGGACCCCCTCTACCAACGATCCTCATGTAATGTTGATCGAGTTGCAAACATGGCTTCAATTGCAGCTTATAGTTACTATAGATACCCTATGGGAAATCACATTTTCATCTTCTTCTCTGGAACTACTGAGCCGACGTGAACCAAACTTGGCAGGAATGGTCTATGGGAGATCCTCTACAAACGACCCCATTTTGTTTCCGTGGGTTGAAAAAATGACCACCAGAGGCATTCTTTGATTCTGGTTGCTGGATTTTGAAAAATCTTCTCTGAAACTGCCAGGCCAAATGTTTTGATACTTCACATAAATGATGACTGGGACCCCCTCTATCAACGATCCTCATTTAATGTTGATCGGGTTGTAAACATGGTCGCAATTGCAGCTTATAGTTACTATAGAAACCCTATTGGACATTTCATTTTCATCTTCTCTGGAACTACTGAGCCGACATGAACCAAACCTGGCAGGGGTAGTTTATGGAAGGTCTTCTACAAATGCTACTCATTTTTGTTACTGTGCATCGAAAAACATGGCTGCCAGAGGCATTCTTTGATTCTTATTGGTGGATTTTGAAAAATCTTCTCCTCTGAAACCACAGGGCCAAATGTTTTGAAACTTAGCATGGTTGATGACCGAGACACCCTCTACCAACGATCCTCATTTAATGTTGATCGGGTTGCAAACATGGCCACAATTGTGGCTTATAGTTTCTATAGAAACCCTATGGGAAATCACATTTTCATCTTCTTTTTCCGGAACTGTTGAGCTGATGTGAATCAAACCTGGCAGGAAGAGTCTATGGCAGGCCCTCTACAAACACTACTCATTTTGTTACATGGTTGCCAGAAGCATTTTTTGATTCTGATTGGTGGATTTGAAAAATCTTCTCCTCTGAAACCACAGGACCAAATGTTTTGAAACTTTGCGTGGTTGATGACTGGGACACCCTCTACCAATGATCTTCATTTAATGTTGATCGTGTTGCAAACATGGCCACAATTGCAGCTTATAGTTACAATAGAAACCCTATGGGATATCTCATTTTCATCTTCTCTGGAACTACTGAGCCGACATGAACCAAACCTGGCAGGGGTAGTTTATGGAAGGTCTTCTACAAATGCTACTCATTTTTGTTACTGTGCATCGAAAAACATGGCTGCCAGAAGCATTTTTTGATTCTGATTGGTGGATTTTGAAAAATCTTCTCCTCTGAAACCACAGGGCCAAATGTTTTGAAACTCTGCATGGTTGATGACTGAGACACCCTCTACCAATGATCTTCATTTAATGTTGATTGTGTTGCAAACATGGCCACAATTGCAGCTTATAGTTACTATAGAAACCCTATGGGAAATCACATTTTCATCTTCTCTGGAACTACTGAGCTGACGTCAACCAAACTTCGCAGGAATGGTCTATAGGAGGCCCTCTACAAACAATCCTCTTTTTGTTCCCGTTGGTTGAAAATATGGCCACCAGATACATTCTCTGATTCTGATTGATGGATTTTGCAAAAATCTTCCCCTCTGAAACTACAAAGTCAAATGTTTTGAAACTTCACATGATTAAGGACTGGGACACCTTTTACCAATGATCCTCATTTAATGTTGATGTAATGTTGCAAACATGGCCACAATTGCATCTCATAGTTAACTTGGAAAGGCTACAGGAAATCACATTTTTATATGTAGTTCCAGGTGAGCGATTACAGGCTCTTTAGAGCCTCTAGTTTATTTTTAGTCGAGTTGTGACGAAGTCAAACTCGACTTATAGTTTGGTGAATGGCGGGCAGGCGGGTGGGCGGGCGGGTGGGCGGGCGTAAACAATTGGTTTCCGGATGATAACTTGATAGTGGTTCAACTCACATTCATTAAACTTCATACGTAGGTTGGTCTTGGTGGGAGGAAGAACCCTATTGATTTTGGACATGCTACGTCGAAGGTCAAGGTCACAGTGACCTTGAACGTAGTAAATCTTAAACAATTGGTTTCCGGATGATAACTTGATAATGGTTCAACTCACATTCATGAAACTTCATAGGTAGATTGGCCTTGGTGAGGGGAAGAACCCTATTGATTTTGGACTCGCTACGTCAAAGGTCAAGGTCAACGTGACCTTGAACATAGTAAATCGCAACAATTCCTTTCCGGATGATAACTTGATAGTAGTTCAACCTACATTCATGAAACTTCATAGGTGGGTTGGCCTTGGTGCGAGGAAGAACTCTATTGATCTTGGACTCACCAGATCAAAGGTCAAGGTCACAGTGACCTTTAACATAGTATATCGCAACAATTGGTTTCCGGATGATAACTTGATAGTGGTTCAACCTAGAGTCATGAAACTTCATAGGTGTGTTGGCCTTGGTGCGAGGAAGAACCCTATTGATCTTGGACTCACCAGGTCAAAGGTCAAGGTCACAGTGACCTTGAACATAGTATATCGCAACAATTGGTTTCCGGATGATAACTTGATAGTGGTTCAACCTAGAGTCATGAAACTTTACAGGCGTGTTGGCCTTGGTGCGAGGAAGAACCCTATTGATGTTGTACTCACCAGGTCAAAGGTCAAGGTCACAGTGACCTTGAACATAGTATATCGCAACAATTGGTTTCCAGATGAGAACTTGATAGTGGTTCAACCTAGAGTCATGAAACTTCATAGGTGTGTTGGCCTTGGTGCGAGGAACTGTTGTCACAACTCGACATTGGATCGGTGATCCTGAGCGGCATTTTTTGTAATTAGTTCTTTGCCATCAAAAGTTCATGTTCTTGTTTGTTTTTATGTCTTAGGCTTCATAATCTACAGTCCAGAACAGCTTGGGTGGTGGTGTATTTCGTCCAGACATGTTAACTCTCTCGGAATGCCTGGGAAAATTCCGGAATTTCAGTGTAGTTCCCGGCCTCCCAGACGGGAATCAGTTTTGGACCAAAAATCCCTGAAAACAACAGTCAAATGTTTCGTTCCCGTTGTAACTTGTGAAAAACGTTTGGAGTCAAAACACATGCATTTCAAACTCTGGTAAAAACTCACGAAGCAGTAAAATATGGATTTAAGTTAAATTTATTTGAGAAAAGGATATTTTATGATATATATTTCAACTGCATTCATGTTTATTTCTGGTGAGATTCGTGATCAATGTGCAAGTGTCGAAGTGAAAATAGGTGACTTACTTTTAAAAAATTGACAACTCCACCTTCATTTAAATGCAGTTTTTGGAAATTAAAATATATGAAAAGGAATAAAATAATATATATATATTTATTCTTTCATAGAATAGCTTTAATTCTCATCCCTTTTCCAAAATCAAAACGTAAACAACAACTATTTAGCACAGTTTAAAAGTAGGTTAAAGTCGCTTAGGATGCCGAAAAATCATGACTGCATATTTAAACACAATGGACTTATTTTCTAACACTACATTTATTCTGTTGTGCTGACTACAGAACTGTTAACTGTTGGCCATCTGTACCCAGAAAAGTTCGAATGGAATTAAAACCCACCTGCGACAACCGCCTTGTGTCCTTGGGCAAGACACTTCACCCCGAATGCCTACATGGGGGCACGATGACGCTGTGTACTGAGGCTTACTGCACGTCGATGGTGCGCATGTCTTCAACCACTCTAACCCTGCAAGGCATGGAGTGCAGAGTTATGATGTTGGAGAGCTGACAGCTGCTCGTCGTTGCTCGGTGGTTCTCTCCGGGTACTCTGGCTTCCTCCACCCGTCAAACTGTCACGGTCACGATTAGCCATTGTGCATAAGTATGTGACCTTAAACACCAATAAATAAATAAATATATATAATGGAATTAAAAAAAAAATGCTTCAATGATGAAAAGTTTTGCGTAGGGCACAAACGTCCCACATGCATGAAGTTTGATAAAGACACTTTCCAAGTACTAATGTTCTTGAAGTAACTGAACATTAGGACATCTTTTCCTGTTAACATTTCCAGACTTGGGAAATTATTAGCTAGTCTAGACTTTGATAAGAGCAAACCACAGGTGGAGGTGCTCTGTGAGGCAGTGTGGGTGGGTGGTGGTGGGGAGGGGGGGCTCATGAAGAAGAGGATCCTGGGGGGGGGGGGGCAAATCAACAGTTATTTTATGATTTTTTAACATAGCATAAATGCATCAGCATAGTTGACAACTAGTTCTGGATATAACCTGGTGTTAATAGTGGTCCATGAACTGAAAATTCACAATTTTTTTCTTTTATTTTGTCCCCGTGCAAACTTTTCCCTGAAAACCATCCCATTTTCCTGAAAATCACTCTCAGGTTCCCTGAAAAATTATTCTGGAGGTTAACATGTCTGATTTCGTCCCTTGAGTTCAAGAAGACTTTGCAATGCTAAAGCATTGCAAAGCCTTGTTGCACACAAGGGACAAATTTATTAATTTTATAAACTTGTGTAAAATATGAGACATAAGGCCTAAAAAAATAAAAAATCTGTTTCTCAGGCCCTCCCACATGGTCCTTTTGGCTGCCGCATGCTCTCTTTTTATAACCAATTTAAACTTAAAAAAAATTCAAATTAAATGGTTTATGTCTGATATTTTACTCAAGTTAAACAATTGATGAATTTGTCCCTTGAGTGCAAGAAGGCTTTGCAATGCTTTAGCATTGCAAAGTCTTCTTGCACTCAAGGGTTGAAATACACCACCACCCATGCTATTCTGTAGATTATGAGGCCTAAAACTTGAACCAAGAACATGAACTTTTGATGGCAAAAAAGTAATTACTGAAATAAAAAATAAAATAAAAAACCGCTCGCCCGCATGCAATTTCACAAATAATGGCCTGAGAAACAGAAGATCTACTTTGTGTGGCCTAAACCATTTCATTTTTATTTTTTGAACTTTGCAATGGTTATAAAAAGAGAGCATGCGCTAGCCAAAAGTACCATGCTGGAGGGCCTGTGAAACATTTTCAACCTTTTTAGGGCTAATCAGACAAGAATTATCTTTACTGCTCTCTGTAGTCTATTAGGCAAATTATTATATGAACTGATTGTTTGGTATGAATTTGTTGTCATTGAAGTCCCTGTTGGAAGCCATGGAAGAAGAGCAGTGCTTGTTTACTGTCAAAACCAAGATCAGTTTTTTTTCTAGTTTTATAACAACCAGTAACCAATGCCTGGAGTGTGAATGATTGTTTAAACTTGGTTTATGCTTGTGTTGCTATGATATTAAGGCCTCTGTCAGTGTCGGAAGGCTTCCATTGGAACCCCTGGAAGTGAAACTTTCTGTGGTAAACTGATTCTGCTTTACTGGTAATTTAGGCCCTGATAACCAATGCCTATCTGGAAATCCCCCGATGTGGGCAGCTTAGGTATAAATGACCGGTAAACTTGACTTTATACCTGTTTTGTGGACATGATGTTGCCAGAGATGCTGAAATTGACCTTAAACACCAACAAATTGTGAGAGGAAATTTATTTTTTTCAAACAATATTTTTCTTTTCTTTTCAGTCGTGTTTTAGAGTGTTTGTTCATCATTGTTTCATCACCCTCCATTGTTAGTCATCCTGCCGTATACTGCACAGTGAGAGATTTTCTTGTGAATCTTTTACAAACTAGAAGAGGCTTGTTGTTCTTGATTTCCAGACCAGAAACTACAAATGGCATATTGCGATCTCTTATGCAGATTACTGTAAGTACCCTTATAAGGCCTAAGAAAATTTAGAATCTGTTTTTCAGGCCCTCCTTCAAGGTCATTTTGGCTGCTGCATGTTCTTTTTTAGCTCATCTGGCCCAAAGGGTCACGTGAGCTATTGCCATCACTTGATGTCCGTAAACTTTTCACATTTTCATCTTCTTCTCTGGAACTGCAAAGCGGATGTGAACAAAACTTGGCAGGAGTTGTGTATGGAAGATCTTCTACAAATGATGCTCATTTTGTTTCCGTCGGATGAAAAACATCGCTGCCAGAGACATTTTTAGTCGAGTTGTGGCAAAGTCAAACTCGACTTATAGTTTGATGAATGGCGGGCGGGCGGTTGTAAACAATTGGTTTCCGGATTATAACTTGATAATGGTTCAACCCATGTTAATGAAACTTCATAGGTAGGTTGGTATCGGTGAGAAGAAGAACCCTATTAATTTTGGACTTGCTTGGTCAAAGGTCAAGGTCACAGTGACCTTGAACATAGTAAAATTGTAAACAATTGGTTTCCGGATGATAACTTGACTACTGTTCAACCCACATTCATGAAACTTCAAATGTAGGTTGGCCTTTGTGAGAGGAAGAACCCTATTTATTTTGGACTCACTAGGTCAAAGGTCAAGGTTACAGTGACCCTGAACATAGTAAATTAAAACAATTGATTTCCTGACGTTAACTTGATAATGGTTCGACCCATGTTCATGAAACTTCATAGGTAGGTTGGCATCAGTGAGAGGAAGAATCCTATTTATTTTGGACTTGCTAGGTGAAAAGTCAAGGTCACAGTGACCTTCAACATAGTAAATTGTAAACAATTGGTTTCTGGATGATAACTTGATAATGGTTTGACCCACATTCATGAAACTTCATAGGTAGGTTGGCCTAGGTGAGTGGAAGACCCCTGTTTATTTTGGACTCACTAGGTCAAAGGCCAAGGTCACAGTGACCTTGAACATAATAAATCATAAACAATTGGTGTCCAGATGATAATTTGACAATGGTTCCACCTACGTTCATGAAACTTCATAGGTAGGTTGGCATTGGTGCAAGAAAGAGCCCTATTTATTTCGGAATCACTAGGTCAAAGGTCAAGGTCACAGTGACCCTTCACATAGTAAATTGTAAACAATTGGTTTCCGGACGATAATTTGATAATGATTAAACCCACTTTTGTGCTGTCACAACTCAACATTGGATCGGTGATCCTATCGGCATTTTTTGATTCTGATGGGTCAATTTTTAAAAATCTTCTCTGAAACTACAGGGTCAAATGGGGGGGGGGGGGGGGTTGGGGGGGGGGCGGTGGCTCCTGGTAGACTGTTGGACTTCTGTGCTAGAGGTCCCGAGTTCGATCCCTGTCTGGGACGACCCTCATTATGTCCTTGGGCAAGGCCTTTATCCGGTTGCCAACATGGGGGCACGATGATGCCATGTACTAAGGCGTACTGCACGTTGATGGTACACATGTCTTCAACCGCTATAACCCTGTTTGAGCAGATCTTGAACAGAGTTACAATGTTGAGGAGCTGACATTTGCTTGTTGATGCTCAGTGGCTCTCTCCGGGTACTCCAGCTTCCTCCACCTGTAAAACTGTCACGGTCGTGATTAGCCATTGTGCATAAGTATGTGACCTTAAACACCAATAAATAAATAAATACAGGATCAGATATTTTGAAACTTCCCATGAATGATGACTGGGACATACCAACGATCCTCATTTAATGTTGGTCGGATTACAAATATGGCTGCAATTGTAGCTCATACCATGGAAACCCTATAGGAAATCACATTTTCATCTTTTCCTCTGGAACTACCAAGCCGATGTGAACCAAACTTGGCAGGAATGGTCTATGGGAGGTCCTCTACAAACAGTTCTTATTTTGTTCCTGTTGGTTGAAAAACATGGCCACCAGAGGCATTTTTTATTCTGATTGGTCAATTTTCAGAAACTTTTCTGAAACTACAAGGTCAAATGTTTTGAAACTTCGCATGATGGATAACTGGGACATCCTCTACCACCAAATCTCATTTAATGCTGATCGGGTTGCAAACATGGCCGCAATTGTGGCTCATAGTTACCATGGAAACCCTTTGGGAAATCACATTTCTCTGGAACTACTAAGCCTATGTGAACCAAACTTGTCAGAAATGATCGATGGGAGGTTCTCTACAATTGTTCCTCATTTTGTTCCTCTTGGTTGAAAAAACATGGCTTTCAGAGGCATTCTTTGATTCTGATTGGTCGATTTTGAAATATCTTCTCCTCTGAAACTACAAGGTAAAATGTTTTGAAACTTCTCATGATTGATGACTGGGACACCCTTTACATATGATCCTGATTTATTGTTGATCAGGTGGTAAACATGGCTACAATTGTGGCTAAAAGTTACCATGGAAATCGTGAGGGAAATCACATTTTCATCTTGAGCCGATGTGAACCAAACTTGGCAGGAATGGTCTATGGGAGCTTCTCTACAAGTTTACCTAATTTTGTTCCTGTCAAATGAAAAACATGGCCACCAAAGGCATTCTTTTATAGTTTTTCGGTTGATTTTAAAAATTCTTCTCTGAAACTACAAGGCAAAATGTTTTAAAACTTCCCATGATTGATGACTGAGACACCCTCTACAAACGATCCTCATTTAATGTTGACTAGGTTGCAAAAATGGCTGCTATTGCGGCGCATAGTTACTCTGGAAACCCTATGGGAAATCACATTTTCATCTTATCTGAAACTACTTGGCCAATGTGAACCAAACTTGGCAGGAATGGTCTACGGGAGGTACTTTACAAACTCTTATAATGGTATGGAAAGTCCTCTGAAAATGGTCATCATTCTGTTTCACTCGGATGAAGGAGCATGGCAGCCAGCTGCATTCTTTGATTCTGATTAGAATAATTGAGGGATATGTATTTCTTCCAGTCAGATGAGTGATTACTTACTTATTTAAATTTTTTATTTTGTTTTTATTTTTCCAAAAAATTAAACAAAATCGTATCATGTGACCCTCTCATTGAAATAAGTTTGATGAGCTTGTTCCAATGAGGTGGGGGGGGGGGGGGGGGGGGGGGGGGGAGAACTTGATCTGGTGTTGTTGAAATTTTTTGAAAATTTGGTGTGTTTTTTTCTTTGCTTAATTTGTAAATTAAGCAGGTGGATATGCCCAAGTCGTTAGGTAAAGGGTTTACTGTTATTTCTTTTGAAAACCCACTTTGTATTCCGCAAGACAGGGAGGATTGTGCTACTAGACTGTTTTTTGTAGACATCTCTAATGTTCTTCAAGTGCCTTGGGAAATGACTTCACAAATCCCTTTGTTTATTTGGCACACTCTTTTTGATGACTTTGAGCTTTAACGTATGATGCTGCCTTGAATGTCGCCCTGAAGGAATGATCAGCTGATCTTTGTTATTGTCTTGAAGTCGAATTGGGCTGATTATTGTGCTGTAAAATGTCATGTAGCATATAATAAAAGGAAAATCTACACTATTTTAGTGAATATCGGGAATTATCTCATTCTTGTGGAGCTGAAAGTATTATCTCATCAGGTCCACACTTATGAGATAATTCTTGATATTCAGTAAAACAGCATAGATATCCTCATTTCTTTATTGTTCGCTCTGTAAATGGGACACCTCCTTTACAGGGTGGCCAGGAGAACACACCATTTCATGTTTCTTCATCATCCATTGAAATGCAAGTTTAATGCCTCATTTTGACGGGGGTGCAGTGGCTCTGTATGTAGAGGTGCAGGCTGCAAGCCGAGAGGTCCCTGGTTGGAACACCACCTGCGACAACCATGTTGTGTCCTTGGGCAAGATACTTAACCCCCATTGCCCATGTGGAGGCACGGTGGCGCTGTGCACTAATGCATACTGGACGTCGATGGTGCAACTGTCTTCAACCAATGCTAACCCACTTTTTGTGGAGTTAGTATGTTGGGGAGCTGACAGTTACTCGGTGGTTCTTTCTGGGTACTCCGGCTTCCTCCACCGGTAAAACTGTTGCGATGATTAGCCATTTTGCAGAAATATGTGACCTTAAAACCAATAAATGAAATGAATGAATGCCTCATTTTGCCAGATTGCTATAGCAGTCTGGCAGTAGCGAGGCAATAGTCTGGGGTTACAAAGGGTAAAGTGTTGACTAATAGCGCATTTTATTACAGGCTGTTCTATTTTTAACCCTGGCCATTTAAAGTTCTACTATCTGAGACAACCTACACATGCAGTGAAGCAGTATGGGCAAAGTGATGAAATATGCATCTTGTGGAAAGGGATATATTTTGCCATTTCTGCATGTGGATATAATTAATAATAACCTCATTCCCCATTTTGTTCTGATTAAGCCCAAAAAAAGTTAAAATCTGTTTCTCAGGCCCTCCCACATGGTCCTTTTGGCTGCCACATGCGCTCTTTTTATAATCAATATAAACTTACAAAAATAAAAATTAAATGGTTTATGTCTAATGTTTTACCCCCAAGTTAATAAAATTGATAATTTGTCCCTTGAGTGAAACAAGGCTTTGCAATGCTTTAGCGTTGCTAAGCCGTTTTGCACTGAAGGGACGAAATACACTACCACCCATGCTACTCTGTAGATTATGAGGCCTAAAGCTTAAAACAAACCAAGAATATGAAGATTTGATGACAAATAAATTATTACAAAAGTGAAACTGAAAATAAAAAAATGCCCACCCACACATACTTTTACCAAAAAATGGCCTGCAAAAGAGAAGATCTACTTTGTGGGACCTAAAATGGAATAACGCTAAACTGAAAATTAACTAAGGCCTAAAAAAATAAAAAATCTTTTTCTCGGGCCCTCCCGCATGGTCCTTTTGGCTGACGCATGCCCTCTTTTTATAACCAATTTAAACTTAAAAAAAAATAAAAATTAAATGGTTTATATCTGATATTTTACCCAAGTTAAAAAAATTGATTAATTTGTCCCTTGAGTGCAAGAAGGCTTTGCAATGCTTTAGCATTGCAAAGCTTTCTTGCACTCAAGGGATGAAATACACCACCACCCATGCTATTCTGTAGATTATGAGGCCTAAAACTTGAACCAAGAACATGAACTTTTGATGGCAAAGAAGTAATTACTGAAATAAAAAATAAAATAAAAAAATGCTCGCCCGCATGCAATTTCACAAATAATGGTCTGAGAAACAGAAGATTTACTTTGTGTGGCCTAACCATGGCTTAAATAATGATCGATTTCAGGATTTTAATAGAGAAGAAGGAAATGAGGACAATGTAAGTCAACAACTTGGTTTAGAAATGGTTTACTATCTCCAGACATTACAGTATGTTGATCAATTACTGGATTATCATGCAAAAGGTACGTTTCATTAACTCTTATCATGCCAAGTACACTGGAGCCCTGTTAATTGATTAGCCACTTTGCCAGTGAAAATTATTCAGTTAACCCTTTACCTAACGAATCCGCCCGCGTAATATGCAAATTCAGCAGTTGAAAAAATATTATTTTTCAAAAAATTTCAACAAAACCATATCAGGTGACCCCTCGTTGGAACGAGCTCATCGAGCTCGTTCCCGAGGGGTCACATGATATGGTTTTGTTAAAATTTTTGGAAAAATTTGCAAAAATGATATTTAAAATAATAAATTTTGATGTCGTCTGCGTTGGGTAAAGGGTTAAAAGGAGGAGTATTCATTTGACAGGGATTCGGTACACTTTTTTCTTTCTAGAGATAACCTGAGCGTATATTCTATCTTGTTTGACAGATTTCATGGAGCTATGTCAAACAAAATGCAATAGATTAAAGGTCTGTATTGAATGTGCTGAGGCCAAATAGGTGTATAAACAGGGGAATTTGGTGAATGTCAGAATCATTTCTTGATGCGTCACAAGCTTTTGTCCTCAATTAACCTGTGATTACTCTGTAACCCACCTGCAGTTACAGGTTAAATTGGTACTGAAGGTATGGTAAATGGTTTTGTGTTAAAAGTTATTCAATTAACAGGGTTATTCACTTAAAAGATATACAAATAACTGGGCTCTGCTGTATTTTATTTTTTTTGTTGTTGATAAAACCCATTAATGGCCAATGATCTAACCACTGCTGAGAGGTCTTGAATCACTGCTGAGTGGTCTTAAAGCATAGGTGAATAAAGAACTAAAAATATTATTTGCATAAAGTGACCCTAAACACCAATGAAATTGGAAAGTGTTGTTACCAAGGTTTGTTCTGTGGAGGCCACAGAGATGGGCAGTATTGGAATTTTGAGTTCGGTATTGGTTTTAGTATTTTTGAGGAGTTATACCTCTGTATCGATTCAGTATTTATTATCTGCCTTGACGAACATTTGCTGATACAGAGGAGCCCACTTAATTGGTTATCTCTTAATTGTATATCCCTGTTAATTGAATATAATTTCCCGACACAAAACCATTTACCATACCTCCATTACAAATTTGACCTGTTAATTGAATATAGGCTATAGAGTAAACTCCTGTTAATTGAATAAAAAATCTTGTATCCTGTCAAGAAATTACCGTGACTTTCCCCAATTTCTTATCAACCTACCTCAATTGTTTACTACAGGCTTGCACTACAGTGGAAGAACCTAACTTGGATAAAATACTCTCTATTTTAATCTTTCCCAAGATTTGGGAAAGAAAAGTGGTGTAAAAACACCACGAAAAAATAAGCCAAAACTGGGTCGAGTGCCATCGGCGCACACCCAGTATGGGACGCTCTTCCATAGTACAAATCCACGACTTCCGTAAAACAGTGCGCATTGCATCAATTCGCCATTCTTTTTTTATCCGAGGCATGAGCAGGATGTGTTTCCGCCATATGCATTATGAAACAGTGATAATTCAACTCGTGAATAATGGTTTTCCTGTGACTGGAATTATGGATCTGAAGATCGTATAATAACAGGACTGTGTTTTATATATTCTCGTTAATATTTTCAACCATATTCTCATTGTATGTTATTTACTATTCCGTTTTCGCGAATGTTTTGTTTTCGACATCACGCGATTCGACAATGAATTTTTTTCAGTTGAATGAATTAATTTTGGAGTTAGGTGTCATTCTGGGACTGTCTGGACAGGATTTCTTCACTCTGTTGAGGGCTGAATTTCTGTTTTTTCGGTCCTTGTCGACCGTCTGGGTTCTGTCATGTATCCACCGTTTTTTTTTTCTGCCACCTTCTCTCGTAGCTGAGGGTGTTCTTCTACTTTCTGTTTCTGTTGAGTTCACCTTTTTCTTCTACTGCTCTCACCTCTGTTATTTCCAGTTCGGTTCCTTTAGGGCAATTCCTTTTGCCCTCGCCTTGGTGCGTTCTCGTGGCCGTTTCTTCCGCACCCACGAGTGGTGTGGAACGCTGTCGTTTCGGGAGCCTCCCGACTCGACCACGTCTGGTGTGAGTTTACCCCCTCCGTGGGGGATGTGCAGCTCCTCCTGCCCCCATGGGGGGGGAGGAGGGGGTGGGGGCACTGTCGTTTCAGGGCCCCCCGACTCGACCACTTCTGGTGTGAGTTTGACCCCCCCTCCATGGGGGATGTGCAGCTCCTCCCGCTCTTGCAGGGAGTGGGGAACGCTATCGTTTCGGGGTCGCCCGATTCGACCACGTCTGGTGAGAATTGCTTCCTCTCCGTGGGGGATGTGCAGCTCCTCCCGCACCAGCGGGGTGTGGGGAATGCTGTCTTTTCGGGGCTTCCCGACTCGACCATGTCTGGTTTGAGTTATTCCCCTTCCGTGGGGAATGTGCAGTTTTTTACCGTGGTGGATACTGCGGGAGCTGTTGAATTTCTGGTGAAGAGATGCCTGGTTCCGGGACTATGCGCCCTCTCCAGTCGATATCTGAGGCTGTCACTCAGGTTGTGACTCCTCCTTTGGAGGCCGAGCTTGGTGGCTCTCTCCGCTTTTCCGCCAGTTCCAACAGCTCCCGTCGTATCTGCTACTACTGCTGTTCCGTCTACAACGTCATTGGGCACCGTTTTTAGCCAGCCTCGGTTTAACCCTGCCAGGGTATGCAGGGATGTCTGTAGTGTGGTTGTGGGGTATCGCCTCAGCCTTCCCTGACTTCCACTTGGCGGAGTCGGATGGGGCTGCCGACTGAACCCCCTACTGTGTCCTCTCAGCCATTGAGCACAGTAGTTTTATACCTGCAGTGGTCTGCTGCGGTGTCTGGTTGTGTAGACGTGGGGGTATCGGCCTCAGCCTTCCCTGACTTCAACTCGGCGAAGTTGGAAGTGGCTGCCGGCCAGACCCTCTACTGTGGTCTCTGCGCCGTCGTGCACCACAGTTGTCATTGGATTCAGATGTTCTTAGTGAGACACTATGAACTCCGTGGCGTTTCCGTCCACTCATTCTGGCCACATGACCAGTTTTGGGGGACCAACGTCTTTTGTGCAGCCTGGACCTTCTGCCCTGCAGAGGTCCGCGGTGACTCTCATGAGTTCCCGCTATGTTGATCCTCGGGGTGTATCACACCCCTATACACGTCTGCCTTCCGACGTATTGGCTGCCGTCCGTCGTCCCACGTCGGGTGTTTTGGAGGATCGTGACCCTTCGCTGGTTAAGAGGGTCAGAGGTGAAGGCACTTTGTCGGTTCGTTCCCCTGTCGAACCGGCCAGTACGGGCAGTGAGCTTAGGGAGGCCCTTTCCTTACTCACTCAGGTTCTGTCAAAGAGCCTTCCTGTTGCTTTCCTGGCGCTCCCTATGGCGCCGCCTCCCGGGATTGGAAACAGGCCACTTTCTGATCCCTCTGGTGTTCCGACACCATGGGAGGCATCGGCTGGTTTGCCCACGATTGGCTATGTGTCTTCCGACTCAGGGGGAAGAGTCAGACATGCTTGATGTCGGACTTGGGGGCAGCTCTTGATTTCGTGTTTGGGTTCCTTCCGGATCTCAAACCATCTAACCAGTCGACAGTGTCAGCCAGGCCGCGATCATTGGTCGCGTGCCAACAGCCTATGGAGCAACCCGCTTCTGGGCGTCTTCAACCGTGCCATTCGGTACAGTTGGTTGAAGCATTTTCAGCCTTGGACTCTAAGCTAAGTTCCAAGGTTATGAAGGCTCCGTTCTTTACCAGGGTTGACACCTTTTTGTCTCCGGCGCGTTATCGTTCCTACGATTCCGCCAATCTGTCGGTCTACCAGACTTCGACGGTTTTGGATCAGGACTCCACTTCCCTCGGGCTTTCCAAGTCCACGTCTGCCATCATTCCGATGATGACTCTGGAGTCCACATTGGGCTTATCGAGAGAGATGCTTGGTATGCTTTCTCTCTCCGATCACGTCGTCTCAGCTTTAGCTGCTTATCTGCCCCCAGATAAGTTTGACAAGGTACAGGCTCCTTTGCGTGTGCTGTCCAAGGCGCTCATGCATCTTACTCACACGCTTGCCTGTAACACGGCTAATCTGGAATTAGTTCGAGGGGACTCTGTGCTGGACACAGGCTGATCCCTTCCTGAGGAGCAGTGCGCTACTCTTCAATCTACTTCTTTGGTAGGTCTGCAACTTTTCCATGGTTCTGTGTTGATGGTCCGGGATGACGTCCTACGTCATTCCAACGATCAACTGCTGTTTCTTCAGCTTGATCAGCCTTCTGGGGTAGGCACGGGCCGTTCCAAGCCTAACAAGTACCCTCTGCTTCTTCTGCGAAGCAAAGGGGCTGATCCTTCTGCCTCCGCTTCTACTTCTTACTCAAGGGGTAAGGGTAAGCGTCAGTAGTCTTGAGGGAAGTCCCAGGATTCTTTATTCAGTAGAGAAGGTGGTTTCTCCTCTCGCGAGCCTCGTCGGGGTTCGAAATGAAGGTCCTCACCTTGACCCGTTCCAGGTTGGAGGAAGTATGGCAGAGTTCGCAGACTGTTCGGCCACCATCACATCCGATCCTTGGGTGTTAGATGTTGTTTGGTCCAGGCTGCGAATATCCTTCCGAAGGCACCTCACTCTGTCCAGGGTGCCTCTTCCAACCGCAGTTCCTTCAGACATTTTACGTCAGGAACTTTTGTCCACAGAGATAGACAATCTCCCGACAAAGGGGGCGATTGAGGTCATCAAGAACATTAGGTCAGTGGGATTCTATTCCCGCCAGTTCTTGGTGCCGAAGAAGGACGGCCGACTCTGACCGGTTATCAATCTGGGTTTCCTGAACCAGTCTATCATTGCTCCCAAGTTCAGCATGGAGACTTTCAGGTCGGTCCTCCGTTCAATTCACCAGGGAGTTTTCGCTTCCAGCTTCGACCTGCGAGACGCTTACTTTCACGTTCCGATTCATTGGGCGTTACGGAAGTATCTCAGGTTCGTTTTTCTGGGGCGAGTTTACCAGTTCAAGGCCATGCCTTTCGGCCTCAACCTGGTTCCTTGGCCTTCACCAGACTGATGTTGCATGTGATAGCTTTCCATCGCACACAGTCCAGGGTGACTACTCGGCATTTCTGGACGATATCCTCCAGGGGGATTCCAATGCTGCCTTACTGGAGTCGGATGTCGCCACTCTGTTGAGCCTGCTCACGTCGCTAGGTTTCAGAGTCAACGAGGAGAAGTCGGACCTGGTCCCTTCTCAGTCGTTTTATCATCTGGGGATGGCTTTCTGCACACAATTCAATTTGGTGGCGGTTCCCCAGGCCAAGACTGTGATTCTCTCAGCTTTTACTATGACTCTGTCCCAGTCCACTTCCGCAACGACTCGAAGTATTCTCCGGCTATGCGGTCTCTGCTGTTCGGTGACATATCTCATTCCTCTAGGTCGGCTGCGAGTCTGACCTCTCCAACACTTTCTGCTCAGTCGTTGGAGGCCGAATGTCGATTTTCTGGATCTGGTGCTTCAGTTTCCAGAATATCTTTATCCTCACCTTCTCCTCTGGGCGGATGTCCAGTGGCTTTCGCGGGGTATTCCGTTGGGCTTAACCACGTCCGATCGCGTTCTGATGGCAGATGCCTGTGATCTCGGATGGGGTGCAATGTTGGATCCTCAAGGTCTTTCCATTCACGGGATGTGGGACCAGGATCATGCAGCTCTACACATCAACCAGAAGGAGCTTCTTGCTCTTCTTCTGAGTTTCAGGCAGTGGATCCCTCACCTGTCGAATCGCCAGGTCCTTCTGTTGTCTGATCATTCGACGGTGGTTGCTTACATTCGGAACCAGGCGGCACGCACTCTGTTCCAATGTACGAATTGGCTCGGGATCTTCTACTGCTCGCTCAGGATGTCCACGCGGGGGTGGCTGTTCGTCACATTCCCGGTCATCTGAACGTCCTAGACGAGTCCCTGTCCCGTCGGGGCAGGGTCATTTCCAACAGGTGGATGCTCCACATGGCGGGTTCCATCGCTGTCTTGCGACCCGTTGGAACCATCCAGTGGACACTTTTGTGTCCCCGTGTCCAGATGCTCTGGCTTTCGCTGTGGATGCTCTGGCCCTCCTTTGGGATGGTCTTGTCGGCTACGCCTTCCTGCCGGTTCCAATTCCGCCTCAGGTTCTCGCCCAGATATGAACCTGCAGTCGTCGAATCCTTTCGATCACACCTGTCGCCTCTGTGGGTGTGGATCAATCTGCTCCGCTCTCTGTTAGCTGCGGTTCCGGCATGTCTCCCTCCACCTCGCGACTTTCTTTGCCAAAGTCGCCCGAGGAGGTTTTATGTTGACCCGACTTCATTGTGCCTTCGCACATGTCTTTTATCGGGTCCTGTCTTCTCCATAGTGGTTTTTCGAGACACGCAGTGGAGTTGCTTTTCTTCAAGGAGGTACTCACTCCACTGGTTTAGCCTCTGTTGCTAAGTGGAAGGTTCTTCTGTCGATGGTGTGCGATCAGTCTGTTGCTTCTGTCACTCCTTCGATCGATTGCGGAGTTTCTGGTATATGTTTGTTTCTGGGGGTCTCCAGCAATGGGTCCATGTCCATGCTTCGGAGACATTTTTTCATATGTGATACCGCATTGTTTCGACACTCATCCTTGCCTCTCCAAGCTTGTTTAGCTCTTTTCCATGAAAAGGCGTAGGACTTTGCAGTTTCCTCCAAGATGGTCACTTTCTTGGGCGCTGCTCTGCTTGTGGGTGGGGGGCGTTCACGCCTTTATCCTGGATGAATATGCGTTCTCTCACATGCCAGATCTCTCCTGCATCCATTTCTTGATGGATTTGTCTTGCTATTCGTGCAGCTTCCGCTCGTCTAGCTACTGGTGATTGTTTTTCCAATTGTTTTTTCTGCCACGAGGTGCGTGCATTGTCTTCCTCTTTTAATAACTCTGTCATGTTGTCGGATGATGGATGTTATTCTGGCAGCCTTCTGGAGAAATGCTACATTCTCCATTTATCTGCGACAGTTGCAGGAGCCGACAGAGAACCTTGGGGGCCCTCTTTCTTCGGCTCAGGCTGTTGTCTATCCCAGCCTTTCAGCTTTTTTCAGGGTCAGTTCCAGCTTTGTGCTGTTACTGCCCTTTCTGTCTGTGCGTCGCACTTCACCATACGCCTCATCTTTCATTGTCTTTTCTAATGTTTGTGATGCTATGGTTTGATAGGCCTAGGGATCTCTTCCTCTGTCCACGGTCCCAGTGCTATTGAGTTATGTGTGGGTTGGTTATGTGATTCCCTCCAGCCTTTTGTCTATTCAGCCTGTAGTAAACAATTGAGGTAGGTTGATAAGAAATATAAATTTTATAGTAAATTTCCTTTCTTATTATACCTTCCGAAATTGTTTACATGGAGGCCCTCCCGTCTTCTTATTCGGGTAAGAATCCTTCCTCCCCGCTGATCACATAACTCCTGTGTTGTTCGGAATCAAAAGAATGACGAATTGATGCATTGCGCACTGTTTTACGGAAGTCGTGGATTTGTACTATGGAAGAGCGTCCCATACTGGGTGTGCGCCATGGCGCTCTACCCAGTTTTGGCTTATTTTTTCGTTGTTGTTTTTACACCACTTTTCTTTCTCAAATCTTGGGAAAGATTAAAATAGAGAGTATTTTATCCGAGTTAGGTTCTTCCACTGTAGTGCAAGCCTGTAGTAAACAATTTCGGTAGGTATAATAAGAAAGGAAATTTACTATAAAATTTATATTTCCCTTTGTTTATAGACCTATTTGGCATCAGCACATACAATACAGGCATTTTATCAATTCTATCTTAAGACCGAGCTCATGGAGCTTTGTCAAACAAGATATAATAGAATAAATGCCAAGTTTATCTCTAGAATACAGGAAAGTGACACAGTCCCTGTTAATTAAATAGTCCTGTTAATTGAATAATTTTCATTGGCAAAGTGGCTATTCAATTAACAGCGTTCCACTATACATGCTTTATTCATCCATTCTTTGCTAATTTTCATATATATATATTCCAAACCAATCAGTGGCGCCAGAAAGTGATTGGGATGTTCTTTCAGACAGCTACCAAAGGATCAGAGTCTGGTGAAGGTAGTATTTCAGTGTATATTAACCCCCGAATACTGATTGCCAATATAACAAAACTTCAAGTAGGAAACTTAACCCATAATGCAGCTAGGGATTTTTCCAATTGAATCTTGTTTGACAGAGCTCTGTGAGCACTGTCAAACAAGACTCAATGGGTTGAATCATTCCTAGTTGAATTATGGCTAAAATTAGCTGCTTTAAATTCTGATTATCAACACAGGGTGGAGGTAAACAAGAAGGATGTTACATCCCGTCCACTCACCTACATCTGTGCTTCATACGGTCAATCCATTGTCAAGAAGGTTCCTTGAGTCTGCACTTTTATTGTTATATCACCCTAATAATGGGTGCATTTAATTTTTAATGAGATATATTTTAATTATCACAAAATTTTTGAAAAAACACAATAATGATAAATTAAGGCACCTCAGTCTCCATTAAGGCTTACCTAAATGCAAATTTGTGTTTGGCCCTTGATAACTTTGAGTTTGCACCAGCTAGTCTGGGCCATTGGGTTATAGTATAAAAATATTGTTGGGCTGAAAATTTTAGGTCAAATTGGGGAAAAAGTCACAATATTAGGGTTGGATACTGTTGTGATTTTCCACTATAACCAACATGTGCACTATCAAAACCCTAGGCCAAATGGACTTTGAGAAATGATCTAAACACTAATTCTTACAAAATGAATGCTGCATAGTTGATCAAATTGTGGCAATCAGTTACCTAAATTTATGTTTCAAGGATTTTTCATAACTTGCAAACAACAAGGTTCCCACTGATATCAGAAAATCAAACTTGAGCACTATTTAAGCCCTTTTCAAGGACTCTGACCATGATTTTTAAGGACTGTTATAATTTTGATATGAACTTAAAACACCATAGCAACACAAAAAATTTCAGTCTGAAGGACCTGATCTCTGAAAAACCCAACTAGCTAGATATATATCGTTCCTGGAGTTCAACAAGGAGCCATCTGCAATGCTAAAGTATTGCAGATGATGCCTTGTTGCACTAAAGGGACAATATAGAGATCAAATAAATGTTATTCCTGACTAATCTTGTGACATCGCATATATGTGGGAAGGATTATCCTAAGATGTAATTTCTCTGAGGTTATAAGTAAACTGAATTTAAGTACTTTTCAAGGGGAGTGATGGAAAATCAAGTACTTTTCAAGAATAGAAATGCTTTCAAGCACTTTTCAAGGAAAGGGTAAAAATTCAAGGACTTTTCATTTGAGTGGGAACCCGGAAGAAAGTCCAATTTTTAAGCACTTTGTCAAGGACTTGGAATTTCAGTTTTAAAATTCAAGGGCTTTTAAGCACTTTAAACCTCATGCAAGGTTATAAAGCCCACAAAAGTAAATGTCAATGATCAAATCAAGAAGAATGTTAAATTATTTTCGGTTGTAAAATTTGTTCACAAGTCTCTGTCTTGTTGCATTTATGGAAGAGTGCTTATAAGAACTTTCCCATAAATTGTAACATGACAATTTTTGTCATGTTACGATTTATGCGAGAGTGCCAAAAGGAACTACCACTGAAAATCAAAACCGATTGAATTTTAAAATTTCCCTACATTCACTATATATAAACCTTCTTTGACGCTTGATACCAGTTGAAGTGTTCATTTTCATGAAAGAAGTGACTGAATTTCTTTACAGTTTTGTTAACCCATAAGGGCCTGGAAAATTAATCCTCCAATTCCCACTAGACTACAACCTGTATGTCCCACTGCTTAGAAGTGATTTGTCTATTGTCAGTAGGACCTCCTGAAGTTGGCATGGTCAGGGCACATACTCTGAGATTGCAAATGCCTAAAGTAGGCCTTCAAAGGTTAAGGTGTGTATAGAACAAGTCACAAAAGTCTCTGTTGAGCTCATTGGCAGCAACATATGTAGCACTGTAGTAGAATGATACAAGAACTTATTCTGTATTTTCCTGGTGTGAATTCCCCTTTGGTACTACAGTAGAACCCTGTTAATTGAATAACCACTTTGCCAATTAAAATTATTCAATTAACAGGAGTATTCATTTAACAGGGATTGTGTCACTTTCCTGTATTCTAGAGATAAACTTAGCATTTAATCTATTATATCTTGTTTGACAGAGCTCCATGGGCTCTGTCCAACAAGACATAATAGATTAAATGCCTTTATTGGATGTACTCAGGTCAAATAGGTCTATAAACAAAGGAAATGGAGGTATGGTAAATGGCTTTGTGTTGGGAAATTTTACTCAATTAACAGAGTTATTCAGGTAAGAGATATCAAGTGGGCTCCATGGTAGAAATTTCTAAAAAAGTCTTTTTTTTTCTTGTTTGGACTCTTACAGCTTAATTTTTTTTTTCCTTCGCAAAAATTAAGTTTGGGCGGGATCTAGCAATAGGGGCCATTTGTCCATCTGTCTGTCCATAGCAACTTTAGATATCTTTATCTCTGTCATTGTTGGTCGAATTTCAATGATCTTTGTTATGCTGATGGACCATCATGGTGGGAAAGGATATTCACAAATAACAGGTTTTATCCAATCGTCATTTTTAGCTTAACTTGACAAAGTCAAGATAAGCTATTGCCATCACGCGTACGGAAGTCTCTTAGTCTGTGAGTGGGTTCACATTTTCCTTTAGCACAGGCTACACCCCGTAGTTCTTGTCCAATTGTCACGAAATTTCATATGCAGGTTTGGGGTCATGTCTAGATGAGAACGTCCCCTTTTGGTCACGATCGGTCAACCGTGATGGCTGCCCGAGTCCAAAACCCAAAAACCTTTAGCACAGTCTACAGGTCGTATTTATGAAGGGCTTTCATTGTAACTTTGTAGGATGCCTCTGTATATAATATCTAGATGAGAAGGTCCCCTTTTGGTCATGATCTGTCAACCGTGACGGCTGCCCAAGCCTGAAACCCAAAAACTTTTAACACAGTCTGCAGGTCATATTTAATATGGATGGATTTCATTGTAACTTGGTATGATGACTCTGTATGATGTCTAGATGAGAACTTCCCCATTTGGTCGCGACCTGTCAACTGTGATGACTGCCAGAGCCCAAAACCTTTAGCACAGTCTACAGGTCGTATTTATGGAGGGATTTCATTGTAACCTGGTGGGTTGATTCCATATAATGTCTAGATGATAACGTCCCTTTTTGGTCATGCTTGGTCAACTGTAAGGGCTACAGGGCCCCCGAAGCCCAAAAACCTTTAGCACAGTCTACAGGTCATATTTATGAAGGGATTTCATCGTAACTTGGTAGGATGACTCCAGATAATGCCCAGATGAAAATGTCCCCTTTTGGTCGCGTTCATTCAACCATGACGGCTGCCCGAGTCCAAAACCCCAAAACCTTTAGCACAGTCTACAGGTCGTATTTATGAAGGGATTTCATTGTAACTTGGTAGGATGACTCAGAATAATGTCTAGATGAGGACATCCCCTTTTGGTTGCGATTGGTCAACCGTGATGGCTACAGAGGCCCGAAGCCTGAAAACCTTTAGCACAGTCTACAGCCCGTATTTATGAAGGGATTTCATTGTAACTTGGTAGGATGACTCGTTTTGGAATAATTTCACTGTAACTTGGTAACTTTCGTTGACATACATTAACTGTGAAGGCCACATACATTAACTGTGAGGGCCACATTAAAGCACCTCTCAGTTCTTTAGTACAGTCTACACCTCATATTATTTTTATTGAAAACATAGCATACAGGAACAGAAATTAACATATTCCCAATTATCCCAATTCTTGTCTTATTTCATAATCTTTTCATAAACATTGAACATTATCTTTTTCATCAAACACATCACACATTCAAGTTAAGCTACAGTGTCATTGACACTTTCTTGAGTTATGGATCTTTTCAATTTTTGTGGTTTTGGGTTAGTAGACCACTTCTCGGTGGGGATACCAGTGGTATTGCACCTTGTTTGGGTTTTTTTTAAATAATTTTTCACATTTTCATGCCCCTGGCCTCTTTGAGGAGGGGGCATTATGTTATCACCATGTCCGTCCATTAAGTTTTCGCATTCCGTCAATTAACTAAAGTTCTACCAACCAGATCTTTACCAAACTTCATATGTGGGTAAGGTATGATAAGTGGAAGAAGCCTATTTATTTTGACCATGATGTGCCAAAAGGTCAAGGTCACAGTGACCTCCAATGTTAATTACACTTGAAATTGGTTTCCGCTCTATCACTAAAGTTCTACCAACCGGATCTTTACCAAACTTCATATGTGGGTTAGGTATGATGAGTGGAAGAAGCCTATTTATTTTGACCATGATGTGCCAAAAGGTCAAGGTCACAGTGACCTCCAATGTTAAATACACTTGAAATTGGTTTCCGTTCTATAACTAAAGTTCTACCAACCGGATCTTTACCAAACTTCATATGTGGGTTAGGTGTGATGAGTGGAAGAAGCCTTTTTATTTTCGACCATGCTGTGCCAAAGGTCAAGGTTGCTGTGACCTCCAATGTTAAATACACTTAAAATTGGTTTCTGCTCTGTAACTAAAGTTCTACAAACCGGATCTCTACCAAACTTCATACATGGGTTAGGTATGATGAATGGAAGAAGCCTATTTATTTTTACCATGATGTGCCAAAGGTCAAGGTCACAGAGACCTCCAATGTTAAATACACTTGAAATTGGTTTCTGCTCTATAACTAAAGTTCTGCAATACTGATCTTGTTTTTTTGTAATTCTATCCATGATATTGCAGGAGGGGGCATATGCCGTGCTTCGCGTTGCTCTTGTTTTCTATATTAAAGTAATGTCTAAATTTATTTCACAGTTTTGTTTTGTAATTCTTGAGTCTTTGACTGTTCTTTATTTTGTAGCTCCTGAAGATAAAGTCCTTGATATTGCTAATCCACTGGGTGCTCTACAGAATTTATATGGAATGACATTCACACCCGTTGGAAGAGAGGCAGTTGTGAAGGTTTTAAGCATGGAGGATAGCTTAACTGCATTGATTCCTTTTATGGAGTTGCAAGGTATTCTTAGTAGATTTGGGTGGTAATTATATTTCATTAATGATGGTTCTCTCCTGACTAATTTGTAGAAAGCTTGCATCTGTTAATCCATATGTTCATAGAAGTCCATAACTCAGCTAACAGTAGCCAGATCTTAATGAAATCTTACATGTATGTCCAGTATAACATCCTCTTTGAAACAAATATCAAGTTATGCTGTCAGTCCATTTCAGTCATGAGTTATATCCTCCTTTCCATTGAGAAATTGACATTTTTTGTCTGTATGAGTCAATAAATTAGCTGATAATAGTCATGTCTTAATGAAATCTTACATGTATTTCCAACATGACATACCCGTTCAGACAAATATTAAGTTATGCTGTCCACGAATTCAACTTGTGAGTTATGCTCCCTTTTCCCAACGGGAACCCCGGGAAGTGAAGCAGTGCCTGTTCACTGCGGTAAACAGGCTCTGTTTTACTGGTAAAATATGACACAGCCACCAATGCCTGAGATAGAAGCCATCTAAAGTCAATGACATTCGTACGAACAATTGGTTAAACTGGACTTGATGCTTGAGTTGTGTTCATTGTATAGTTCAAGGTGCTGTAAGTGAAATTAAACATCAGTAAAGTAGGGGGCGTAAAATATTTGTCCTCTGTGCAGAGAAAGACACACTCCGTGCAGGCTAAAGATCTCTTTGTAGTATTAGAGAAGCGTGAGGCCATGAAGTTGCCACTATGAAGGTCATCCCACACACTTGTGCCATTAGACCAAGAAGAGACTTTAATATAAGTTGCGCGGTGGCTCAGTGGTAGACTGTTGGACTTCTATGCTAGGGGTCCCTAGTTTGATCCCCGTCCGGGACGACCCCCGTTGTGTCCTTGGGCAAGCCACTTTATCCAGGTTGCCTACACGGGGGCACGATGACGCTGTGTACTAAGGCGTACTGCACGTCGATGGTGCACATGTCTTCAACCGCTGTAACCCTGCTTGAGCGGAGCTTGAACAGAGTTAGAATGTTGAGGAGCTGACAGTTGCTCATCGTTGCTCGCTCTTTCTCTCTGGGTACTCCGGCTATCTCCATGCGTAAAACTGTCACGGTCACGATTAGCCATTGTGCATAAGTATGTGACCGTAAACACCAATATATAAATAAATATACTTCACCCCCATTGCCCACGTGGCATGCTGTATGTCAATGGTGCACCTGTCTTCAACCCATGCTAACCCTGCTTGTGTGGAGTTAGTATGTTGGGGCGGTGACAGTTGCTTGCCGTTGCTCAGTGGTTCTCTCTGGGTGCTCCGGCTTCCTCCACCCGTAAAACTGCCACGGTCATGGTTAGCCATTGTGCAGAAATATGTGATCTTAAACACCAATAAATAAATAAATAAATATAAGTTGCATAACTTGCTCGCCCATTCTTGTGAAACAAGTAAGCTTGAAAAAAATTAAAAAATTAAAAGATGCAGAAAACTTGTTAGAGATTGGTTTTATTGAAACAAGTGGCACAGTCTACATGTTGCATTTATGAAGGGATTTCATTGTAAGTTGGTAGGATGACTCGGTATAATGTCTGGATGAGAACGCCCTATTTTGGTTGTGATTGTTCAATCATGATGGCCGCACAAGCATGTGACCTAGACTTGTTTAGCACAGTCTACAGTTCATATTTATGAACTGATTTCTTTGTAACTTGGAAGGATAACTTGGTATGATGTCTAGATGAGACTGTCCTATTTTGGTCACGATCGGTCAGCCGTTACCACCGCCTGGTCACGTGACCTAGATTCCATTGGCACTGTGTGCAGGTTTTTATGAAGGGGTTTCATTGTAACTTGGTAGGATAACTCAGTATGAATTCTAGATGAGACTGTCGTGTTTTGGTCATAATCGGTCAACCATGACCACTGGACCGACACAAGATCTAGATTCCTCTAGCAATATCTATTAGTCATATTTATGGAGGGATTTCATTGTAACTTGGTAGGGTGACTCGTTTTGGAATGATTTTACTGTAACTTGGTAACTTGGTTGACATATGTTAACTGTGAGGGCCACATGCACCCAGGCCTCAATTCTTTAGTACAGTTTACACCTCAAGTTATTCTTATTGAAAACAGCATGTAGGGAACAGAGATTAACATATTCTCAATTATCAAAATTCTTCTATTATTTCATAATCCTTTCATAAATATTGAACATTATCCTTTTCATAAAATACTACACTCAGGCAAGTTAAGCCACAGTGTCATTGACACTTTCATTTTGGTCATAAACTTTGTTTAAATGTGTTTGCCATGTAACAATTTATGGGAGAGTACCATTAAATTGTAATAAGTCAAATCAGAACAGACTAAATATTTTACTTGAAAGATCATTTTTAATACATCCAGAGAATATGACACTTTTATGGCATGCACGTGCACTTCAGAATGAAGCCCAAATATAGGCTTCTAGCATTCACCCATTTAAAAGAGACAAATTATACACATTACTTTTTTTTCCTATATTTTTACAGGAAATGATGAAGATGATACGAAGATAAAAAAATCTGTGTTTGTTGGATTTACAACAGAGTTACTTTTGATACTTGTTCATCATTCAAATGATGTGGAAATGTTGCAGAAGTATGGTTCAAAGTTACTAACCATATGTGAAAATGGTATGATTTAATTCTCAATGTGATATGGTAAAATGGTCATTTAACCCTTAGCACTCTTGTAGTGCAACAGAATTTTTTCCAATCACTTTGTTTCTTTTTTGTTTAACTACAAATTTAACCAATTATATCATTGAGCTCTCTCAAACAAGGTATATTTGGTTAAATATCAAACTGCATTATGGGAAATATTTGCTGCTGAAAACTGCCATTTTGACATGAGAGTGCAGAGGGTTAATGATCTTATCAGTTGAAAAACAAGATCATGAAGGTAAATAAAAGTGTCAAATATTTGCGAGTGCATTTTGCACTTGTAACTCATGTTGTTGTCGCATTATTAACCCTTTGCCTAACATGAAAAGCAGACGACACTTGAATAACTAATTTTTTTATTTTTTTGCATCAGAAACATAGCTTATGACCCCTCATTGGAATGAGCTCTATGAGATCATGCCAATGAATGGGTCAAAAGCTATGTTTTTGTGACAAAAAATGAAAAAGTAATGAAATTTGAATGTTGAATTTTGTGAATATGCTGGCCGGTTTTGGCCAGTATGTTGGGCAAAGGGTTAATGCTTCCACAAAATTTGGACAGTTTGAAAGTTATTAGTCGAGTTGTGATGAAGTCAAACTCGACTTACAGTTTGATGAATGGTGGGCGGGTGGGCATAAACAATTGGTTTCCTGATGATAACTTGATAATGTTCAACACATGTTCATGAAACTTCATAGGTAGGTTGGTATCGGTGAGAGGAAGAACACTATTAATTTTGGACTTGCTTGGTCAAAGGTCAAGGTCACAGTGACCTTGAACATAGTATATTGTAAACATTTGGTTTCCGGATGATAACTTGACTACGGTTCAACTCACATTCATGAAACTTCATATGTATGTTGGCCTTTGTGAGAGGAAGAACCCTATTTATTTTAAACTCTCTAGGTCAAAGGTCAAGGTCACAGTGACCCTGAACATAGTAAATCAAAACAATTGGTTTCCAGATGATAACTTGATAATAGGTTCAACCCACATTCATGAAACTTCATAGTTAGATTGGCATCAGTGAAAGGAAGAACCCTATTTATTTTGGACTCGCTAGGTGAAAGGTCAAGGTCACAGTGACCTTCAACATTGTAAATCGTAAACAATTGGTTTCCGGATGATAACTTGATAATGTTTCGACCCACATTCATGAAACTTCATAGGTAGGTTAGCATCAGTGAGAGGAAGAACCCTATGTATTTTGGACTTGCTAGGTGAAAGGTCAAGGTCACAGTGACCTACAACATAGTAAATAGTAAACAATTGGTTTCCGGACGATAACTTGATAATGATTTGACGCACATTCATGAAACTTCATAGATAGGTTGGTCTAGGTGAGTGGAAGACCCCTATTTATTTTGGACTCATTAGGTCAAAGGCCAAGGTCACAGTGACCTTGAACATAATAAATCGTAAACAATTGGTTTCCAGATGATAATTTGACAATGGTTCCACCTACATTCATGAAACTTCATAGGTAGGTTGCCATTCGGTGCAAGAAAGAGCCCTATTTATTTCGGAATCACAAGGTCAAAGGTAAAGGTCACAGTGACCCTTCAAATAGTAAATTGTAAACAATTGGTTTCTGGACGATAAGTTGATAATGATTAAACCCACTTTTGTGCTGTCACAACTCAACATTGGATCAGTGATCCTATCAGCATTTTTTTTAATCTCATTTGATTCATTTGCATGGTACACAATTAGCATTTTCGCATGCATCTATAATTGCTGAGTTTGAATGTGTTTTTGAAGTTCTTAAAAGTACCTGAAATTGTGATTCCAGGCCCTTGAAAGTGCTTGAAGATCCTAATTTCTTTGTTTAAACAATATTTATTCAATATCTTCAAATATACAGAAAACAACATAGTAATATGTGGATTGGACAGGAAGCTATAAAGCTTATGTAGTGGAACCCTATCAATTGAATAGCCACTTTGCCAATGAAAATTATTCAATAAACAGGATTATTCAATTAATAGGGATTGTGTCACTTTCCTGTATTCTAGAGTTAAACTTAGCATTTATTCTATTATATCTTGTTTGACAGAGCGCCATGATCTGTCAAACAAGGTATATTAGATAAAATACCTAAATTAGATGTACAGAGGCCAAATAGGTCTGCAAACAAAGGAACACTAGGAAGTGTCAGGGTAATTTCTCAGCAGTTTACAAGATTTTTTATTCAATTAACAGGAGTTTACTCAAAAACCTACATTCAATTAACAGGTCAAATTTGTACTGGAGGTATTGTAAATGGTTTTGTGTTTGGAAGTTATATTCAGTTAACAAGGTTATTCATTTAATAGATAACCAATTAAGTGGGCTCCACTGTACAAGGTTGTTTTCATGTACAACATTTACCATAAAATATGAATACCATAGGATCAATGGCATATGTACAGTTGGTTTTATTCAAACTATGCTTATTAAAGTAAAACGGGGGAGCGGTGGCTCAGTTGGTAGAGGTGCAGGCTGCAAGCCGAGAGGTCCTCGGTTCGAATCCCACCTGCGGCAACCGCGTTGTGTCCTTGGGCAAGACACTTCACCCCGATTGCCTACATGGGGGCACGATGACGCTGTGTACTGAGGCGTACTGCACGTCGATGGTGCGCATGTCTTCAACCAATCTAACCCTGCCTGTGCTGCGGTGCAGAGTTCAGAGTTACGATGTTGGAGAGCTGACAGCTGCTCGTCGTTGCTCGGTGGTTCTCTCCGGGTACTCCGGCTTCCTCCACCCGTAAAACTGTCACGGTCACGATTAGCCATTGTGCATAAGTATGTGACCTTAAACACTAATAAATAAATAAATAAATTAAAGTAAAACATGTTAGAATAGGGAGAAAAAAGGAATATAGGAAGAAGAGGAGAAAGATCGAAGGAGGGAGGAAGCCATCTGGGTGTAAAACTGGTCCGCACACCTGCCTGGTACTATTAAAAACTTAAGAGCAGCCTGGAGTCACAGCATCAAACATTGCATATAGAGATTTTACATTCGGTTGAAATGACCATCGAGAAATATCCCTCAGTAGCTTCCTAAATGACGTCACGCTTCGGTGAATGACTTCACCTTGAACGTTGCCTTAAAGGAACGATCAGCAAATATTTGTTATTGTCTTTAATAGGCTTGCCGTGATTATGCAAAAAGTCGACTTATCGTCGGTTGTGGCAATTGATCGACTTTAAATTTGAAAATCGACTTTTTTTTTTACCCCCGCATGCATAACGACACCACTGCCTTGCCAGAACGTGATCACACTGCATATACATGATGGGAACTTTTCTGGATGTATAAACGACTGGTAGACCATATAGAGGTAAAGGAGGGCAGCCTCAAGCCCCCCGTCCCCCCCCCCCCCCCCCCCCCCCTCAAATAAATCATCATTTTTTTAAGTCCGATTCGGAAATGTTTGTGGTAATTACCTCCCACTTTAATGATTTTGGGGGGGGGGGGGAAATATGAAATTTATTTCTAAGTATTACTGCTTTCGTCATGTCAACAACATGTCCGTATTTTAAACATCATTTCCAATAACCATTCTTTGCTCATAAATCTTTTATTTTGAACAACACGAAATGAAACTCGCTGCGTTTGTTGAAATTTCAGTATTTTGTATCACAAAACTAGAGTTAGCTCCCTTGGTCACTCTTTCGTGTTGGAAATCCGAAAATCACAACGTTTCCCACCAATGATAAATTATCGTGAGTGTGGGTGCGGAAGGAGAGGGGGGGGTGACTTTTTACCTCCTTCGTGCCCTTACAGGGTCCAGCAGAATAGTCCTTGTAAGTTGTAAAATCCCAGTTGTATCAATTGCACCACACTGGCATTGATTAGCATACAAATGTGAGTTGAGATTGCTACACCCGAAGCGTAGCCTACAATGATATATTTGTTCTGTCCAAGTTTCCTGAAAAAGTAACAGAAGATCCGTGAAAAAAATACACCGAACTTTTAGATTGGTCTAATTTGGGCACATCACAGAACCACTGAGTCGAGAGTAGGAAAGAATTTTACACCTAGTCATATCATTTCTTCACTTCTCTGGACTTGAGAAGGGTCTCAAAATGACTCTACTTATGCCCTGAGCTCCAACTCGAACATGCATCAAATTCCACCCCACACATTCTTTAATCGGGTCTACATGTTTAGGTTTTAGTATTTTGTATCCATCCACTTAATTGGAGAAAGCAATTCAAAATATCCCAAGCCATATAAATCCAAGTGAGGTGTGCATGACCACATCCCCTTGACACTGATGGATTTATACCAGTAGTAGTACATTTCAATATCCATAACATTCCTTACCACTTCAGGTATGCCTGAGGTGGTAAGGAGTCTTACAGAGATTATGTATAGTTAGTCTGGTAACTCCAGTATTTTGCAACTCTGCTCTTTCATTTGGAACCAAAAAGTGTTATTTTTCTATAGGGTTTTCACCACTACTGAAAGCAGGAAATTTAAACCATAAATTTGGGCCAATTTTTATATTTTTGGGCTTGGCGTTTATCGCCTCAGTTTAGAAGTAATTTAAAGCCCTGAAATACACTTTGGTTATTAGCATCCTGGTGGGTTCAGAAATGGTGCATTGAATTTGAGGTTTGGTCATACGATGAAGCTTAAGTCTAAAGGACAAGTTGATATATACTCCTTAGGATTTGTTGATATTTGTTTCTGAGATGTGATCGGTAGGTTCAGTGCACCATCATGGTTGACAATGACCAATTTATCTTAATATATCCCTAAATGTGACCCAACTCATTATTTTATTGTTCACAAATTAAAAGACAGCTCTGTTGTCATGAGTTATTATTCCCCTGTCCATCTGTTGTACAAACATTTTGCATTGTAACTTCAAAGCCATCAATCGGATTTGGATCTCCTTTAGTATGCTGATAGACCCTCATGTGGAAACAGATATGCACAAGGAACGGGATCTATCTAATTATTTTTCCCAGAGTTATCAGGAGTTATGACCCTTTTTCACTCTTGATTTGTTCGTCTGTTGTACAAACATTTTGCACTGTAACTTCAAAGCCATCAATCGGATTTGGATCTCCTTTGGTATGCTGATAGACCCGCATGTGGAAACAGATATGCACAAGGAACGGGATCTATCTAATTATTTTTCCCAGAGTTATCAGGAGTTATGACCCTTTTTCACTCTTGATTTGTTCGTCTGTTGTACAAACATTTTGCACTGTAACTTCAAAGCCATCAATCGGATTTGGATCTCCTTTGTTATGCTGATAGACCCGCATGTGGAAACAGATATGCACAAGGAACGGGTTCTATCTAATTATTTTTCCCAGAGTTATCAGGAGTTATGACCCTTTTTCACTCTTGATTTGTTCATCTGTTGTACAAACATTTTGCACTGTAACTTCAAAGCGGTCAGTCGGATTTTGATCTCCTGTGGTATGCTGATAGACCTGCATGGAAGAACGGATATTCACAAGGAACAGATTCTGTCCAATAATGCTTCTCAGAGTTATGACCCTTTTTCTCTCTTTTGACTTAAAAAGTTTTCAATGACCTCTGTATTGCATTCTCTGCATGTTGGATTTGATTTATTCTTGGTATACTCATGGACCTGCTTTGCAAAAGAACATCCACAAGTAATGGGGGTCTGTCCCTTTATTTTTCTAGAGTTATGGACCTTTTTCAACTTGGAAAATTTCAATTTTTCTGGTTTTAGTACATTCTGGATTGTAATTTCAAAGCTGTCAGTCAGATTTGGAGCTCCTTTGGTATGCTGATCGACCAGCATGGGTTAATAGATATGCACAAAGAACAGGTTCCGACTAATAAGTTTTCCCAGTGTTATGATCCTTTTTTCGACTCAGAAAATTTTTCTGTTATACAATACTTTTAAGACTGCTTTGAACATGCCTCCAAGTCAGGGCTAGTGGCTTGCGCATTGCGTTACCCTTGTTTGTGCAGTCAAGAAAATACCGTGGTCTCAAAAGGTTTTTCCCATTCATTTGAGCCTAAAACAATAGATTTCTGAATGTTCTTGACATTGTTATGCATATTAAAACAGTTAGCTTTATTGACTCATTTAGAATTAACCGAAAAAGTGACCTCAAATTATGTACAAAATTGAAGTATTTGATTACTTTTGTTATTGTCTATAAAATGTCTGGAAAAAGTAAAATGGAGCCCACTTAATAGGATATATCTTAATTGAATAATTCTGTTAATTGAATAGATCTTCCAAACTCAAAACCATTTACTATTCCTATACTATACCTTCAGTACAAATTTGACCTTTTAATTGCATATATGTCATAGAACAAACTCCTGTTAATTGAATAAAAAATTTTGCAGTACGTTCAGAAATTACCCTGAAAATCATCAAATTTTCCTTGTTTATAGCCCTATTTGGCCTCAGTATACCCAATACAGACATTTAATCTATTTTATCTTATTTCGCAGAGCTCCATGAGCTCTGTCAGACAGCTTTAATAGAATAAATGCTCAGTTTATCTCTGGAAGACAGTGGAAAGTATATTCAAATTTCCTAGAAATGCCCCAAATGTTTTTTTTTTTAAATCCTGAATTTTCATTTCATATCATAAAATTCTTTTATAGGTTTCAATACGAAATTGAATGATTTGAAGGAATGGCTGATGCCAACGAAAAGAATTTCATCTTACTCTGTGGAAGGAGTATCATCATTGATAACTGAGCTACGACAGTTATCTGAGGAATTACCCAAGGTGCCACGAGGTCTGGTTACAGTGATGCGAGTCATGCGTCATCTTTGTATTCCACCTGATGATCCTTATAAAGAAGGTATGGCGGCATATAAGGTGCCTCATTTTTACTTGTTTATATTCTTTCTTGCCTTTCTCATTACACTTCAGGTTTAATCCCAGGAATGGGAATTCCCGTGTTCCCGGTTTTGAAAGCCGTCTCGATACCCGGGAAATCTACAGCACAGAGCCGGGAATGAAGCGTGGCACTGTTTGTGTATTGAGCTGAAGTTTTCTGAATTGAAACTTTGTAAGATTTCGTCAGCCCTTCCACGCCTGAAATTTTTACAGACCCGATTCCTGACGAACCATTTTCAACAAATCAATATAGCTCTCAAACAGTTCTGGAGCCCCCCCCCCCCCCCCCCCCCCTTCCCTTTCAACAGCAAGATCTTCTTCATCCGCTTCAAAGTTCAAACTCTTATTCATTTTCAGAATCACTAGTATCACTATTCAGTACCTCCTTCAACATCAACCATAAAGCAGAGGAGACTGGTGATGGCAGTAAAGAGGAGGGTGTTGATGTTGGGAGAAGGTAGAGGTGATAATGCGAGTGATTTTGAAAATAAAGACGAGATTGAATCGGGTTTGGGTTTTTATACCTATCTCAGGAAAAGAACTTTTCTGTTTGTAAGTATGGAAGGAATATCATCATTGATAACTGAACTACGACAGTTGTCTGAGGAATTACCCAAGGTGACACGAGGTCTGGTTACAGTGATGCGAGTCCTGCATCATCCTTGTATTCCACCTGATGATCCTTATAAAGAAAATATGGTGGCATGTAGGGTGCCTCATTTTTATTTGTTTTTACTCTTTCTTGCCTTTCTCATTACTCAAACACATCAATACAGCCCGAACTAACAACGTTTGTGAAAGTTATCATATAAAATTGTTTGCCTGCCTGCCTGCCTGCCTGCCTGGCTGCCTGCCCACCCGCCCGCTCGCCCATCCAAGCAAACAAATCAGGTTTACATGGGTAGTTGTTGGTACCCAACACTGTTATGTGTCTAGAATGATTTATATGACTAACCACATAAAGTTGAACTAACAAATGACGTTTATGTGTCTTAACCCTTTACCTCAACGCAGACGATATCAAAATTTATTATTTTAAATATAAGTATTTTTATACTGTACCAATGACCCAGACTTAGCTGGTGCTAACTCTAACAAAACCAGGGCCAAACACAAATTTTGCCCCCCAATCCCCAAAATTTGCATCCAAAACCAAAAGAAATCATGTCCTATAGGACCTCCATACTTCGCCCCTACTGCGCATGCGCAGTGTCAAGGACGTTCCGAATTTGGCGCCAATTATCATTCTCTGTTTGGCCCTTCATCAGTCAACATCTCACTGATCTTTGTGCTTGTAAATCTCAGTTTAAAGGATGCCAGACACGTAATTATTGGAGAAATGGTGATTCTAAGGAGGATATAGAAGGAGGAGAGGAAAAAGGAGTGACAAAAAATAATCAGGGCTGTACTTGAAATTTTTTATGAAATTATGTTAAGTTGCCTATTTTCGAGGCATGGGCCTCTTGTTGTCATTCTTGCTAAAAAGTTGCACTGCTTATTCAGTGTTTCCTCTCCCCTGGTCTTCTAAGTCCCCCCTTGCAATTCTCCCATGCTTTTGGCATATTTTTGAGAAAGTTCATTTCTAAAATTCTCTTGGGAGAGTTGCTTGGTTACAGAATGTTTTCTGTTATTTTCCCCATAGTTACGTTTTCACCCACGGGTGTATAAACGTTGTGTTCTGCATCTTCCATCTGATGTTCTGCAGATTCTCCCCTGGGAGTCTCTGTCTTGCATCAGATAGAGTGTAATTTTGATGACTGATTTCGGGCCAGTTTTTTCAGTGCCTGGAGTCATGTTTTCTGGTGTTTTACACTGTTTGTTTACATTGGCAACAGTCTCTTTTGAGGGGGGCTGTTTGCCTTTGGTGTAGTTTATCTCACTATAAGATACATTTTTATTATCCGTAAGTGTTGCATTAATTATTTAATATAAATTTAAAATTTTTGACCACACTTAGCCATCGGATCCATCGGGGCTCAACGTTACTTTTCAGAAACTTGGGCTTCGCTGAAAAAATATTTTTCAAAAATTATTTTGATTTGTAATTGTTTTTTCATTATTAATGGATCATGTTATTATGTATCTTTGTGTCAGGGGTTTGTGCGAGTAACTAGGACTTGTTGTTGACTTTTCACAATGAAAGGATATTGTTCAAATTGTAATAGGAAGAAATCTTCCTCTGACTTTCATTATCATTGTATTAATTGTAGTCAGTGTTCTCGCACTAATCCCTGTTCTTTTTGTCAATATTGGGATGACAAACATTGGAAACGTGTGTCACGGTATGTTGTTACTGGAGAAAGGGCAATGCCGGCTCTTTCTCCGCAAGGTCACTCTACTCTCTCAGTTTCTATTTCAGAGGAACAAGAACAGGGTGATGTTTCCATGTTATCTTCCGCAAGTGCGCTTCCGTCGTCACAAATGAATACAGAGCTAGCGGCAAAAGTGCTCATGGAGATTAAACAAATGTCGTCCGCTAGCTCGCCCGGTGTAGCGTCCATTCTACGAATGGTTCGGCAGCCGGGTTCGTCCGATGCGGTCCAGGAGGAAATGTTGGGTGATGCGAGCACTATAAACATTCAACGTGCACACCCAGTGATGGCGGATAGTAGGCGAGATCGGAGGAAGCCTTTGAGTCCGGTTCCTAGCTCGTCCAGGTCCAGCCGGGCCTCGAGCGAGAGAGGCCCCTCTCTCGTACAACAACATCTGGGACCAGATGTTGTGGTACAAAATGTGTCGCAAGCGGAGCATACGTCCGTCGCTCGGGACGCTCCCTTGTATAGGCAGTCCGTGGAGACTGCTCAGGCTTCTTCTTCTCGTCAGCGCACACGACCGCACCTTGGCTGCGTGACCGCCGATATTTTACCAGCTTCGCCGATCAGGGATTCTTCGGCGACCAGGTCACACCATCCGGCAGCCAGGGACACGAGGCCGATGGACTCCGGACGTTCGCATAGAAAAAGTATGCGGGAGCCATCAGATGCGGAGCTGCCCTCGGCGAAGCAGCGAAAGACTGCGCCTCCGCAGGCCTCGATGCCGGACGTACTTGTGCAGATAGCACAACTTATCACAGCATCCCAGCAGCCGACAGAAACGGTGTCGGATCGGGAATTATCCGACGGCGCTGGGTCGGTATGCTCCGCCGAAGCATCGGGGGCGGACGACCGGGAGCATCATGAGGTCTGACCGGATGGTGAAAGGGATACGGATGACTTGGAGCTATCCCTTTCGGAACAACATAAAGCTGCTGTGGACTTCATCCGGCACTTTCTCCCTCAAGTTGTTTCGTCGGGCCAGACTGCTGCGGTTCCGGACAAGAGGATTATAGCGTCATTGGACTCTGAATTTTTTGAGCGGTTCAGGGACATCGCTCCCGAGTTTCCGTCGCAGTCCAATAATGTTGCAAGAACATTTGAATTATTGAACGACGATATATTTAAACTTGCTTCCAAAACGGGGAAAGCAGGTTTCTTGTCCGCCAATACTCTCAACCTGCCTTTCATTAATGCAAGGAATAAATTCGACACGGCAGGACAGGGTATTCCGAGAGTTCCTCTGCGTATGGACGACGAGGTGGAGGACTTTGAGCTATCATTACCGTCGTCGGCTTCTATTCCAACCGCGGTGTTGGAAACAATTTTTTTGTCTAACAGAGCCAGTTTAGATGCCTTATCTTACGCAGATCACCTTACTAAGGCGTTATCACTGCGCCTTCAAGGGAAAGAATTTCAGGATATACAATCCTCTTTAAGACTTCTTTCAAGGGCAGTAGCTTATTCCACGTGTAACTCCGCCCTTTCAGTGGCAAACCTGGAGTTGGTTAGACGTGACGCAGCCCTAGCTACATCCACACTCGTGGATACTAAGGGGAAGAACTCTCTCAGAGTCGCTTCGGTCTCCGGAGAACTTCTCTTTGACGGCAAGCTTTCTGCTATTTATGATAAAATTACAAAGAAAGCTTCGGATTCTCTGTTGTTCAAATCTGCTTCTAAGAAGTCGGATACGGCAGACAAGAATAAGACAGGCACTTCTGGGTCTAATGCGCCCAAGAGAGGTTCCTATAGAGGTTCCAGTGCGTCCTCTTGGTCTTATTCGAGAGACCGTCAAGGTAGCGACTCACGTTCGGGACGTCCTTCGGGCCGGGACAACCGGTCGGACGCCCCGAGGTCGACGGGACGAGGTGCGGGTAGTGGAGAACATGGTTTCTCCTACCGCAGGCCTCGCAGGTCCAGGAGGTGATGGCTTAAACCTCTATCGCGTACCGGTTGGCGGAAGGTTGTCGAGCTTTTCACAAGAATGGGCGTCGATTACGGACGACCCTTGGGTGAGAGGAGTGACTTCGGAAGGTCTAAAGATATCCTTCAAACGAAAGCCTCCATTAACTCGAAGTCCAAAATGGACTCAACTTCCGTCAAATCCGCAGAAAAGAGACGCTCTATTATCCGAGGTGCAGTCTCTTTTAATGAAGAACGCGGTAGAGGTCGTAGAAAACCAGGAGACTCTGGGATTCTACAGCCATCTGTTTCTGGTTCCGAAACCAGACGGCTCGTTCCGTCCAGTCATAGATTTGAGCTGGATAAACAAGCTGATCGTCGCTCCAAAGTTTTATATGGAGACGATTCGGTCGGTCAGAGCGAGTATTCGGGTGAACGATTATGCAACAAGCATAGATCTCAAAGATGCGTACTTTCACGTCATGGTACATCCGACATTCAGAAAGTATCTACGCTTCGCAGTCCTAGGAGTGGTGTATCAATTCCGGGCGATGTGCTTCGGATTGAATCTAGCACCCTGGGTTTTCACTCGGGTAATGAACTCGGTAATGATCTATTTCCGAGCTCATTCATCTGCGATAACGTCGGCCTACCTGGACGACATTCTTCAGAGGTACGGCAACGAGTTAACGCTTCAGAACGATGTTCAGAATCTACTTCTATTGCTCCGACGTCTTGGTTTTATAGTAAACGAGGAGAAGTCGGATCTGGTGCCGTCCAAGTCATTCACACATCTGGGAATGAGCTTCGAGACGCACAACAATCTCGTTCGTCTGCCGTTAACCAGAGCGAAATTAGTCAGTTGTTACGCTCGCTATTGTCTGCACGCAGACAAAGTCACAGCGAGAGAATTTATGAGACTGATAGGTCTGTGCAGAGCCGCTGCGGATCTCATTCCGATGGGGCGGTGAAAATTCATTCGCTCGACATAGACGTTCTCTTGTCAGATCAAGTGAAACAAGAGATTCAGACTTGGGCAAACATTCAGTGGTTAACTCATGGAGTTCCGCTGCAGTTGCCGGATCCGAGTTTTACCATTATGGCGGATGCCAGTCAAACAGGTTGGGGTGCATCATTGATCCCAACGGATTCGAGATGCCAGGGTCTTTGGGATCTGCAATTCCTGTGCAAGCACATAAACATCAAGGAAATGATGTCAATTTGGCTTGCGTTACGTCATTGGATGGACATTATTCACAATGCTCATGTCCAAATCCTATCCGACAATACGACAGTAGTGGCGTATATTCAGAATCAGGGAGGCACTCATTCAGTTCCGTTGTTCAATCTAACGGAAAGAATCCTTCTGTTTGCGCTAGAACATCAGGTTCTTCTTTCGGTCCGTCACATACTGGGTCGTCTGAATGTGCTAGCAGACTCCCTTTCATGAAAGGGTCGCTTGTTGCCGTCGGAGTGGACTCTCAACAAACAAGTATTCAATCAGATTTGCTACCAATGGGAACGGCCAATGATAGATTTATTTGCGACACATCTCAACAATCAGTTGCAGACGTATGTGTCTCCGTGTCCGGATCCAAGAGCATTTGCAGTAGACGCTCTGTCGATCCCTTGGGACGGAATGATAGGATATGCGTATCCTCCAGCGCCGTTAATTCAGCAGGTATTGCTAAAGATAAAACAATCTCAATGCAAGATTCTGTTGGTAGCATCTCTGTCTCCACAGAGACCGTGGATAAATCTACTCAGGTGTCTGTTGTGGGACCTACCGCGAAAGCTTCCTCCACAGGAGGATCTTCTTTCGCAGGGGAAATCGCGTCAACTCCATCACAACCCGCAAGGTCTCAACCTTCACGTTTTTCCGTTGTGCGGCACTTTACAGGACGAGCAGTGGACGCGATTTCTAACTGTAGGAGGAACTCCTCTTCGCTAAACTATGCGGCTAAGTGGAAGGTTTTTCGTCGTTGGTGTAGGGATCATTCTGTAGATATTTTCGATCCCTCTATACCAGACATTGCAAACTTTCTAGTATACTTGTTTGACGAAATCAAACTGCAGCCTGTTACTATTAAGGGTTATAGGTCTATGTTATCTGATACCTATGCACATCATGATAGTTTACAAATTGGATCTAATGTCTCTTTATCTAAGTTGGTTAGAAACTTCTCGATAAATAGACCCAGAACTCTTAGGTTAATTCCTAAATGGAATTTAGCTTGGGTTCTTCTTAAATTGAAGGAAAAGCCATTTGAACCTCTTGGGACAGTAGATTTCAAATTCTTATCTTATAAGACAGCTTTTCTCTTGGCTTTCTCTTCTGCTAGAAGAGTCAGTGAGCTTCATGCACTGTCGGTGGATGATTCTCACTATCGTAGTGTCGGGAACACTATCACCTTCACTACTAATGTGGGTTTTTTAGCTAAGAATCAGGCTCCTAATAAATATCCGGAACCTATTGTCTTTAAGGCTCTTCCGTCTTCAGACCGGCGTAGGCCTTTACTCTGTCCTGTTAGAGCGTTACGTATCTATAAACAGAGATCTCAGTTTATCAGAAAGGGACGAAAACATTTCTTTCTGTCTTTGATGCCTAATAAAAGGGACATTTCGGTCCATTCTATTGCTAGATGGATTCAATTAACTATCCGTACTGCTTATGAGAGTTTATCTTCTTCTCAGCAGTCTGTGCTTAAGATTTCCGCTCATGAAGTAAGAGCTCTTGCTACTTCTTGGGCTTATGCTAATAGTATTGCTATTACAGATTTAATGAAGGCTGCTTATTGGTCTCAGCCATCCACATTCACGAATTTTTATCTCAGAAATATTGAGTCCATTTCTGGAGACCTGCATTGTTTAGGTCCGTTATCTGTTGCTCAGAATGTCGTCCACTAAACAGTTGCAACTATAGTTATGCAGGCTTTCTGTTCCGGCAGTGACTCCGTCCGGCTGCCCTCTTCGCTCTGGGCTATTTGACCCAGGGCAAGGGGAAGGGGGGGGGGGGGGGGGGGGGAGGGTGTTCCCTTAGGTCACCTGCTTTATAGTGAAAAGCAAGGGAATGCCTCCTCCAAAGTCAGTATTTCTGAGTCACTTCCGGGATGGTTTTAAAGTGTAATATTAATGTTAAAATTCATTCATGTCATATTTTTAAAGTGTAGCTCGGTGTGAAGCATTTGTATATGTCAAGTGTCAAACGGGCGTTAATATACAATCCTCGGACACTTTTAAAAGAATATAAAGAGTCTCAATTCTCTGGACTAACTTTATTTATTGGCTTACTTTAAAAATAATTAGTATAAGGGTTATACTGGATGTTAATAGAGAACATGAATGTTATTGTGCTCAATTATGAAGGGTATTGTATCTTTCTAATTTAACATTAAATAAGAAAGATACATGTAAAGCCTAATACTCCTTTTCTCCTTAAGGGGTTGCCTCTATATTATATAGTTGAGCTTATTGGATTTTCCTCTATGTCCTAGGCCCTCCAGCCTTTTTACTATTCAGCTAAGTCTGGGTCATTGGTACAGTATAAAAATGTTAAAAAATTTATAGTAATTTATATATTTTTTATACTTACCAATGACCCAGACGGGGATGGCCCTCCCAGGAGTTGGGAACTCTTGCCTCCCCGCTGAGTACATAGCGCTGACCAGGCACTGCCAGTAAGAATGATAATTGGCGCCAAATTCGGAACGTCCTTGACACTGCGCATGCTCAGTAGGGGCGAAGTATGGAGGTCCTATAGGACATGATTTCTTTTGGTTTTGGATGCAAATTTTGGGGATTGGTGGGCAAAATTTGTGTTTGGCCCTGGTTTTGTTAGAGTTAGCACCAGCTAAGTCTGGGTCATTGGTAAGTATAAAAAATATATAAATTACTATAAATTTTTTAACTTTTCAAATTTTTCAAAATATTTCAACAAAACCATAGCATGTGACCCCTCGTTGGAATGAGCTCGACGAGCTCGTTCCATCGAGGGGTCACATGATATGGTTTTGTTGAAATTTAAAAAAAAATAATATTTTTTCAACTGCTGAATTTGCATATTACGCGGGCGGATGCGGCCGATTCGTTGGGTAAAGGGTTAAAAAGTGAGTTATGTGGCTAAATGGTTTATGTGGCTAAAAAGTAGGTATTGTATTTTCAGGGATTTTATGTTAGGGTAAGGGTTAGGGCCTGTAAGCTGTAAGGGTTAGGGTTTGCTACCACCCAGAAATTAGACTTGAAAAAGAGTTTTTAGTGGTTGTCCATGCATTTTAAATTCCTCAAATATTTTAGCCACATCAACCTTATTTGTAAGAATTTCTGTCCAGCTGTCCATCCGTCTGTCCGTAGACATAATTTTGTACGGAGATTTCCTCAAACGTTTATGGGTCAATTCCTTTGAAACTTGGTATGGGTGTTCACTACCATAGGGACCTGTGCACCTGGGATTATAGTTTCGATCAGGCTTTTTTGTCAGAGTTATGCCCCTTTTCATCTTAGAATATGGCGTCAGAGGGTATCGACAGGCCCTTCTGGACAGTCACACCTCTAGTTTTATCTGATTTCTGTTTATCTCTTAAATAAAACGCTATTTTTTAATTTTATTAAAGTTATATGAAAATGGTCCTTCAGGAATGTAGACAAAAATTAGATCCACTGAAGCCTTATTTATTTATTATACCTGATTTTTTTTTTTTTTTAAAGTAGGGTATAGTGAATTGCGCCCGCCCATCTGTTCATCTGTCCATCCATCCATCCATCTGTCCATCCATCCGTACACCCACCGATGTCTGTTCAGGTTATAACTTGAACATTACTGCTCAGATTTTGATGAAATTTCATACAGGTGTTCACTATCTTGAGATCTTTCAGGGGCATCAGCAGTTTTGCTATTCGAATATTTTTTTCTGTGACTTATAGCCTTTGAATATACAAAACAGCCAATTTTTTTGTCTGTTCGCCTTGTATCTCAGGTTTGGGTTATCAAATCTCAATGAAAATTGGAATGAAGATTGTTTGTGGGAAAGGCTTCCAATGAGTTTCTAATAATATTTCTTGAATTTCACTTTCTAGACTTTCTTCTCTTGCCATTGTTTGCCGGTATGTACCGTGGGGATATCCACCGGGTGGTGACCCACCTCTAGTTTTTTCTGGGTGTGAACAGGGACTAAATATTGAATGAATCAAAGGTTTTTTTTATATTGTGCACAACGTAACCTAAATACAGTTGATGGCTTAAAGTTGTGTAAGTTATGGTAAATTGTTTGGTGTTTGACATTTATATGCAAAAATTGCAACTGTTCCATTAAACAGCAGTAAAACTGTATGGTAGCCATTGTGTAAAGAGAGTATTTTATGGACAGTGACTTTTTAATGATCACAAGTTTAGTAAAGATGCCTCGTGTTTCACGATTTAGATTTTGGGCCATGGGTAGTGTCTTATTGGAACATATACATTATTGTAATGAGTTGACAGTAACATGGTCTGAAGTTTGCGGCTCGGAGTGTATGTTCAACCCCAACGCTTCGCGTCTCGGTTGAACATAAGCTCCAAGCTGCAAACCTCAGAGCATGTTACCATCAATTCATCACAATAACTTATAATCTGGGTGTATCTTTGTCTTTTCAAAATAATTGTTTCATTCAGTTGATTTTATTTTTTGTTACAGATAGGCAAGAAGAGTTGAAATATAAATATGCGCTGCTGGAGGTGTTTAGTGCTGATTGCATGCAGATGTTTACACAGATTCTACAGGTGCAGTTTTATATTAGAGGCCATGCCATTACAGTGGAAACCCTGTTAATTGAATAGCCACTTTGCCAATGAAAATTATTCAATTAACAGGAGTAGTCAATTAACAGGGATAGTGCCACTTTCCTGTATTCTAGAGATAAACTTAGCATTTATTCTATTATATCTTGTTTGACAGAACTCCATAAGCTTTGCCAAATGAGATATAATAGGTTAAATGTCTGTGTTGGATGTATGAGGCCAAATAGGTCTGTAAACAAAGAAAAACTGGGGAGTGTCAGGGTAATTTCTCGACAGGTTACAAGATTTTTCATTAAATTAACAGGAGTTTACTCTATAACCTATTTTCAATTAACAGGTCAAATTTCTACTGGATGTATGGTGAATGGTTTTGTGTTGGGAAATTATATTCAATTAACAGAGTTATTCAGTTAAGATATATCCAATTAAGTGGGTTCCAATGTTTTACCTTCATCAACAAGAATCAAAGTGTGATCGAGCTTTCACTAGCATCTATGCATGTGTCTGCTCCTGCTCCAGTCAAAAAAAAAGCTGTCACCCTCTCCTTTCATCATCAAGGGAATTTTGGGAAGTAGAGAAGTGATTGATTACTTTGTAAACAAATTCTGTTTTTCTAGCATAATAACACCTGCTAACATCCAGGGATCAAAATATTTTTTTTTATTTGTGTAGCAAAATATACATTTTCAAAAAATGTATAGCATTTTTTGAAAATTGTATAGCCTTTTTTGAAAATTGTATAGCATTTTTATATTTTAAATTTAAGAAACAATAATTAGTGTTTTTGTTCCCTAGAAAGCATTTGACACTTAGTTACATGTATATTAGTGGTAGGCCTACTTGTAGAAAAAAACATACGGTATAGACATACTACTTTGGTACTCTGCCAGCGTGTGAGTAGGCATCTATCCCCAGTTACCTTTTTTCTCGAGTGTATACTTGACGACTTGGAGGCAAATTGGCAGTTAATGACCACCAGGTATTCTACCTGGTGGTCCATGAACGGCTGATTTGCCATTGAGCCATCCTCTTTCTACCAGGCAAGTAGTTACTAGTTAGAGCTAATGCCCATTGTCCACCATGATATAGAACTTGAGAACATGCATCGCATTTTGCTATGCATATTTGATGATTGCACAGCTTTCCCTGCATTTTGCATAGCGAAATGCAATGTGATACCGCTTATTTTGATCCCTGCTAACATCGGTCTGGGGGTGTGAGTTCTCTAAGGTGTAAAGAAAGTAAGTGCAATAGGTTGAGTCTGACTTTATATTTATAATCCTGTCTTTGATTTAGATGTAGATATTGCCGTGGACTGATTGTAATCCACTTGTGGGAGTAATCAACCCAGAAAATAAATGACATCTGCAAAATGAGGTCCCCAGAGGGTGAATTTAGTGATGCTACCCTGCATAGCAGGGTAGCATCACTAAATTTCCCCTTTGTGAACCTCAATCTGAATCAGGGTCTCATAACCGGAAAAGGTACCCAGAAGATAAATTGGCCCACTGTATGGGATAGCATCATCAAATTCACCCTCTGGGGACCTCATTCTGCAAATGTTAGACAGCTTATTTTCAGGCCTCGCAGTAATATCCATGCATGCATTTACCAGGTAATAAAAAATATTCAAAAGCCTAAAAGCAATGTGGTTCCATAATTTAATTACTATACTTTTGAGAAGATGTTTTTTTTTTCTCTCTTTTCATATGTTGAAAGGTAGAAGGTCACTTGCAAATACATTTCAAAAGCTTGTAATGTTCTGTGAATAGTAACATAATCAAATAGTAACCAAACATGCGGCTGTATTATGCAGTTGCAAGATACAGATTTTGTATGAGGGGTCCCTGATACATGTTGCATTCGGTAATTACGAGCCTAGTGCACATTTATTGTAAGATAGAAAGAGATAATCAGGCAGTCTGAGGAGATTCATTTCAGTAATATTGAGCACTCCTTACAGAAAAGATGGGCAATATTCGGAAAACCAAACCGATACTGATATCAATGGGATACCAAAAAACCGAACCAATCGTTTTTTACCAAAACCGTTTAATCCTCAATGGACTGGGCAAATGTCCTGAATTCCCACTAGACTAAAACCTGTACATGTCCAGCTGCTTAGCAGTGATTTCTAGTCAACTCTTGGTTGACTGTTCACTATGATGGGAAATCCTTTACTGTAGACGTTTCTTCGATACCATCCATGGGGAGCTGTGCTAACCATCAAATGTCTTTATCCAACTTTGACCAGGCCAAGATTCGGCTAGATATCACTGCTGAGGCTGCAATAAAAAAAATTCCTAGATTTTCATCCAACCCTTTTTTCAAACTGGGGCAGGCTGGTGAATTTTATTTTTTTATTTCACCCGAAGACTTGATAATCTAGAACAGCCCTAAAAATTGGTAGATTGGGGCATGGGCGGGAGATATGAGTCTAAAACCTATAACAAGAGATTACTCAGCTAAAATTCGAGTATTAAGACTTCATGAGAGCTTTCCAAGAAATTAAGTCATGCAATTGAATTATCAACAAAGGGAAATTATAAGAGTAATTTTCTAGCAGGTATCCAAAAAGGAGATGATATGACAAATTTTTTTAGAACGCTAATAAAAAAAAATTGGGACGGGTTGATAAAATAGGCCTGGGCGCAGATGAAAATCTAGGAATTTTTTTTTATTGTGTCCTTAGCCACTAGATACACAAGGTGGGATGTAGTAGAAAGTTTGGAAAAATATCCAGTCTCTTCAGGGGTTACAAGAGACTTGAAGGTTCTCACAATCCTGTTGATTCAAGGAGTGGCCTTGAATTTGACAGGGTTATTCAAGGCTTTGAAATCCTAGAAAATGTGTCAGGATGCCTTTAAATTGAATTGACCCCAAATTCAAGTCGGTAAAGGGTGTCCCCAGATTGGGAGATGGCTACCAACAGCTTGTTGTAACATTCTAAAATGAAGATATTTGTTAAGAAATACATTTGCGCCATGCAGTAATTCAAAATAAGTCTTAGAAAGCCCTGTATTATATTCTATTTGTATGTAAATTGACTAATCATGCAGATTCTCATATTTTGGGGGCATTTTTTGACTTGAATCTGGTGCCCCCAAATTAGACCAGTCTAAAGCCCTGAATGATGAAGCATATAATAATAACTACATAGTTTTATATGCAGGTGTGTGGATCAGTTTCACACCCAGATGGCTTCCTCCCTCCTTTGATATTTCTCCTCTTCTTCTTATAATCCTTTTTTCTCCCTATTCCAACATTTTTACTTTAATAAGCATAGTTTGAACAATAAACCCAACTGTACATATGCCATTGATCCTACGGTATTCATATTTATGGTAAATGTTGTACATGAAAACAACCTTGTACAGTGGAGCCCACTTAATTGGTTATCTCTTAACTGAATAACCCTGTTAATTGAATATAATTTCCAAACACAAAACCATTTACCATACCTCCAGTACAAATTTGACCTGTTAATTGAATATAGGTTATAGAGTAAACTCCTGTTAATTGAATAAAAAATCTTGTAACCTGTCAAGAAATTACCCTGACTCTCCCCAGTTTTCCTTTGTTTATAGACCTATTTGGCCTCAGTACATCCAATACAGGCATTTAATCTATTATATCTTGTTTGACAGAGCTCATTGAGCTCTGTCAAACAAGATATAATAGAATAAATGCTAAGTTTATCCCTAGAATACAGAAAATTGACACAATTCCTGTTAATTGAATAGTCCTGTTAATTGAATAATTTCCATTGACAAAGTGGCTATTCAATTAACAGGGTTCCACTGTAATAATAACTACATAATTTTATATGCCAGAGTTTGTGAAGGCATAGTCCTAACTAGGACCTTCCAGTCATTACCTCCACCCACTTCTCTTTTAGTTAGGACTAGAGAAGTTGGGATCCTGAAAATCCTTGAATTCAGCTATTGTAGGGCCTTGAAAAATGATGAAATAAATCAAGAAACAGCCTTGAAAAGCCATGAATTTTATCCGTCCTTGCCTGCAGGTACCTTGGACATATATTTTCATTAGAATTTTTTTGTGTGCATACATATTTCCGAATCACTTAGTTTACCAAGATTTTCCATGTGGTAATTTGCTGTTTTGTTATTTTCAAAAGAGATAGGTTTTTGAGTTGTCTCAAAACTACAGGTCTGCAGGTAATTGTCTACTTGATTACCTATAAATATTTTCAACAACATCCATTTGTCAGTCTGAAAATGTCTCCTCTTTTTTATTCTAGAGAGTCAGTGCTATTTTATTGAGGCCATGGCAAATGGGTATTCCCCCAATTTCTGATCAAGCAGCATTTTACGTAGCTATTATAAAACCATCAATGGAGATTATTCGAGCCACAGTTCAAATTCTGATTATGGCAAGATCATCTCAGGTAAGTAATAAATTTTTATACTGTACCAATGACCCAGACTTAGCTGGTGCTAACTCTAACAAAATCCAGGGCCAAACACAAATTTTGCCCCCCAATCCCCAAAATTTGCATCCAAAACAAAAAGAAATCATGTCCTAAAGGACCTCCATACTACGCCTCTACTGCGCATGCGCAGTGACGCAGACGTCCCGAAATTGGCGCCAATTATCATTCTCTGTTTGGCCCTTCATCAGTCAACATCTCACTGATCTTTGTGCTTGTAAATCTCAGTTTAAAGGATGCCAGACACGTAATTTTTGGAGAAAATGTGATTCTAAGGAGGATAGAAGGAGGAGAGGAAAAAGAAGTGACAAAAAATAATCAGGGCTGTACTTAAAATTTTTTGATGAAATTATGTTAAGTTCCCTATTTTCGAGGCATGGGCCTCTTGTTGTCATTCTTGCTAAATGTTGCACTGCTTATTCAGTGTTTCCTCTCCCCTAGCCTTCTAAAGTCCCCCCTTGCAATTCTCCCATGCTTTTGGCATATTTTTGAGAAATTTCATTTCTAAAATTTCCTGGGAGAGTTGCTTGGTTACAGAATGTTTTCTGTTATTTTCCCCATAGTTACGTTTTCACCCATGGGTGTATAACGTTTGTGTTCTGCATCTTCCATCTGATGTTCTGCAGATTCTCCTTTGGGAGTCTCTGTTTTGCATCAGATAGAGTGTAATTTGATGACTGATTCCGGGCCAGTTTTTTCAGTGCCTGGAGTCATGTTTTCTGGTGTTTTTACACTGTTTGTTTACATTGGCAACAGCCTTTTTTGAGGGGGGCTGTTTGCCTTTGCTGTAGTTTATCTCACTATAAGATACATTTATATTATCCGTAAGTGTCTCATTAATTATTTAATATAAATTTAAAATTTTTGACCACACTTTGCCATCGGATCCATCGGGGCTCAACGTTACTTTTCAGCAACTTGGGCTTCGCTGAAAAAATATTTTTTCAAAATTATTTTGATTTGCAATTGTTTTTTCATTTATTAATGGATCATGTTATTATGTATCTTTGTGTCAGGGTTTTTTGCGAGTAACTAGGACTTATTGTTGTTCTTTCACAATGAAGGGACATTGTTCAAATTGTAATAGGAAGAAATCTTCCTCTGACTTTCATGATCATTGTATTAATTGTAGTCAGTGTTCTCGCATTAATCCCTGTCCTATATGTGAATATTGGGATGAGAAACATTGGAAACGTGTGTCACGATATGTTGTTTCTGGAGAAAGGGCTATGCCGGCTCTTTCTCCGCAAGGTCACTCTACTCTCTCAGTTTCTATTTCAGAGGAACCAGAACAGGGTGATGTTTCCATGTTATCTTCTACAAGTGTGCGTCCGTCGTCACAAATGAATTCAGAGCTAGCAGCAAAAGTGCTCATGGAGATTAGACAAATGTCGTCCGCTAGCTCGCCCGGTGTAGCGTCCATTCACCAAATGGTTTGGCAGCCGGGTTCGTCCGATGCGGTCCAGGAGGAAATTTTGGGTGATGTGAGCACTATAAACATAATAGATGTACACCCAGTGACGGCGGATAGTAAGCGAGAACGGAGGAAGCCTTTGAGTCCGGTTCCTAGCTCGTCCAGGTCCAGCCGGGCCGCGAGCGAGAGAGGCCCCTCTCTCGTACAACAACATCTGGGACCAGATGTTGTTGTACAAAATGTGTCTTTAGCGGAGCATACGTCCGTCGCTCGGGACGCTCCGTTGTATAAGCAGTCCGCGGAGACTGTTAAGGCTTCCTCTTCTCGTCAGCGCACACGACCGCACCTTGGCTGCGTGACCGCCGATATATTACCAGCTTCGCCGATCAAGGATTCTTCGGCGACCAGGTCACACCATCCGGCAGCCAGGGATTCGAGACCGATGGACTCCGGACGTTCGCATAGGAAAAGTATGCGGGAGCCATCTGATGCGGAGCTGCCCTCGGCGAAGCAGCGAAAGACTGCGCCTCCGCAGGTCTCGACACCGGACATTCTTGTGCAGATAGCACAGCTTATCGCAGCAGCCGACAGAAACGGTGTCGGATCGGGAATTATCCGACGGCGCTGGGTCGGTACGCTCCGCCGAAGCATCGGGGGCGGACGACCGGGAACATCATGAGGTCCGACCGGATGGTGAAAGGGATACGGATGACTTGGAGCTATCCCTTTCGGAACAACATAAAGCTGCCGTGGACTTCATCGGCACTTTCTCCCTCAAGTTGTTCCGTCGGGCCAGACTGCTGCGGTTCCGGACAAGAGAATTATAGCGTCATTGGACTCTGAATTTTTTGGGCGGTTCAGGGACATCGCTCCCGAGTTTCCGTCGCAGTCCAATAATGTTGCAAGAACATTTGAATTATTGAACGACGCTATATTTAAACTTGCTTCCAGGACGGGGAAAGCAGGTTTCTTGTCCGCTAATACTCTCAACCTGCCTTTCATTAATGCAAGGAATAAATTCGATACGGCAGGACAGGGTATACCGAGAGTTCCTCTGCGTATGGACGACGAGGCGGAAGACTTAGAGCTATCATTACCGTCGTCGGCTTCTATTCCAACCGCGGTGTTGGAAACAGCTATTGCGTCTAACAGAGCCAATTTAGATGCCTTATCTTACGCAGATCACCTTACTAAGGCGTTATCACTGCGCCTTCAGGGGAAAGAGTTTCAGGATATACAATCCTCTTTAAGACTTCTTTCAAGGGCAGTAGCTTATTCCACGTGTAACTCCGCCCTTTCAGTGGCAAATCTGGAGTTGGTTAGACGTGACGCAGCCCTAGCTACATCCACACTAGTGGATACTAAGGTGAAGAACTCTCTTAGAGTCGCTTCGGTCTCAGGAGAACTTCTCTTTGACGGCAAGCTTTCTGCTATTTATGATAAAATTACAAAGAAAGCTAAGGATTCTCTGTTGTTCAAATCTGCTCCTAAGAAGTCGGATACAGCAGACACGAATAAGACAGGCACTTCTGGGTCTAATGCGCCCAAGAGAGGTTCCTATAGAGGTTCCGGTGCGTCCTCTTGGTCTTATTCGAGAGACCATCAGGGTAGCGACTCTCGTTCGGGACGTCCTTCAGGCCGGGACAATCAGTCGGACGCCCCGGGGTCGACAGGGCGAGGTGCGGGCCGTGGAAGACGTGGTTTCTCCTACCGCAGGCCTCGCAGGTCCAGGAGGTGATGGCTTAAACCTCTATCGCGTACCGGTTGGCGGAAGGTTGTCGAGCTTTTCACAAGAATGGGCGTCGATTACGGACGACTCTTGGGTGAGAGGAGTGACTTCGGAAGGTCTAAAGATATCCTTCAAACGAAAGCCTCCATTAACTCGAAGTCCAAAGTGGACTCATCTTCCGTCAAATCCGCAGGAAAGAGACGCTCTGTTATCAGAGGTGCGGTCTCTTTTAATGAAGAACGCGGTAGAGGTCGTAGAAAACCAGGAATCTCCGGGATTCTACAGCCATCTGTTTCTGGTTCCGAAACCAGACGGCTCGTTCCGTCCAGTCATAGATTTGAGCTGGATAAACAAGCTGATCGTCGCTCCGAAGTTTTATATGGAGACGATTCGATCGGTCAGAGCGAGTATTCGGGTGAACGATTATGCAACGAGCATAGATCTCAAAGATGCGTACTTTCACGTCATGGTACATCCGACATTCCGAAAGTACCTACGCTTCGCAGTCCTAGGAGTGGTGTATCAATTCCGGGCTATGTGCTTCGGATTGAATCTAGCACCCTGGGCTTTCACTCGGGTAATGAACTCGGTAATGATCTATTTCCGAGCTCATTCGTCTGCGGTAACGTCGGCCTACCTGGACGACATTCTTCAGAGGTATGGCAACGAGTTAACGCTTCAGAACGATGTTCAGAATCTTCTTCTATTGCTCCGACGTCTCGGTTTTATAGTAAACGAGGAGAAGTCGGATCTGGTGCCGTCCAATTCATTCACTCATCTGGGAATGAGCTTCGAGACGCACAACAATCTTGTTCGTCTGCCGTTAACCAGAGCGAAATTAGTCAGTTGTTACGCTCGCTATTGTCTGCACGCAGACAAAGTCACGGCGAGAGAATTTATGAGACTGATAGGTCTGTGCGGAGCCGCCGCGGATCTCATTCCGATGGGGCGGTTACGCACACGTCCTCTTCAAATTTTCTTGACTCAGATTTGGAGTGTGAAAATTCATTCGCTCGATGTAGATGTTCTCTTGTCAGATCAAGTGAAACAAGAGATTCAGACTTGGGCAAATATTCAGTGGTTAACTCAGGGAGTTCCGCTGCAGTTGCCGGATCCGAGTTTTACCATTATGACGGATGCCAGTCAAACAGGTTGGAGTGCATCATTAATCCCAACGGATTCGAGATGCCAGGGTCTTTGGGATCCACAATTCCTGTGCAAGCACATAAACATCAAGGAAATGATGTCAATTTGGCTTGCGTTACGTCACTGGATGGACATTATTCACAATGCTCATGTCCAAATCCTATCCGACAATACGACAGTAGTGGCGTATATACGGAATCAGGGAGGCACTCATTCAGTTCCGTTGTTCAATCTAACGGAAAGAATCCTTCTGTTTGCGCTAGAACATCACGTTCTTCTTTCGGTCCGTCACATACCGGGTCGTCTGAATGTGCTAGCAGACTCCCTTTCACGAAAGGGTCGCTTGTTGCCGTCGGAGTGGACTCTCAACAAACAAGTATTCAATCAGATTTGCTACCAATGGGAACGGCCAATGATAGACTTATTTGCGACACATCTCAACAATCAGTTGCAGACGTATGTGTCTCCGTGTCCGGATCCAAGAGCATTTGCAGTAGACGCTCTGTCGATCCCTTGGGACGGAATGATAGGATATGCGTATCCTCCAGCGCCGTTAATTCAACAAGTATTGCTAAAGATAAAACAATCTCAATGCAAGATTCCATTGGTAGCATCTCTGTCGCCACAGAGACCGTGGATAAATCTACTCAGGTGTCTGTTGTGGGACCTACCGCGAAAGCTTCCTCCACGGGAGGATCTTCTTTCGCAGGGGAAATTGCGCCAACTCCATCACAACCCGCAAGGTCTCAACCTTCACGTTTTTCCGTTGTGCGGTCCTTCTTGCATAGCAAACACTTTACAGGACGAGCAGTGGACGCGATTTCTAACTGTAGGAGGACCTCCTCTTCGCTAAACTATGCGGCTAAGTGGAAGGTTTTTCGTCGTTGGTGTAGGGATCATTCTGTAGATATATTCGATCCCTCTATACCAGACATTGCAAACTTTCTAGTATACTTGTTTGACGAAATCAAACTGCAGCCTGTTACTATAAAGGGTTATAGATCTATGTTATCTGATACCTATGCACATCATGATAGTTTACAAATTGGATCTAATGTCTCTTTATCTAAGTTGGTTAGAAACTTTTCGATAAATAGACCCAGAACTCTTAGATTAATTCCTAAGTGGAATTTAGCTTGGGTTCTTCTTAAATTGAAGGAAAAGCCATTTGAACCTCTTGGGACAGTAGATTTCAAATTCTTATCTTATAAGACAGCTTTTCTCTTAGCTTTCTCTTCTGCTAGAAGAGTCAGTGAGCTTCATGCACTGTCGGTGGATGATTCTCACTATCGTAGGGTTGGGAACACTATCACCTTCACTACTAATGTGGGTTTTTTAGCTAAGAATCAGGCTCCTAATAAATATCCGGAACCTATTGTTATTAAGGCTCTTCCGTCTTCAGACGGGCGTAGGCCTTTACTCTGTCCTGTTAGAGCGTTACGTATCTATAAACAGAGATCTCAGTTTATCAGAAAGGGACGGAAACGTTTCTTTCTGTCTTTGATGCCTAATAGAAAGGACATTTCGGTCCATTCTATTGCTAGATGGATTCAATTGACTATCCGTACTGCTTATGAAGATTTATCTTCTTCTCAGCAGTCTGTGCTTAAGATTTCTGCTCATGAAGTAAGAGCTCTTTCTACTTCCTGGGCTTATGCTAATAGTGTTGCTATTACAGATTTAATGAAAGCTGCTTATTGGTCTCAGCCATCCACATTTACGAATTTTTATCTCAGAAATATTGAGTCCATTTCTGGAGACCTGCATTGTTTAGGTCCGTTATCTGTTGCTCAGAATGTCGTCCACTAAACAGTTGCAACTATAGTTATGCAGGCTTTCTGTTCCGGCAGTGACTCCGTCCGGCTGCCCTCTTCGCTCTGGGCTATTTGACCCAGGGCAAGGGGGGGGGGGGGGGGGGGGGGGCGGGTGTTCCCTTAGGTCACCTGCTTTATAGTGAAAAGCAAGGGAATGCCTCCTCCAAGTCAGTATTTCTGAGTCGCTTCCGGGATGGTTTTAAAGTGTAATATTAATGTTAAAATTCATTCATGTCTTATTTTTAAAGTGTAGCTCGGTGTGAAGCATTTGTATATGTCAAGTGTCAAACGGGCTTTAATATACAATACTCGGACACTTTTAAATGACTATAAAGAGTCTCAATTCTCTGGACTACTTTATTTATTGGCTTGCTTTAAAAATAATTAGTATAAGGAATATACTGGATGTTAATAGAGAACATGAATGTTATTGTGCTCAATTATTAAGGGTAGTGTATCTTTCTAATTTAATATTAAATAAGAAAGATACATGTAAAGCCTAATACTCCTTTTCTCCTTAAGGGGTTACCTCTTTACTATATAGTTGAGCTTATTGGATTTTCCTCTATGTCCTAGGCCCTCCAGCCTGTTTACTATTCAGCTAAGTCTGGGTCATTGGTACAGTATAAAAATGTTAAAAAATTTATAGTAATTTATATATTTTTTATACTTACCAATGACCCAGACGGGGATGGCCCTCCCAGGAGTTGGGAACTCTTGCCTCCCCGCTGAGTACATAGCGCTGACCAGGCACTGCCAGTAAGAATGATAATTGGCGCCAATTTCGGGATGTCTGCGTCACTGCGCATGCGCAGTAGAGGCGTAGTATGGAGGTCCTTTAGGACATGATTTCTTTTTGTTTTGGATGCAAATTTTGGGGATTGGGGGGGCAAAATTTGTGTTTGGCCCTGGTTTTGTTAGAGTTAGCACCAGCTAAGTCTGGGTCATTGGTAAGTATAAAAAATATATAAATTACTATAAATTTTTTAACTTTTCTGTTGAGAAGAACAGCTCACTTCAATAAATAGGACTATTTTCAGTGTTCCTACAAAACATGGAATCCTGGAAAAATCTGAGAATTTTAAATTATTTTCGCATGCCTGTCAAGGTCTTTGAAAAGTCATATAATTTTAAAAGTGTAGCGACGTCCTTCAGTGGGAAATAAAAATTGACAACATATTTCAATAGTAGTGATGCAATATCTTTGACATACTCATCCATTTCTTAGATGAAACTATTGCACTGGTTTGTTACAAGTATTTTGCACACCCTAAATTTATAAATTACCCTTAAACTATCACTTCTTGCAAATAACATTTTTCTCATTGTTGGTTGAAAAATAGTATCTTATGAGCTCATTACACTGACTATGTTTCAGGAAGAAAAATTGAAAAAAATTAATTTCAACAGTGATTTTTGTGTATAGCTCACGTTTTTCTAATCTGTTTGTGTTGAATATGGTTGTTTAATAAAAAAAATATGAAGTCACGGAAATTTTAGAAAAAAGGCTATTAAAAAAAACATTCTTGTTTGTAGCTTAACTTGACAAAGTCAAGATAAGCTATTGTCATCACTCGTGCAGAAGTCTGTCAGTCTGTCAGTCTGTTCACATTTTCTTTTTTCTTTAGTACAGGTTATACCCCGTAGTATTTTTATACTACAAACCAATGGGCCAGACTAGCTGGTGCAAAGTTATCAAGGGCCAAACACAAATTTTGAACCGCCCCCCCAATCCCCCAAATTTGCTTGCAAAACCAAAAATTAAAAGGTCTATCTGGTGTTCCATACGTTTACTCTCTGCGCATACGCAGCCTTCAGGAAGTGACCAGAATTGGCGCAAACATCATTCTTTGTTTGGCCTTAAAGTCAGCAACAATGAACTGACATCTGTGCTTTAAAATCTCCTTTTTTGAGGATTCCAGACACAAATCAATGCAAGAATTGGTGGATCCAAGGCTGTTATTGGATGTTGGAAGTGTTCAACAGTGGTTTTGGACGTTCAGGGCTGTAACTTTATAATATTTATAAAATTATTTTGTTTCCCAATTTCGGGACATATGCCTGACGTCATCATTTTTGAAAATGATTATTCCACTGTTTGTTAAGTATTCCTTCCCTATCCTTCCATAAACCCTTCCTGTTAAACTCTTAAGCTTTTTGGCTATTTTTTATTGAAATTTATTATTAAATTTCTTGTGAGTTTAACATTTATTACAGAATATTATTCTGTCTTTGCCATGGTTACGGCCTCACCCTAGGGGTGTTAGGCCGTTTAGTTTTGCATCTTCTATCTGATGTATCGTTTTTTCTTCATATGAAGATCTAGCTTCGCATCTGATAGCATTTCAATTGGTTCTGACTTTGGGCCTTTTTGTGTGCCTGATGTCTTGTTACATTGTCAACGTCCTCATATTTAGGTAGTTTTTTATATTCTATTACTGTAGTATACTATACATGGATTATTATTCCGGTAGTGTAGCTCCAAAAAAATTGGATTTTGTCCACACTTAGGCTCTATCAGGATGCCCTTGGGCTCTTAATGTTCCCTTTGGGAACTTGGAAGTTTCAGTAAATTCGTGTATTTACTGGAAAAAGACACCAGTAAATTCATGAATTTTCTAAAATGTTCATTCATAGATGGAAACTATCAAAAAAGATAAAAAAAGAATAACGCTGTGCAAATATTTTATTCAGAAATGACACATATATGTAACATGTAACATAAAACATAATAACATACAATACATTTTATATTTTGTTTACGCAATTAATACTGTTGTGACATTTTGAGTTAATTTTAATTTTGCTTTAAAACATTTACATCTGTTGGTTTGACATCTCTTTGGTCCTTTACAGTTACATTTTACAATGCCTTGCCCACCACAGTTTGACTCTGCAGTCACGGCAGTTCTAAGGGATACTGTACTCTCCTGGCTTACATCATTAAGGTTTAGTATGGGATCTGGGCAAAGGTCAAACTGATTTTGGGAATACAACCTTTTCAACACACCACCTTTAACAGCAATCCTGTATAAGTCATTCTCAACTTCTACAATAACACCTAGAATATTTCTAGGGTCACCTCTTCCTTTATCAACAGATGGGATCGGAATGGCTTCATTATCACCACATTTACCAGCATTGTTTTGAATTTTCCTTCTCTTCACCATTCTCTCTGCTGTTTATGCTGACCAGCACATGCCAGTGCCCTCTTTTTGTTAATGTCATTTTTGTAATCAGTTATTTCTGATGACTGAGATACTTGATCAGTTATTTCTGATTTCAGAGATAACTGATCAGGTATTTCGGATATCTGAGATACCTCATCAGGGATTTCTGACTCCAAAGATGACTGATAAGGTATATCTGACACCGACGACAACTCAGTTGATATTACTGAATGCTGGGGCACATGTAATTCATCAGTTACTTCTAATGTCTGAGGATTGTAGCAAAGTAACTTGGAGGTTCTGATGTATCTTGTCTTCTCCTAATTAGCTTTTCAACATCACCACACTGAAGTATCTCATACTTTGATAACAAATAAAATTCCCTTCTACTTTTGTTGCTAGTTTTTGTTGTGCTTTCTTTGACTTCTTCTAAAACGGAGAAATGTTCTTGCTTTGGTAATAACATAGTCTGCCCTTCATTGTACCACTTAAACAGAGTTTCTTAGAAAAACAGGTTCAAAATTTTCTGAAGACATGATGCTCATTTGGTGATTCTTAGATAATTTGAAGATATGATAACTTTAACCCATACTTATACCTTTATGTGTTTATCTTGAAGCCCGTCCTGTCAAAACAACTGCTCATTACATGAAACCAACTAAAGAAACTATATCACTTAATTACTTTTTATTAAAGCAAACAACTCATTGAAGCCCGTCCTGTAAAAACAACTGATCATTACATGAAACAAACTAATGCAAACAACTCATCAAATAATTGAGAACAATTCTATGTATTCACGTTCAAGGACACAGAGCTCTGTACGTCCATCCCAGCTGATGCTGCCCCAGACCATGATTGACCCTCCACCATAGCAGTCATGCTCAGCAATGTTGGCTGCATGGAATTGCTCTCCTGATCTTCTCCGTACCTTAGAACGCCTATCTGTGTGGTCTAGGCAGTACCTTGACTCATCTGTAAAAAGGACAGGTCGCCAATCTTCTCTGGTCCATCCAACGTGGTCCGGGACCCATTCATATCATGCCTGGCGGTGGTTCTGGGACAGCAGAATGCGAATATATGATCTTGGTCTTCTCGATCGGAGACCACCTTCGTGCAACCTTGCCCGGATAGTCTGCATCGAAACATTCACCCCGGATGCATTCTGAAGGTCACAGCGAAGCTGGGTTGTTGTGGCAAAGCGGTTCTTACGGGCCTGACTGATCAAAAGCCAGTCTTCAGCTGCAGATGTTGCCCTATCTCTGCCACCACCATGCCGTCTTACTGGTGTGCCATACTACTGAAATCTTGCCCAGGCTCTGGTGATCACCGTATGGTGCACACCAAGGGCGTCACCAACCTGACGATGGGTAGCCCCTTGCTCCACCATCCCTACTACCCACCACATTTCTGCTTCAGACAAATGTCTTCTTACATTTGCATTTGCCGTATTCAATCATTAAATCACAAGGGTTTGTGTTGAAATGAAGATTGAATACCCTACACATGTCATGTACATGTAGACAATACACGAAAACATCATGAAAATCAAGGGGTACATGCTTTCCATGACTGTCACGAAAAGTCTTCCTGTCAAGAGAGCTAATGTAAACACTGGGGACCATCTCAATACATTCCTCAATCATATCCACCAAAAATATCACAAATATGTCACAACCAAATTTCACAATGATGTGTCAAATATTTGGTGCTTAGAAAACTTTGAGTAGTATATGATAAATTTAAAGTAATTTGTATATTTTTTATACTTCCCAATGGCCCAGACGAGTATGGCCCTCCCATGAGTGGGCACTCATACCACCCCGCTGAGTTATTATGTAGAACTCTCTTCTACAAAGAATGATGTTGGCGCCAATTCCGGTCACTTCCTGACGGCTGTGCATGCGCGGAGAGTAAAAGTATGGAGGACCAGATAGGACTTTTAATTTTCAGTTTTGCATGCAAATTTGGGGGATTGGGGGGTTCAAAATTTGTCTTTGGCCCTTGATAACTTTGATTTTGCACCAGCTAGTCTGGGCCATTGGTAAGTATAAAAAATATACGAATTACTTTAAATTTATCATTTTTGTCTGATCATCATGATAGTTCATATGCAGGTTTGAGGTCATGTCTAGAGGAGAACATCCCCGTTTTGTCACGATCAGTCAAACGAGATGGCAACACGAACCCGAAAACCAAAAACCTTTAGCACAGTCTACAGTTCATATTTATGAAGGGATTTTTTGTAACTTGGTAGAATGACTCTGTATAAAGGCTAGATGAGAATGCCCCTTTTGGTCGAGATCAGTCAACCGTGATGGTATGCGAGCTGAAAACCTTGAGCACAGTCTACAGGTCGTATTTTTTAAGGGATTTCATTGTAATTTGGTAGAATGATTCCATGTAAGTTCTAGATGAGAATGTTCCCTTTTGGTCATGATCAGTCAACCTTCAAGGCAGCACTGGCCCGAAACCCGAAAAACTTGAGCGAAGTCTGCAGATTGTATTTATGAAGTGATTTTTTTGTAACTTTGCAGAATGACTAAAGTATAATGTCTAGATGAGAACATCTAATTTTGGTCGGGTTCAGTCAGCTGTGACGGCTGCAGGGGCACGTTACCTGAATTCCTTTAGCACAGTCTACAGCTTGCATTTATGAAGGGATTTCATTGCAAGTTTGTAGGATGACTCATTATAACGTCCAGATGAGAACGTCCTACTTTAGCCGTGATCGGTCAACCGTGATGGCTGCACAGGCACGTGAGCTAGATTTGTTTAGCACAGTCTACAGTTCATATTTATGAAGTGATTTCATTGTAACTTGGAAGGATAACTCGGTGTTATGTCTAGATGAAACTTTCCTATTTTGGTCACGATCAGCCAGCCGTTACCACCGCCTGATCATGGGACCTAGATTCCTTTAGCACTGTCTACAGGTTGTTTTTATGAAGGTATTTCATTGTAACTTGGTAGGATAACTTGGTATGACGTCTAGATGAGACTCCTATTTTGGTCATGATTAGTCAACCGTGACTGCTGAACCATCACATGACCAGGATTCCTTTAGCAAAGTCTATGAGTTATATTTATGAAGGGATTTTGTTTTAACTTGGTAAGATGACTTGTTTCGGAATGATTTTACTGTAACTTGCTAACTGTGGTTAACATACATTAACTGTGAGGACCACATTAACCCAGGCCCCAATTCTTAAGTACAGTCTACACCTCAAATTATTCTTATTAAAAACATAACATATGGGGAACAGAAATTAACATATTCTCAATTATCACAATTCTTGTCTTATTTCATAATCCTTTCATAAACATTGAACATCATCCTTTTCATCAAACACTACACACTGTCAAGTTAAGCTCCTTTTTCATAGAAAATCTGCCTCATCACCTTTTTTTCACCTGGAAATCTCTTCTATGACACTAGTTTGCACTTACAGGACAAATATTTAACCAACTACTCTTCTTGTTTGACAGAGCTTACAGAGCTCTGTCAAATAAGATACAGTTGGGGAAATTTTCAACTACATTATCAGGGGGGGGGGGGGGGGAGGGGGGGGGGGGGGGGGGTCTTCCAAAAAATTCCGGACACAAGGCCGGGGTGGGTGGGTGGTCAGATGGGGGCCAAAACACCTTTTTTCCTGGAGTTGCAATTTTTTTCCTGGTGTTTTTTTTTCAAATTATTTTCACATAACAAGTCTATATTGTTGTTTAGTAGTCTAATAGGCACCTGTTTGTCAGGTGGGGTTAGTGAATAAGGCCCCACTAGGCTGATTAGGGGATTTGTTCTCTTTTTTGTAAATTAAATTAGATGCATTAAAGAATTGTGTACTCCATTTTGACTAAAAACAATCAGTGGAAATTTATGAATTTTAATTTGGGAATGGTTAACATAATTTTCATAGCTGAATCATCACGGCACAATTTGGATTTTACAGTGAGTAGCAATGTGTTCAGCAGAACATCTAAAATAATATAAAAAATTTACGGAAAATAATCTAAATGCCCAGTTTCTCTGAGTATAGCTCTTGTAACCTGAAACTAATGAAAATTCTCACTGTGCATCTTTGATATGAAACCCCACTTAATTCAAGCTCATAGTGATAGTACCAGGGTTTTCACAGAGGGTTTGTCTGGCTATCTCGTGAAAACATGAAACAAAAGTTACAGTTATAAATATTTGAATTGAAAACTGACCATGACTGAGCCAGAGTATATAGATGAGTAGCTGAGCATAATACTATGCAGCAAAAGAAGATTATTTTAATCCTCTATTTGATGTTCACAAAAATAGTCTAATTCTTACATTATATGGTGTTATATGCAGAAATCAATGCTGACATTTTTTCGGAGACGGACCAGGATGGACAGAGAAATTTACAATAGTGTTAGCCTAGGTGACAGATTTTCAGCTTTCCAACACTATCTACTATCTTTTGAGTAATGACAATTGGCTGAAACCTCAAGCCTAGACACTTAGCCTGTAGTCAGGTCATTAAAATTAAAACTTCTTCACTAAATTTAAACTGTTTCTTCAGTCTAGGAACTTAACACATGAATGATAATTATTATGAGAGCATTAAGGCCAGAACTTTCAGTTCAGCATTTGTAATTCATGTATTTCAATAATATGCCAGTATACACTACACCATAGTCTATATAGGCATATTATTGAAATGCATGAATTACAAATGCTTAACTGAAAGTTCTGTCATCAGGTATTAGATGCTGGTTGATGTGTACATAATTAGTTTAGACAGTAGATTAGGATTCAAATTAAGGCAAGGATTGACAACTGGAAGCTCAGTGCAATAATTTTTCATTACCCACTGTGGTGATACACTGAAAAAATATAGGTGGTGGGGTGGGTGTCCAAGTGGTCAGAGGAAAAAATATTTTTTTTGCACGTGGGTGGGTGGGTGGTGGTCAAAAGGTGGAAAAAAATATTTTAGGCCTTGTGTCCAGAATTTTTTGGAAGACCCCCCTGACATTATTGGAAATTTTCAGTGCTGAAAACATTGGTTTGTCATATAATAGTGTAAGTAGTTAAATTTCGGATTCCATCTATTTTCTTTTCTGTTTTGTGAATAAACAGAAAAAAAAGGCCTCCCTCCCACATCATAAAATTGAGGAAAAATTGCCTGAGAAATAAGGATTTTTATTATAGGCCCAAGTTGTGGAATTTTATTTCTGAAATGTGTATGAGCACTATATATTACATGAGTATATTGAATTTGTTTTGTGACTCATTAACTGTGTCAGAGATACATGGGTGGAGAAGATTAACCCTTTGATACTTTTGTACGTCTTATTATGTACGAAATTAAACAGCACGTCGATACTTTATAGTCATATGTTTTGTTATTAGTTTTCGATTTTTTAAAGGTTTAACCTCAATTCCTATTGTCTCCCGAATAGTGCTCAGTGACAACCGTTGAGCCAAATGTTATCACAGCTTAAAATACTAATATAATTATGCTGTCAAGATTTCTTAACTGGTTGAGTGCTTGAAGCCATTATCAGGGCTTTCATAAAATGAGGATACCAGAACAAAAGCCAACATTTTCCTTGCTTATATTTCATATTCAAGCAAACACAAAAAAATTTTTGTTTATATAAAAATTTGTTTTATTACAAATTATTGGAGAGTGCCTGTGGGCACTCTCCAATAATTTGTAATAAAACAAGTTTTGAATAACAAAATCAGACCACCAAGAATAATCTAGTCCTCAACCAGTTAATCACTAATGTGAAAAATATCTTGTTATTTGTACTCTCCGACGTTTGACGTCACATTTTGAAAAACGTTGAAGAATCTCCCAGTGACGTTTGAATGTCAGGATAATTAAAGTCTCAAAGGGTTAAAATCCTTTGTGTTGCCTCTCATCCTGTTCCTGTAATTTCCTTCACAGCTCCTACTGGTTTTTCAAGTACATAGAAAGTGCTAGATTATTAAAACTTATGTTTATGTACTTGAAAATTCAACTGTCTTGGGATGAATATATTCAGGGCTGTCGTGGTTATCAATTTTCATTGTCAACTAATTGCCACCATTAATCAATGATTAGTCAATGTCTTTTCCCATAAATTCAACAAACAATCTTGTGTATAATTACAAATTTAAGACTGATGATGTATGAATGTGTACACTTCTGTGTTTAGATAAAATAGAAACACCAAAATATATCCAATTGATCTGAAGAATTTAAAAGAACGTTTGTACAAATGTTTGATTTGGCCAAAAAAAATGAATGGTTTGGTTCCGGTTACATAGCAGAAAAAAATAGGTTTCGGTAGGTCGGGATATTTTTTTTTTTTTTTTCCTTCGAATTTGTGCTCAAGTTAATTTTTAGGACCAAATTCTTCTAACAGTTGTGAATAAAATATACTGCTTTGATATTCTGTTGAGTGTGAATTGCAAAATTACACCCAAAATGGCAGTTTATCAGCAGATGCTTTATTCGCGATTGCAGCGGACATTTCGGGTGTAATACCGCAACTTCAAAATGAAACTGACTCGGAGGTGTCTTGCTTATATTATCATCAGCTGTCCTCGGATTCTAAAGTGAAGTGTATATTCGCACATCTCATTTTATCACGGAAAGTGTTAAAATTAACGCACCTCAGCACATGAAATAAATTGACATTTTTATTGATTGTGGTAATGGACTGGTTAAGTATCATTGTATATCTTGGTAGGGGAAGCACAAATGACTTGCTTTTGTTTATTTGAAAACAATGTTCCTTGAGTCGGTCTTGTATCAAACACTTGCTTGCACAATGTTTTAAAGGCGAGATGGTATCATGACGTCACCTTGTGCAAACAACCAATCACTGAAGTACAAGTGTAAAACTACAGGGAATCCCTTGGAGAATCCCAAGAAAAAATTCTTGGTTTTAAATATCAGGAATGCGATTGGTCGAATGTTCAATGTGACTGACTACGCAACCTTTGTGTAATGCAGTACACATGGTTGTGACTTGTCATCTCAACTTGTTTATGATAAATTAGAGGTAAACAATGTTCTATCGTTTTCGTAATAACGGTGATTGTCGAAACAAATGACTTGAACAGTTTGGAATGAAAAGTAATGAAGAAAGGTCCCATAGTCTACGAGGTTAGACAGGGTGGTAAAAAGAGAAAGACCCAAATTTGAACCATCAGTAATCCGCACCAGTGAGGTAAATTCACTTCTTGTAAACTGTGATAAACAAGTTGAAATTTGCATACCGGAGTTAAAACAACTTCGGTATACAATTACCAATTATGATTAAATTTGCTGATGACAATTTTGAACATGGTACTGATTATATATATAAATCGGTATAGCAAACAAAAAAAAACACCCAACACTATTTGTGTTGTTGTTGTAAAAGTTGGCGTTTGTGTGTTTTTTTAGCTCATCTTGACAAAGTCAAGCTGAGCTTATCTCATCGCTCTCCGTCCGTCGTCCGTCAACACCATGTTTTGGTTTTCTCCTCCAAAGCCACTGGGCCAATTCAAGTGAAAGTTTGTGTGAGTGATGGTCCCAAAGGGGCATTGCATTTTTGTTCAACTCAACATGCCCAGCCCCATAGGGAGGGGGTGGGGGAAAATGCTCCAAAATATTTTAAAAATCTTCTTCTCAAGAACCAGTGTGTACAATGACTTGATATTTGCTATGGAGCTTCCTTTTGAGGTGTAGAATCAAGTTTGTTCAAACGAAGTTCGTGAAGCAATATTTGGCTTTGTAATGGGAGGGGTAAAATCTTTGGCTCGCCCAAAATTTCAATTTTCTGAACCGATGGTCCGGTTTGAACGAAATTTGGTATGTGGTATTATTGGGTCATAAGTACTTGACCCATGCACAAAAAAAATTCCTGCATCCCCATTGGAACCCTGGGAGCTAAAAATAGAAATATTTTCAAATGCCCATATTTCCCAAACCACACAGAACAGAGAGCTGTTATTTGGTATGAAGTATCCTTAGGACCAGTAGAATAGAATGGTAAAAAAAAATGCCATCGGTTGTGTTAGGATGTTCTGTAATGGGCATTGAAAAAATGCTGAGTTAGCATATTTGCAAAAATTTTTAAAAATCTTTTCTACAGAACTGATCATCAGAATCTTTTGATATTTGGTATACAGCATTAATAGGGGGGTCAGATACAACTTTGTTGAAATAAAGCTCATTGTTTCTTATTTGGGCTGACTACAGAAGCCCGAATTTTTAACATAGTGTAATATGGGGAATATTTTTTAAAAATCTTCGTCAGAACCACCAGTCAGAATCTCCTAATGTTTGGTATACATCATTGTTATGAGGCTCAGATTCAAGATTGTTCAAACCAAGTCCCTGGGTTAATATTTGGGCTTCCTACAGAAGCCCAAATTTTAACTTTGTTCAATATGGGGGGTAATTTAAAAAAATCTTCTTCTTCAGATCCACCAGTCAGAATGCTTTCATATTTGGTATGCAACATCTCTAGGTGGGGTCAGATTCATGTTTGTTCAAATCAGATCTCTAGATATATATTTGGGCTTGCTATGGTATCCCAAATGTTTAATTAGTGCAATATGAGGAAATTTATTTAAAAATCTTCTTCTTCATATCCACCAGTAGGAATGCTTTCATATTTGGTATACAACATCTCCAGGAGGGTGGGGGGGGGGGGGGGGGGGGGGGGCACATTCCAGTTTGTTCAATTCGAGTGCCTGGGTTAATATTTGGGCTCCATGTAGGAACCTGAAATTTAACTTAGGACAATATGAGGGAATTTCTTCAAAAATCTTCTTCATATCCACCAGTAGGAATGCTTTCATATTTGGTATACAACATCTCTAGGGGGCAGATTCCAGTTTGTTCAATTCGAGTGCCTGGGTTAATATTTGGGCTCCATATGGGAACCTGAAATTTAACTTAGGACAATATGAGGGAATTTCTTCAAAAATCGTCTTCTTCAGATCCACTAGTCAGAATGCTTTCATATTTGATATACAACATCTCTAGGGGGGTCAGATTCAAGTTTGTTCAAATCGGATCCATAGGTTAATATTTAGGCTCACTATGGTAACCCAAATTTTAACTTGGTGCAATATGAAGAAATTTCCTTAAAATTTCTCTTCTTCAGATCCAACAGTCAGAATGTGCGCATATTTGGTACACAACATCTCTAGGGAAGTCAGATTCAACTGTGTTCAAATCGAGTTCTTGGGTTAATATTTGGGCTCCCTTTGGGAGCTGGAATTGGCCATTTTGCTGAAGAATTAAAAATTTTGTATTCAGTACCCTCTAGAGGTGTGTAACTAAGATTAATCCACATAGGTTGTATCAAGGGGCTTCATAGGGGAGCTCTACATTTTACTTTATTATCAACTGAAGAAAAGGCATGATGCCCGGATTATTTTTGCCACTCCTTCGGGACTCAAGGATTGACAGTGTAGCCTATGGAGATGGCTTGCTTAATGTACTCATTCTTGGACTCTGTTTATATTGTGTTCTGATCAAGATGAGCACTTCAGGTGCCGTGAGGCCTCTTTTCTCTGTTTCTTTTTCAATTTCAATAAAAAAATCATTAGTGTTGGGGCTCAAAATTAGGGTCGGTCGGGTAACCGGAACCAAATCATTATTTTTTTTTTGCCTCTCTATATTTCTATAACTAATTACCAAATATTACCTCCCTCCATTCCTATACAAGATACATCTTAGTACTACAAGTGAACTAACTATTGTAAGTCTTGTAAGTAACCTTTTCTCTTTATGGTTCGGATTGTCCCAGTGGGGTCGTTGGAGTGTCCAAGACCGAAGATTCTATTCAATAACTTTCAAATCCGCAAATTATTAAAGTGGTACGCCTTTTGAACGATACTTTTTAGTCCTGGTTAGACAAGATTTGTAATCATTTATTCAGTACTGAAAGTATAGCATTCAGAATAGCAAACTGCAATTTATTAAACCACTGTGTTAGCTGTTAAGTTTAAGTTCAAAATTCTAAACTTAAAATCGTGTGGTAATAAATTTCAGTTTACTATTTTTGTAACATAATAATTATGAAGCCATTACAGTGACAGATCTATGATTCTCCAAATATTGGTATAATATAAAGTGCAATTGAAACCAGACTTGTACAACTTTCAAACTGAATGACGATGAACAAAATAAAAACAATCAACTTCTGCAACCGTCGACGGTTAGTCAACTAATTGAATAATCACAACAATCCTCTGGGAACCTCACTCTGCAGATGACAGACTGCTTATTTCCAGGTTTGAATGTGAATCACACCTTTACACCTCTTGGAAACTTTTATGAAACTTTTATAACAATGCAAGAACTTTTCAGTAGAAGCTTAATGATAAGACAGAACATGAAGAGGGTGGAATGTGAGGGACAAATCAACAACCTGAGTTTGAGTTTTTCCTGTATTTCATGTTCACCAAAGGATGCATGAAATACAGGTAGAACTCCCAACTAGGGTCAGTGATTCCTGTCCCCCTGTACTCAAACTATGCTGTGTTCTATATTTATTTATTGGTGTTTAACTACATTTTTGACAGCCAGGGTCACCTTGTGTCAGACTGTTTTACGGGGGGAGAAAAATGGAGTGAATCATCGAGCAATGGCGAGCAACTGTCAGACTCCCCAATGTACTAACTCCGCACAAGCAGAGTTAGTATTGATTGAAGGCAAATGCACCATCAACATGCAGTACGCCTTAGTACACAGTGCCCCACATACACAATTGGAATGAAGTGCCTTGCCCTAGCATGCAACGTAGTTACCCCTGGGGGGATCGAACCATGGACCTTTTGGTTTGAAGTCCAATGCTGCAACTGCTGAGCCACAGTATAGCCACACAGTACATTTACAACACAGTACATATTTATACTACACAGTACATATTTATACAGTACAGCCGCCGAGGACTGGTCGTAATCCACGTGTGGGCAGTGATGTCCACTGATGCGTTTACCAGGTAGTAAAAGTCCTCAGCAAAATTTTAATTAATGAAGCACCGGGTTGTACCCAGTGCTTAATTAATTAAATTTTTGTGATGATTATTCTAATAATTAGTGTTTGGAATCTAATATCATTGTGTTGATGGACATATTGCCCACCTGTGGAAAGTGAACCGTCAACAGCGGCCCTACTGTACCACAAACTTGAATCTTGGAATTAAATGAATGAGGCTTATTTATTTTTATACTGTACCAATGACCCAGACTTAGCTGGTGCTAACTCTAAAATATTTAGGGCCTAACGCAAATTTGACCCCCCAATCCCCAAAATTTGCATCTAAAACCAAAAATTACATGTCCTATATGGTCCTCCATACTTTTTCTCCACTGCGCAACCTCAGTGTCAAGGAGGTCTCGAAATTGCTGCCAAAAATTATTCTTTGTTTGGCCCTCAATACAGTTACACTTACTGTTACTTGTGCTTGTAAATCTCAGTTTTAAGGATGCCAGACACATAATTATGAGAGAAATGGTGGATATAAGGAGGAAATAGAAGGAGGAGATGAAAAAACAGTGGAAATAAATGTTCAGAGCTGTAACTTATAATTATTTTACGAAATTATTCAAGTTACCTATATTTTTATACTGTACCAATGACCCAGACATAGCTGGTGCTAACTCTTAAAATATAGGGCCAAACACAAATTTTGCCCCCCAATCCCCAAAATTTGCATCTAAAACCAAAGAAAACATGTCCTGAATGGCCCTCCACACTTCACCTCTACTGCGCATGCGCAGTGTCAAGGACGTTCCGAAATTGGCGCCATTAATCATTCTAAGTTTGGCCCTTCATCAGTTAACATCTGACTGATCTTTGTGCTTGTAAATCTCAGTTTAAATGATGCCAGACACATAAATATTAGTGAAATGGTGATTCTAAGGAGGATAGAGAAGGAGGAGAGGAAAAATGTGTGACAGAATATTTTCAGGGCTGTAACTTAAATTTTTTTAATGAAATTATGTTAAGTTACCTATTTTCGAGGCAGCAGCCATTTTGTTGTCATTCTGATTATTTAGTTACACTGATTTTTCAGTGTTTTCCTCTCTCCCTGTCCTTTAAGTCCCCCCTTGCTATTCTCCCATGCTTTTGGCATAGCTTTTGTAATTATTATTACTAAATTTTCTTGGGAGTTTTAGCTGAATAACAGAATGAATTCTGTTCTTTTCCCCATGTTTACGTCTTCACCTACGGGTGGTTAGGCGTTGTGTTCTGCATCTACCATCTGATGTTCTGCAGTTTCTTCCCTGGAAGTCTCTGTTTTGCATCAGATAGTTATTTTTGGTAACTGATTCCGGGCCTGGGTGCCTGGAGTCTTATTTTAGTGTTTTTACATTCATTGTTTACATTTACAACAGCCCTCTGTGTGAGGGGGGGATTTCTGGAAAATAATATCTTGATGTTATTTTAATCATAACTAGATACATTATTATTGTTCGTAAGTGTTGAATAAATTGTTTAAAATATTTTTAAAATTTTTGTCCACACTTAGGCTTGGGATCTATTGGGGCTTAACGTTACTTTTCAGAAACTTGGGCTGTTCTGAAAAAATATTTTTTCAAAATATTTTGATTTCAATTATTTTTTCTATATTAATGGATCATATTATTATTATGTATTTTGATTGCCAGGGGTTAGTGCGAGTACCAGGACTTGTTTTCTTTTCACATTGAAAGGATATTGATCAATTGTAATAAGAGGAAGTCTTCCTCTGACTTTTATAATCATTCTATATGTGGTCAGTGTACTCGCATTAACTCCTGTTCTGTATCGTATGATTTTGATGACAATATGGGAAGCGTATGTCACGGTATGTTAGTGGGGAATTGGACACTCCGGTCCTTTCCCCGCAGGGTCACTCTACTTTATCAGTTTCTATTTCAGACGATCAAGATTAGGGTGATGTATCTGTGATGTCTTCCAACAGTGTACCTCCGTCGTCAGAATTAATGAAGGGCTAACGGAAAAGTGCTCATGTATATACGCCAGTTGCCTAAGAGGACCCTAGTAGGTTTGACGGCCTTTGACGTCCGCTAGCTCGCCCGGAGTAGCGTCCATTCATCGAATGGTTCGGCAGCCGGGTTCGTCCGTTGCGGTCTAGAAGGAATTTTGGGGTGATGCGAGCACTATAAATCAACCAATGCACACCCAGTGACGGCGGATCAGAGGGAGAACGGAGGAAGCCTTTTAGTCCGGTTCATAGCTCGTTCTGGTCCATCCGGACGGCGAGCGAGAGAGGCCCCTCTCTCGTACAACAACATCTGGCCCCAGATGTTGTGGTACAAAATGTTTCGCATTCGGAGCATACGTCCGTCGCTCGGGACGCTCCGACATATAGTCAGTCCGGAGTAGACTGTCAATAAGGCTTCCTCATTCTCATGGTAGCGCACACGACCGCTCTTGGCTACGTGACCTCGGATATCCAGTCAGCTTCGCCAGTCAGAGAATCATCGGCGACCAGGTCACACCATCCGGTAGCCAGGGACACGAGGCCTGCAGACTCCGGACGTTCTCATAGGAAGTGTGCGGGAGTCAACGTACACGGAGCTTCCGGTGGCAATGCATCGTAAGACCGCTACTGCACAGGCCTCAGGAACGGACGTGCTTTCCTAAATAGCACAGTTTATCGCAGCATCAACTGAATCTGTCGCATATTTTTTATCCGACGATGCTGGGTCGGGACGCTCCGCGGAAGCGGGTACGGACGTCCGAAAATTTCATCCGGTCCGACGGGATACCGAAAGGGATTTGGAGGATTTCGAGCTTTCCCTTTCGGAACAACATATGCTGTTGTGTATGTCATCTGACTTGGTCTTCTACAGCTTCTTTCGTCGGACCAGAATGCTGCGATGCCGGATAAGAAACTGATAGCGTCGGTGGACTTAGAAATTTTTTGGTTCGGTTCAGGGACATCGTCCCTCAGTTCCGACATAGTCCAATAATGTCACACAAACTTTCAAATTATTGAACGACGCTATATATATTATTATTATATGCTTGCTATAACCAAGCATTTCTGGTTTCTTGTTCGCAAAGTTACGGAGATGTCTTTCAAAAGTGTGCCTCTGTCGTCATAGTTAATGAAGAGCTAGCGGCAATAAGTGCTCATGGAATATGTCTATCGCCTAAGAGATCCCTTGTAGGATCGACGGAGTGACATTCGCTAGCTCACCCAGTGTAGCGTGCATTCATCGAATGGTTCGGCTGCCGGGTTCGTCCGTTGCGGTCTAGGAAGGAGATTTGGGTGATGCAAGCACTTTAATTACTTTAGTACTCACCCAGTGACGGCAGATTGAGGACAGATCGGAGGAAGCCTGTTAGTCCGGTTCCTGGCTTGTCCAGGTCCGTCTGGGCTGTGAGCGAGAGAGGTCCCTCTCTCGTCCAACAACATAGGGTGGTTCAGATATTTTACATTCGGAGCATATGTCTGTCGGTCGGGACGCTCCGTTATATTGACAGTCCGAGAGACTGTCCATAATGCTTCCTCATCCTCACAGCAGGGCACACGACCGGGCATTGGCTACGTGACCTCAAGTATCCGATCAGTTTCGTCATTCAGTGATTCCACGGCGAATAGGTCACGCCATCCGGTAGCCAAGGGACACGAGGCCTATACACTCCGTTCGCTCGCATATTGGTAGTATGCACGGGGTAACGATCACGGAGCTTCCAGCGGCAATGCATTGTAGGACCGCTTCTCCTCAGGCCTCAGTGACGGACGTGCTATCCGAGTTAGCACAGTTGTTTCGCAGCAATCGACAGTTTCTTAGTCGAATCAGGAATTATCCGACGGCGCTGGGTCGGTGCGGTCCGCGGTTGCATCAGGTACGGACGACCGAACGCTTTATAGGGTCCGACAGGATGGCGAAAGGGATTCGAAAGATTTCGAGTTTTCCCTTTCGTAGTATCGGAAGCTGCCATTCATATCTTCTGGCATTATCTTCCAGTGATTGTTATTTCGGACTACATTGCTGCGATGTTGGATAAGAGACTTATAGCGTCATTGGACACGGAATTTTGGATCGGTTCAGGGACATTGTCCCTGACTTACCGACGCAGTCCAATAATTTCATTACAACATGTGTTTTATTTTTCGACGCTATATATGCATACAAGCCTGCTACCAAGCATGATAGTTTAGTTTCTTGTCCGCATTGCTCATTTCTGCCGTTTTATCATTTATACGTTTAGTTTATTTTGGCAGAGCAGGGCGTACCGAGAGTTCATATGCGTCTAGACGGCGTGGTTAAAGACTGGAAATATTCTTTTTCGCCGTCTATGTCTTTTCCAACCTCAATGTTGGAAACGACAATGATGTCTAGTAGACTTAACTTAGACGCTTTATCATACGTAATCCACCTTACTGAGGCGTTATCATTACGTCTTCAAGAAAAGATTTACGGGATATTATTCTCAATGTGATTTCTTTTGAGGGCAGTAGTTTGTTCACGTATAACTCCGCCCTTCAGTGGCTGATTGGAGTTGGTTAGACGTGACGCAGCCCTAGCTACATCCACGCGCGTGGATAGTAAGGTTAAGAACTCTCTCAGAGTCGCTTCGTTCTCGGAGAAGCTTCTCTTCGACGGCAACTTTTCAGCAATCCATGAATTGCTCGATTTACACGTTCTCTTGTCTATCTAGTATTACAAGAGATTCAGACTGGGGCAAACATTCGGTGGTTGACTCAGAGAGTGCCACTGCAGTTGCCGGACCCGAGTGTTGCAGTTATGACGATTGCCAGTCAAACAGATTGGGATATAATATTGATCCCAACGGATTCGAAGTGCCAGGGTCTTTGGGTTCCGCAGTCTCTAAGCAACCAATTATCTTCCGCGGAATAATGTTTTTTAGGCTTGCTTTATGTCATTGCATGAACATTATTCAGAAACGCATGTTCAAATCCTGTCCGTTAATTCGACAGTAGTGGCGTATCTCCGGAACCAGGGAGGCACTCATTCGTTTCCGTTATTCAATTTAATGGAAAGAATCCGTCTGTTGGTTATAGTACACCAAGTTCTGTTTCGGTCCGTCATATTTCGGGTCGTCTGATTGTTTTACCGGACTCCCGTTCACTTAGGGGTCGCTTGTTGCCGTCAGAATGGACTCTCAACAAACAAGTATTCAATCAGATTTGCTATCTATGGGAGCGCCCAATGATGATTTTTTTTACGACACAGCTTGCTAATCAATTGCAGACGTATGTGTTGGCTTGTCCGGATCTCTGAGCTAATGTTGTTAACGCTCTATTGATCTAATAGGACGGAAAGATAGGATACGCGTATCCTCCGGCGCTGTTGTTTCGGCAGGTATTGCTAAGATAAACAACCAAATACATTTCTGTTGATAGCATCTCTATCTTCACAGAGACCGTGGGTAATTTACTCCGTTGTCTACTGTGGGACTTAACGTGAAATCTTCCTCAATGAGAGGATCTTTTTTCGCTGGGTAAATCGTGTCATCTTTATCACAACCCACAAGGTCGCAACCTTCACGTATTCCGTTGTGTGGTCCGTATTGCATTGTAAGCATTGTACTGGACGAGCTTTGGACGCGATTTCTTACTATAGGAGATCCTCTTCTTCGCTATTCTATGCGGCTTAAGTGGAGGCTCTTCCGTCATTGGTGTAGGGATCATTATGTTCATATTGTTGATCTCTCCATACTACTCATTGCAACTTTTTAGTATACTTGTTTGACAAGATCTACTGCAGCCTGTTATTATTAAGGTTATAGGTTTATGTTACCTCATACCTATGCACTCTAGGTTAGTTTACAATTGAGTCTTATGTCTCTTTATCTAAGTCAGTTAGTAACTTTTTGATAAATAGACTTAGAATCTTTAGATTAAATTCCTATATGGAATTTAACTTCGGTTCTTATTTAGCTAAGTAATCATTTGAGCCTCTGGAAACAGTAGTTTTCAAATTCTGACCTTTTAGACAGTAATTCTGTTGGTTTGTCTTTTACTGAAGAGTCAGTGAGTTTCATGCACTATCGATGGATGATTTTCTCTTTCGTAGTTTCGGAATCACTACTTCCTTTACTATTTAGGTTGGATTTTTGCATAAGAGTTAGGCTCCTAATATCCGGAACCTATTGTTATTAAGGTCCTTCCGTCTTCGTACGGGCATAGGCCTTTACTCTCTCCGGTTAGAGTTTATGTATTTATAAACAGATATCTGTTTATTACTATGGACGTAAGCTTCTTCTGTCTTTGATGCCTAATAGAAGGACGTTACGCTCCATTCTGTTGCTAATGGATTCTATTAACTATCGGTACTGCTTATGGTATATCATTGACTCAGCAGTTGTGCTTAAGATGTCGGCTCATGAAGTAAGAGTTCTTCTACATCTTGGGCTTACATTAATAGTGTCGCTATTATAGATTTTTGAAGGCTGCTCATTGCGCTCAGCCATCCACATTCATGAATTTTTATCTCAGAAATATCGAGTCCATTTCTGGAGGCCTCTATTGTTAGGTCTATTATCTACTGCTCAGAATGTCATTCACTTAACAGTTGCTACTATAGCTATGTAGGCTGTCTGTTTTGGCAGTGACTCCGTTCTGGTGCCCTCTTCGCTCTGGGCTATTTGACCCAGGGCAAGAAAAAGGGGGGGGGGGGGAGGGTGTTCCCTTGGGTCACCTGTTTTACTATGAAAACAAGGGGATACCTCCTCTGGAGTTAGTAATTCTGAGCTGTTATTGGGATGGTTGTTTAGTGAGAAGTTTATGTTCTAAAATTCATTCAAGTCTTAGTTTTTAAAGTATAGCTTTTGAATATTGCATGTGTCAACGGACATGATTATGCAATCCTCAGACACTTTTAAGGAGTATAAGAGTCTCTATTCTCTAGACTTAATTTATTTATTGGCTTACTTTAAAAATTATTAGTATAAGGATTATATTGGATATTAATAGAGTACATGGATGTATGATGCTCAATTTTGGAAGGTGTTGTATCTTTCTAATTTATCATAAATAAGAAAGATACATGTAAGGCCTATTACTTCTTTTTCCCTAGAGGGGATGACTCTGTTTTATATTATTGAGCGTATTCCATCTTGCTCTATGTCCTTGGCCCTCCAGCCTTTTTACTATTCAGCTATGTCTGGGTCATTGGTACAGTATAAAAATGTTAAAAAATTTATAGTAATTTCTATATTTTTTATACTTACCAATGACCCAGACGGGGATGGCCCTCCCAGGAGTTGGGAACTCTTGCCTCCCCGCTGAGTACATAGCGCTTATCAGGCACTGGTTATTAGAATGATTAATGGCGCCAATTTCGGAACGTCCTTGACACTGTGCATGGGCAGTAGAGGTGAAGTGTGGAGGGCCATTCAGGACATGTTTTCTTTGGTTTTAGATGCAAATTTTGGGGATTGGGGGGCAAAATTTGTGTTTGGCCCTATATTTTAAGAGTTAGCACCAGCTATGTCTGGGTCATTGGTAAGTATAAAAAATATAGAAATTACTATAAATTTTTTTAACTTTCGAGGCATGACCTTGTTGTGGTCATTCTTGCTATGAATGTTCCGTTGTTTAATCAGTGTTTCCTCTCTCCCTTTCCTTTATTCCCCCCTAGCTATTCTCCCATGCTTTTGGCTTATTTTTTGTAATGTTTATTACTAAAATTTCTTGGGAGTTTTGGCTTGGAAACAGAATTATTTTCTGTTGTTTTCCCCATGTTTACGTCCTCACCCTTGGGTGGTTAGGCATTTTGGTCTGCATCTACCATCTGATGTTCTGCAGTTTCTTCTCTGGAAGTCTCTGTTTTGCATCAGATTGTGTTTAAATTGGTAACTGATTTCGGGCCTGGTTTATCAGTGCCTGGAGTCATGTTTCCGGTTTGTTTACACTTTTTGTCTATGTTGACAACGGTTACTTCTCATAGTGATTACTTGTTTTCTGCTTAGTTCAGTTCATAGCAAGATACATTAATATTGTCCGTAAGTGTTACATTAATTTTTTGAAATGAATTAAAATTTTTGTCCACACTTAGGCTTTTTTGGGATCCATTTGGGCTCATTGTTCCCATTGGCCCTTTGAAAAATTTTTCCCCAATTTTTTTTTTGGGGAAATTATTTTCTTTTGAAATGTTATAATGGATTATAATATATTATGTATATTTATTGCAAGGGTTAGTGCGAGTAATATGACTTTGTATATTTTTTCATGTTGAAAAAATATTCTTCAATTGCAATGCGTGGATATCTTCCTCTAATTCACTGGTTCATTGTGTTTCTTATAGTCAATGTGGTGGCACTAATTCTTGCTCTGTGTGTGTTGATTGATATGACAGCGTTGGAGATGTGTGTCACGGTATTTTGTTAGCGTTGAGGGGTCCATTACGGTCCTCTCTCCGTAGGGTCACTCTATATTATCAGTTTCTTTTTCAGAATTCAGAGTTATGTTTCCGTGATGTCTTCAACAAGTGTGTCTCCGTCATTGCAATATTAGGGCTAGCGGAAAATGCTCAAGGTATTACGACAATTGCTGAAGAGTTCCCTAGTAGGATCAAAAGCAATTGATCGTCCGCCCGGTGTCGAATGGATCGGCATCCGGGTTCGTCCGTTGCGGTCCAGGGAAGCAGATTGGGTGATGCGAGCACTATAAAACATAGAATGTGCACACCCAGCAACGACGGATCCGAGGATAGTACGGAGGAAGCCTGTCATTCCGGTAGCTAGCTTGTCCAGGTCCACCCGGACCGTGAGCGAGAGAGGCCCCCTCTCTCTTACATCAACATCTGCGCCGTGATGTTGTTGTATGTTTGTTCGTTAATCGAAGCTTACGTCCACTCCTCCTGCTCGGGATGCTCTGTTGCATAGACAGTCCAACGCCGCTGTTATATTGGCTTCCTCATCCTCACGTCAACACACATGACCGCACCTTGGTTATGTGACCACAGATTTCCAGGGGACGTTCACATATTATATAAATGCAGGATAGAATGTCCCTGGTGCTCCTGCTTTGCCGACCACGAAATACACGTCAACCAGGTTACTCCATCTGCAAGCCAAGGACACGTGACCTTCCAGTTGGGACGTTCGCATATTATATAAATGCAGGAATGAACATCCCTGGAGCTTCCAGCGGATGATTTCGTAGGACCACGGCTCCACAGGTCTCATTGAGTAACATGAACAAGGTGATGTTACCGTGATGTCTTCGTAAGTGTGCTTCCGTCGTCACAGTCAAATGAAGAGCTAGCGGTAAAAGTGCTCATGCAGACACGTCAATGGCCTAAGAGGTCCCAAGTAGGATCGACGGTGTTGGCGTCCGCTAGCTCGCCCGGTTTCGCGACCATTTACCGAATGGCTCAGCACCCGGGTTCGTCCGTTGCGTTCCAGGAAGGAGATTTGGGTGATGCGAGCACTATAAAATACAATGTGCACACCCAGGATGTACGAGGATGGTACGGAGGAAGCCTATTAGTCCAGTTCTTAGCTCGTCCAGGTCCATCCGGACTGCGAGCGAGAGAGGTTCCTCTCTCCTACTACAACATCTGGGCCCAGATGTTGTGGTACAAAATGTTCCTCAGTCAGAGCATACGTCCACCACTTGGGACGCTCCGTTATATAGACAGTCCGGAGAGACTGCTCTTTCGGCTTCCTCATCCTAACGGCAGCACACGCGACAGCACCTTGGCTACGTGACCAGTGATATTCAACCAACATAGCCGACCAGGGATTCTACGGCGACCAGGTTATGCCATCCAGTAGCCAAGGATAGGAGGCCTTCATACTCTGAACGTTCGCATATAAGAAGTATGCATGAGTTAACGTCCAAGGAGCTTCCAGCGGCTAAATCCTGTAAGACCGCAGCTCCACAGGCCTCTGTTACGGACATGCTATCGCCAATAGCACAAATTATCGCAGCATCCCAGCAACCGACAGTAACTCTGTCGGATCAGGAATTATCCGAGGAAGCTGGGTTGGTACGTTCCGCTGCAGGATCAGGCACGGGCGACCAAGAATTACAAGTGGTCCAACAGGATGGCGAAAGGGATTTGGATGAGTTGTATTTTCCCTTTCGGAACAACATAATTGCCATAGAGTGCATCCGGCATTATCATCTGACGTTGTTCCTCCGGACCAAAATGCTGCGTTGCCGGATAAGAGACATAGCGCCACTGGACACAGAATTCTTAATCGGTTTAGGGACATCATCCCTCAGTTTCCGACATAGTCCAGATATGTCTCACAGACATTTGATCTGTTGAATGATGCTATATTATATAACTTGCTACCTAATGGGCAGGTCAAGTTTCTTATCGGCAAATGCTCTACATCTGCCTTTCATCAATTCAAGGAATATTTTGAAACGGCAGGACAGAGCATTCTGAGAGTTCTCTGCGTCTAGACGACCAGGTCAGGACCTGGTATTGTTTATACTGTCGTCTATGTCAATTCCAACCATGATGTTGGAAACGACAATATCGTCTAGCAGGATCAGCTTAGACGCATCACCGTATGCAGATCACCTTACCAGAATGTTATCATTACGTCTCGAGGGAAAAAGAATTCTAGGCTGAACAACCTCCTTAACTGGTAGAGTGCTAAATTACTTTTGGCCACCAAAATTTGTTCCCATGTCTTTGCCTTGTTACAATTTATAGGAGAGTGCCTGTGGGCACTCTCCTATAAATTGTAACAAGGCAAAACCTAACAGAGTAAATAATATCACTTCAAAGATAATATGAAGCACATTCACTGAATTTAAAGCCTTTAAGTCGCAGTACCTGCACTTCAGAATAAAGCCCAAATATGGGCTTCCAGCACTCTTCCAGTTAAGAGTTCTTTCAAGGGCCTCACATAAAACTCCGTCCTTTTAGTGGCAATATGGAGTTGGTTAGACGTGACGCGGCCCGGGCTACATCCATGTGTGAGGATAGTAAGGTGAAAAAAGTCTCTCCGAGTCGCTACGGTCTCCGGAGAGTTTTCTTCGATGGCAAGCTTTCAGCAGTCTATGATCAGATAACTAAGAAAGCTTCAGACTCTCTGCTATTCAAATTCGCTTCCATATAATCGGCTTCAGCAGAGAAGAGTAGGACAGGCCCTTCTGGGATGAATATGTCCAAGGGAAGTTCCTATAGAGCTTCCTATGCGTCCTCTAGGTCTTACTCTAGAGACCGTCAGGGTATCGACTCAGGTAGGGGCCATAATTCTGGCCGAGGCATCCGGTCAGACGCACCTAGGTCGACGGGGCGAGGTGCGGACCGTGGAGGACATGGCTTCTCCTTCCGCAAGCCTCACAGGACCAGGAGGTAATGCTATTAACCTCTATCTTGTACTAGTGAGCGGAAGACTGTCGAGTTTCTCAATTAATTGGGAATAGATTACGGACGTCCCTTGGATTTGAGGGGTGATTTCGGAAGGACTAAATTGTCCTTCAAATGAAATCCGCCGTTAACTTGGAGTCCAAGATGGACTCAGCTTCCGTCAAGTCAGCAGGAAAGTGGCTCACTTCCATCAGAAGTCCAGTCTTTTCTGGAATGATCGCGATAGAGATCGTAGAAATCCAGGAATTTCCAGGTTTCTACACCATCCTTTTCTGGTTCCAAAAACCAGACAGCTCGTTCCATTCACTCATTATTCTGAGCAGGATAAACAAGCTGATCGTGGCTCCAGGTTTATATATGGAGTCCATCCGATCGGTTAGAGCGAGTTTTCGGGTGTATGACTATGCTACATGCATAGATCTCAAGATGCGTACTTTCACGTCATGGTACATCAGACGTTCAGAAAGTATCTTCGCTTCCTCATCATAGGAGTTGTGTATCAGTTCCGAGCAATGTGCTTCAGTCTGAATCTAACCCCCTGGGCTTTCACTCGAATAACGAACTCGGTAATGACTCATTTCCGAGCTCATTCATCTGCGATAACGTCGGCCTACATGGATGACATTCTTTAGATGTACGGCAATGAGTTAATGCTTCAGAACGATGTGCAGAATCTGCTTCTATTGCTCTGACGTCTCGGTTTCATAAGTAAACGAGAAGTCGGATCTGGTATCATCTAAGTCATTCACCCACTGGGGGATGAGCTTCGAAATGCACAACATTTTCATTCGTCTGCCGTTACCCAGAGCGAAATTAATCAGTTGTTATGCTCACTATTGTCTTCGCTCAGACAAGGTCTCAGTGAGAGATCTCATTATACTGATACGTTTGCGCAGAGCTACCACGATTTTATTCCGATGGGGCTGTTACGCACTTGTCCTCTCCAATTTCTTCTGATCCAGAATTGGAGGGTGAAGATTTTTTCGCTCGATACGGACATCTTGTCAATCAAGTGAATAAGAGATTCAGACTTGGGCAGGTTTTCAGTGGTTAACTCAGAGAGTTCCACTGCAATTGCCGGATCCGAGTTTTACAGTCTTGACGGATGCAGTCAAACAGGTTGGGTCGTATCATTGAGCCCAACAGATTTGAAGGGTCAGCGTCTTGGGATCCATAGTTTCTAATTTAGCACATTAACATCAAGAATGATGTCATTTTGGCTTGCGCTACGTTATTGGATAACATTATTCAGTATGCTCATGTGCTAATTCTGTCCGACAATTCGACGGTATCAGCGTATTTTCGGAACTAGGGAGACAATCATTCCATTCTGTTTTTCATGTTAACAGAAGGAATCTTTCTGTTTGTACTAGAACATCAAGTTCTCCTATCGGTCCGCCATATTCATGGCCTTACGCTAATAATGTTGTTATTACAGATCTAGTGAGGGCTGCATATTGTTCTTAGCCCTCCACTTTCTCGAATTTGTATCTGAAAAATATTGAGTCTTTTTCTGCAGATATGAATTGTTTAGGTCCGTTATTTCTCTCTTAGAATGTCGTTCACTAAACAGTGGCAACTATATATATGTAGGCTTTCGGTTCTGGCAGTGACTCTGTCCTGCTGCCCTCTTTGCTCTGGAGTATTTGACCCAGGGCAAGGGGAAGGGGGGGGGAGGGAGGGTGTTCCCTTAGGTCACCTGCTTTATAGTGTAAAGCAAGGGAATACCTCCCTTGGAGTCAGTAATTCCGAGTCGGTTCCGAGATGATTTTAAAGGCTGAAGCCTAGGTTTACTCATCTGTGTAATATTTTTTAAGTGTTGATTGGTGTGAAGCATTTGTATATATCACGTGATTAATTGGGTGTTAATATACAATCCTCGAACACTTTTAAATGAGTATATAGAGTCTCATTTCTCTAGACTCTCGTATTTATTGGCTTTCCTTTAAAAAATATTAGTATAAAGGGTTATACTAGATGTTTATAGAGATCTTTGATGTTATTGTGCTCAATTACAGAATGGTGTTGTGTCTTTCTTTTTTGATACAAATAAGAAAGATACATGTAAAGCCTATCTCTCCTTTTCTCCTTATGGGGATAGGTCTGTTATAGGTAATTGAGTCTATTGGATTTTCCTTATGTCCTTGGCCCTCCAACCTTTTTACTATTCAGCTAAGTCTGGGTCATTGGTACAGTATAAAAATGTTAAAAAACTTATAGTAATTTATCTATTTTTAGCTCAACTTTGGAGAAGCCAAATTTGAGCTTATGCCATGGCCAGTCGTCTGTCTGTCCGTCTGTCCATCAACAATTCAATACAGCTTGGGCTGGAGGCCGTATTTTTGAACCGTTCTTTACGAAACTTCTTGGGTACCTTTGTTATGACCGTGGGACGAGAACAAGTGTTTTGGGGTCCGATCTGAAATTCAAGTTTGCCCCTGGCGGCCATTTTGTACAGACTTAGGTGAAATCAGATTTTTGCGCAGAACTTCCATATGAAAGCGCTGATTTGAATAATTTTTTGTGTGAATGTTTAGTACCATGGAATACATCACATATAATACGGGTTTTTTTCTCGTGCAGAAATTATACAAATTAGATGAACTTTGATTTTTTCAGTGCGACTTACACACAGTAAATACACATGTCAATATGGCTCGGGCTAGAGTCTGTATTTATGAACTGATCTTCACGAAATGTCTTGGGTACCTTTGTTATCACCTTGGGACGAGAACGAGTGTTTTTGGGTGCGTTCTAAAATTCAAGATGGCTGCCAGTGGCCATTTTGAAACGAAATTAGGTCTAATCAGTTTTTTTGTACACAACTTCTATACGGCTCAGACTAGAGGCCATATTTATGAACCAATCTTTACGAAACTTCTTGGGTACCTTTGTTATCATCGTGGGATGAGAGCGAGTGTTTTTGGGTGTGGGCCGAAATTCAAGATGGCCACCAGCAGCCATTTTGTACCAAAATTAGTGCAATCAGTCTTTTGTACAGAACTATGAAAGTTCTGATTTGAATAAATTTTTGTATGAATGTTTAGTAACATGGAATACATTACATATTGTAGGGGGGGGGGGGGGGGGGTTGTGCAGAAATTATGCAAATTAGATGAACTTTGATTTATTCAGTGCTACTTACACAATGTAAGCACACATGTCAATATGGCTCAGGGTAGAGGCTGTATTTATAAACCGATCTTCACAAAACTTCTTGGGTACCTTTGTTATCACTTTGGGACGAGAATGAGTGTTTCTGGGTGCGGTCCAAAATTCAAGATGGCTGTCAGTGGCCATTTTGTACCAAAATTGGGTCCAATCAGTTTTTTGTCACAAGTTCTATACAACTCGTATTTATGAACTGATCTTCACAAAACTTCTTGGGTACCTTTGTTTTCACCTTGGGACAGGAACGAGTGTGTTTTGGGGTGCCTTTGTTATCACTGTGCTATGAGAACAAATATTTTGGGGTTCAGTCAGACCCACTCTGGACTCAAAGATTTCTTTTCTAGTTTAGCATCTGACTGTCACCCACCTTTACAATACTTTACCTATACATTTGTTACAGGCAACGGTCAGTATTTATGTACAGACCGTTACAATACTTTATATGTACCTTTGTTATTAGGTCATTACCTAGATGTTTGTCATTGCTGTGTCACATACTATACATGTACATGTCTTTGTCTTGACAAGTTGAGCTACAGTGTCATTGACACTTTCATTTATACTTACCAATGACCCAGATGGGGATGGCCCTCCCATGAGTTGGAAACTCATACCTCCCCGCTGAGTACATAATGCTACCAGGCACTGGTTGTAAGAATGATTTTTGGTGGCAATTTCGAGACCTCCTTGACACTGCGCTTGCGCAGTGGAGAAAAAGTATGGAGGTCCATATAGGACATGTAATTTTCGGTTTTAGATGCAAATTTGAGGGATTGGGGGGTAAAATTTGCGTTTGGCCCTAAATATTTTAGAGTTAGCACCAGCTAAGTCTGGGTCATTGGTAAGTATAAAAAATATATAAATTACTATAAATTTCCGCCAATTTTATTACTTTCTTGCTTGATTCTGTTTTGTGTCAATGCATTTCAGTAATGCATATCGACCAGTCAGATGAGTTCTTACATGTCATTCCATTACTTAGGCTGATTCCACCCATGGTGTATTTAGCACATTTCTCAATGACCTATATTGTATCTGGTAATATTGAATACACACTGCAGTCATTGTATAATGACAACTTATAATAAAAAGTTTTAAAATCCTTTTTCAGTTTAAGGACTTGACCTTGATGCCAGTATTGTTTCAACTCCATACGGTATGTTCAGTGCCTTTTTCAAACCAATATGTTGAAGAGATTCAATATGTAAGTACAGAAAAATGGTTATTATATAATCAATACCTCTCATGGCATAAATTGTTTTATTTTCACACACTTCTTGCATCAACAAGTAGGCATTTCCCTATTGCATTTTTTTGGGGGGGGGGGGGAGGTGGGGGATGTGGGCAGTTTCAGTGAGGGATTGCCTGAGAACCTAAACCTTTTGTTTTTTGGGCTTGGGCTCAGAAGTTTTATAGTCCCCTGTTTTGGCCACAGGCTCAGAAGTTTTCTTAGTCTCCAACCGTCCAAGTCGAAGGGAACTATAGGTTTCCTCTTTGTCTGTCTATCTGTCAGGCTTTGATTTCTGGTCATTATTTTTTAACCGTATATCCAATTGTCATCAAACTTGGACAGATGATGTCCTTTGGGAAGAGGAAGAACCCTATTGATTTTGGGGTTAGAAGGGCAAGATCATGGCCACTATAAATGGACTCTAATTTTGAACTTGAAATGGTTTCCGGACATTGTCTTTTGAATGGTTTATCTGATTTTAATCAAACATGAATAAATAATGCTCCTTAGGCAGAGAAGATCGCTATTGATTTTGGGGTTTGTAGGTCAAATATCAAGGTCATTGCAGTTATAAATGGTCTCCCAATTTGGGGCTTGAAATGGTTTCCAGAGATTATATTTTCAACGGTCCGAACTTGTAAAGATAATGCTCCTAAAGAAGAAGAACTCTATCAGTTTGAGGTCACTTAGCCAAAGGTCACAGCAGTTATAAGTGTACTGTAATTTGGGAATTGAAATGGTTTCCGAAGATTATCTTTTCTGCGGTTCGTCTGATTCTCACCAAACTTGGATAATGCCCCTTAGGAAGAAAAACCCTGTTGATTTGGGTGTTAGTTATTGAAAGGTCGAGGTCACATCAGCTGTAAGTGTACTCTGAGTTGGGACTTAAAAATGATAAGAAAAGGGTTTGCGTATACCACCCAGTAAGGGAGTGCTGTGGCTTAGTAGGTAGAAATGCTGGCTGCAAGCCGAGTGGTCCTCTGTTTTAATCCCACCTGCGGCAACTGTGTTGTGTCCATGAGCAACACACTTAATCACATTTGCCCACATGGGGGCACAGTGGCATTGTGTACTGCACGTCGATGGTGCCCTTGTCTTCAACCATTGCTAACCCTGCTTGTGTGGTGTTAGTACGTTGGGGAGTCTGACAGTTGCTCCTCGCCATTGCACGGTGGTTCTATCCAGGTACACCACCTTCCTCCACCCGTGAAAGTGTCGTTAAAACCCAATAAATAAATCATCCAGTAAATTGTATATGCACTTCTTATTGAATTCAAATGCACAGTGCCACTTGGTTAAAAAAAATATACAACAGATAGGCATTACATTTTGAGCTTGATAACCCTTTCACGACATTATGTTCCTTTATGTAAAAATATCACTTTTTAAGCACTTCCTCCCTGTTGACTTGATTTTTATATGTAATAATATTATGTAAAGCTACATGCTGACAGTTACTTTTGTTCCAGTTGATGTAGTTTAATGGATGTGCTCTTGAATTTTTTACTAAAATATCATAGATACTGTGGCTGTTTGGGGACTTTGTATTGCTTTAGCAATGCTCTCAGAATATTAGTTATCCTTAGGTTTTCCAGGGTGTATGGGAATTTACACCGGTTTGGGAACTCATACACCCTGAAGCCTCAGGGTGTATGAGTTCCCAGACCAGTGTAAACTCCCATACACCCTGGAAAACACAAGGACAACATATTTATTTCCAAGAATTTGGTGTACTTAATTATTTAACCTAAATTGTGGGCAAAAACTGACAGAAAATTTGTACTTTTTAAGTTTCTTAATAAAACCAGACAAATAAGGATGTCATATCTTTAATATTTTATTGCATATAAATATTAGATTTCCTGTATTTTTATTTTTGTTCTAACACAACCGAGCAGAAATTATGAATTAATAATTAAAAATGGGTACTTTTATTTTAGCCATATAGCCTGCTATTGTGTATTCTTGTTTTTACACTGTGGTTAACCACGGTGTAAAAAAAGGCCACTTTGGATCGCAAGTTACACCGTACCTCTCAGCCAATTAAAACGTAGTATTTTGTTTCATTTGGAAATAATGCTTGTTACATGTATCATTATTATATTATTCTGTCTGAAAGTTATCCATTTGCAATCTTGAATAAGCATGGAAGTATTTACATTTCAAATTGCAAAAACATTTAAATTTTCCTAAAATTCATTTGGAATATCATGGATTTCATTTCCAAATAGAGTTTATGAATTTGGATGTCATGTACAGGGACTGATGGGGAAAGGAGAGTGATCACTGTCACTCACCATCACTCTCCTAAACCTTTCACTAGGGGAGCAATTAATCTCTCGCCTTCATGATGTATATAGAAATAATGTCTAAACATGAAGTTATATATTGTATTTCAATCACGTATTACCTGATCCAGCTAGGAGACGATACTTATAAAACATTATCTCGCATAACTAAAATCTTTCATTTTTGCTTAGAAACATATCTGATGACACCTCATTGGAATGAGCTTAATCTATGTTTTAGAGCAAAAATGAAAAAATATCAAAATTTGTAATTTAATTTTGTGTATTGAAGCGTGCTGATCAATTCGGGCTGTCATCATACGTAAGGGGTTAAAATCACTCTTCTGAATTTTTCACCCTCACAAAATCAAAATGAGGAGAGTGATCATTCACTCTCCTGCATTTTCTTCCCAGTAGTCACTGCACGTATACATAGTACAGTATAAGCATAAGTCCTAAAAAAGTTAAAAACCTGTTTCTTAGGCTCTCCTGCATGGTCCTTTTGACTGCCGCATGCTCTCATTTTATAACCAATGCAAACTTAAAAAATAAAAATTAAATGGTTTATGTCTGATATTTTACCCCGAGTTAAAATTGATAAATTTGTCCCGTGAGTGCAACAAGGTTTTGCAATGCTATTGCATTGCAAAGCCTTTTTGCATTCAAGGGACGAAATACACCACCACCCATGCTATTCCATAGATTGTGACACCTAAAACATAAAGCAAACAAAGAACATGAACTTTTGGTCTAAAAGAAATAATTACAAAAATAAAGAATAAAATTAAAAGCCACCCGCCCACATGCAATTTTACAAAAAATGGCATGAGAAACAGATTTACTTTGTGGGGCCTAACCAAGAAAAAAAGTTTGAAATGCCAGAATTATGAATGTGAGTTTTTTTCTTGTTTCAGATCCAAAAAACTATTATCGACACGCTTATGGCATACACCCAGCCTGTTTTAAAGCAGTCAGAGACAGATGAAGGTAGGAAATTTTATAATGCCCTTTACATTTCAAATTCTTTTTAAGACGTTTATTTAGTACTTGGGAGCATAATTGGAGTCCTTATATTTTCTCATGTCAAAAATGGAAAAAATTTCAAGTATAGCCTATTTGTAAGCATTATTGGTCATGGTGAGTTCTTCATAACTCATTGAATGCTCTTCCCATCATATGAATGCTTTTGCTTCTTCCCACTCATCTGTCAAATAAAGTTTGGCATGTCCAGTGGTGCAGATAAACTGCAATTACATCAGGTGGCCTAAAGGTTTGTTCAAATTTTGTAGACCTGTTACATCAAAAACAATCATTCATAGTTGTCCACTCAAAAGTGGGTTGATGATAAAACAAACTGAGGCTTCATTCAGTGAAATGAGGTAGTATCCTCTTGCATATCCTAGATTGTGTATATAAACCTATACTGAAAACTATAAAACTGTTATCTGTACAAAAGCTCATTCCCCAGAATCAAGCGTCTGTAATGTACATCATCATTTAAAATTTCATAGTATAAATGACAGAGACATCAGCTGCCGGGTTCATGTTTTGAAAGAGGTGCGATTTTTGGATGGATTTGAGAATCTAAGGACTGTCATTCAACTGCTTTGTAGTGAAGGAGTGTCACTGCAGATCCACGGCCCTTATTTGTGCAAAGAGTATACATTTTTTTGTAATTGCAAAGATCCCATTAGATGAGCAAAAGTTGGCATACAAGCTGTAAAGTATATTAGACAGGATATCATAGGAGGAATGTATTATTTGGCGTGGTAGTATCATTAATAAGGGATGATTGTGCTGGCAGTCCTCGGCTAGGATGATGAGAATGTGTGTTGTGCCACTTTTTGCCTGTGGTTGAAATGTATGAATGGAATGTGTGTTTGTGTATATGTGTGCAACACACTTTGTATTAACTGCATGTGTATCAACAGTTATAAATGACTACTTTATTTCGTTCATGCCATACCATGTTAACTCTTTTAGGGCCTAATTCCGACTTCGATAACTTTTTAATGCAAAGGAACAGGTGCCCCAACATGCATGGTTTGGGTAAACTTGTTTGTTTTCTAAGTATCTTGTCTGTTGTTTCTAGGCAAGTCTTGGCTGCCTCTGTAAGCAGCCAAGACTTGACTAGAAAACAACTGCAAAGCCACAGGATGTAGACGTTTAACGAAAAGTGGAAATGTATAAAAAACTCCTGGCCATTTAGGCTTTAATATGATGATTGTGCAATAAAGTATTTTATTCTGTTGCATTTTCTTTTCAGTTATCAGTCAGAGTTTGTGGACACAAACAGTCAAGGAGCTATTCAAGTATACACTGAAAACTCCATATGCTTTTCTCAGTGGTCTCATGATATTCTCAGAACTACTGCCACTACCACTACCACTTCAGACAAAGGAAGTAAGTCATATTTTAACACTTTCAAAACTACTGGTTGCTTTTGCCGTGCAACACCAGGATGTGTGTAATTTTATAATATAACAGTAACAAAATTTATAACAGTAACAAAAATAAACTGAATTATGGCCCAGCTATTCAAATTTAGATATAGTTAACCCTTTACCTGTTGACTTGGCTCCAAACAAAGTGTAATAAGCAAATTCAACAATTGAAAAAATATTAAAAATTAAAAAAAATGGTACAGTGGAGCCCACTTAATTGGATATCTCTTAATTGTATATCCCTGTTAATTGAATATCATTTTCAAACACAAAACCATTTACCATACCTTCAGTACAAATTTGATCTGTTAATTGCATATGGGTTGTAGAGTAAACTCCTGTTAATTGTATATAAATGTTTGTAATATGTCGAAAAAGTTACTGTGACACACTCCAAATTCCCCTTATTTATCAACTTTTTTGGCCTCACTACATTCAATAAAGGCATTTATTCTATTATATCTTGTTTGACAGAGCTCTTTGAGCTCTGTCAAACAAGAAATAATAGAATAAATTCTCAGTTTACCTCCAGAACACAGGAAACTGACCAAATCCCTGTTAATTGTATTCTCCTGTTAATTGAATGTTTTTTACTGGCAAAATGGATATCCAATTAAGAGGATTCTACTGAATTTAAAATAATAAATTTTGATATCATCTCCATTGGGAAAAAGGTTAATACACATAGAGCTTAACCATATTATAATAAAGCCCAACTTTTTACCTAATCCCTGCATATTTCCGCTGAAACAGGGCACAAATTCTGTTCAGTTTTCGAGAATCCATTTGAGAATCCTGATGTACATCACTATGGGATTTCCTAACAGTACCCAGAGAGAACCACCGAGCAACGGCGAGCAACTGTCAGCTCCCCAACATACCAACTCCACATAAGCAGGGTTTGCATTGGTTGAAGACAAGTGCACCAATGACATGCAGTACGCCTTAGTACACAGCGTCTCCGTGCCCCCACATGGGCAATGGAGGTGAAGTGTCATGCCCAAGGACACAACGCAGTTGCCGCAGGTGGTGTTCGAACCGAGGACCTCTTGGCCTGCAGCCTGCACCTCTACCAACTGAGCCACCGCACCCCCCCCCCCCCCCCCCCTTTAGGGTCCTAATTCCAACATGGATCACTTCATACTAAAACAGATCAGGGCCCAGGATGCCATATCTGGGTTCAATCCCAAGTTACCTTCTAAGTACGTTGGCAGTTGTTTTTAGTCAAGTTTTGGCTGCCTTAGTAGGCAGCCAAGACTTACCTAAAACAACAATAAAGCCACAGGATGTAGACTGTTAAAGTGTAGTAAAACTATAAAAATTCTCCACTCCTGAAATGGTTAAGAGATATAGAATAAAAAAAGAAAAACCTCCCTCCATTGTCAAAACATTCAGGAGGAACTGCCCGAGAAACTTGTATTTTTTTAAGTGCCTTATTTCTGAACTAAAGTAATAAATTAACGCTGAGAAAGCTTCTTCCTCGGATAGCTGTGATGTCACAAATATTACACTTCAAGAAAGACATTACAATGTTACATCCCCATTAAAGTGATTAACAGTAAAAGAAGAATGTTTTAGTCTTTGTGTCAGAAACTTTAATCATCAATGGTGAATTTGTTTTTACCCACAGTCAATGAAAAAACAACATGGGATAAGGCCATACAAAGGAGATCTTCTGTTTCTCAGGCCATTATTTGTAAAATTTCATGTGGGTGAGCGGTTTTTAATTTTTAATTTTTTTTTCTGTTATTATTTCTTTGGTATTAAAAGTTCAAGTTCTTGGTTTATGTTTTAGGCCTCATAATGTATGGAGTAGCATGGGTGGTGTTGTATTTCGTTCCTTGAGAGCAAGAAGGCTTTGCAATGCCCAAGCTTTGCAAGGCCTTCTTGCACTCAAGGGACAACTTTATCAATTTTCTTAACTTGGGTAAAATATCAGACATAAACCGTTTCATTTTTTTTTTTTAAGTTTACATTGGTTAGAGAGAGCATGCGGCAGCCGAACAGACCCTGCGGGAGGGCCTGAGAAACAGATTTTTAATTTTTTTAGGCCTAACTAAAACAAATATATATAAAGTGTCAAAATAAGAGTTTTTTATCACACTTGTTACATTAATTTTTACCTCACTCATCAAAGCACATTGTCAAAATATTTTATTTATCCTGCTCGTAGAAGTAATTTTTAAACCCACTCATCAAGGTGTGTGGGGTTAATTAATCATCACATCCGATAAAAAATTTATTTTGACACACCACACATTTGTTTTATATAAATATTTTCACTATTTTCAATCTCCAACCGTTATAAAATGGACATGTCTTAAAATTTGAGTTTAACATCTTATTTTTATTCTCCTGAAAAAAAAATCTCTACTTTTGTAAAATGATTTTGTAATAATTGGCATGGGGGAAACAATGTATTGTTTTCTTTTGTTGGCATTAATTCAGGGGGCTCTATATACGTGTCAATCAACATTTACATTTTAGTGTACCAAGTTTTGCATTTTTCAGAAGTTTCTAACTTTTTGAGGCATGGGAGAAGCAAATCAATGAATTTGAAATGTTTATGAATATAAATATAGGTTATTACCACCATGTGGGTTTCAGCCATAGTTGAGAGCAAAACACTCTCAGCAGTATCTTACAACATCATTCTTTAGACACCCCATTCTCTATAGTGCAGCTACAAAGGAAACCCCATATCACTACAAAGGAATAACCAACTTTGCTATTTTTGTGTTATGTAAAATAATTTTCTGTGAAATTTAACCATAGAAAAAAATGTAGTTTTGCTTGTAAATAAGAGCCTAAGATCTGAATAAAAAAAATATAAATATAGGTATTACCACCATGTGGGTTTGAGCCATGGTTGAGACTTCAATACACCAACTCAGAACCCCTATCAAGGTAATAACCAATTTATCTTGCAATAATCCTCTCTTAACTTGTTCACATAACAAAGAGATTGGGTACACTTTGTAACAGCATTTATTTGACAATCATTCAGCATCTGTGAATTGATTTTTTGGGGAATGAAGATCATGACCTCATGGTGATGGATCCCCACCTGGCCAATTTTTTTTAAATCATCAGCTAAGTTTTAAAAAGTTGGCTGAGTGCAACTTGGTGAAGAAGAGAACAATAGGTTTCGTCCTCAAATTATGGTACAGTCTGTTTCAAGTATTACATTACAAATACAGAACATAATTAGAAATGTTTATTTATATATACTACTCAGTTTGCTAAGCACCAAGTATATCCAACTACCTGTTTTATGATTTAGTTGAAATATTGTTATGAAAAGTGTATATATTTTTTATTTAGTTATATCTTTAATGATTTAAGCACAGAAATTAAGATTTTGTTTGTGTTTGACATTATTTTTTAGCTTTTGAACACGATAACCATGGAAAATGGATATTATTGGTATAAGAGGAAATTTTTCAAATTTGCCAAAAAGTTGACGGAGCGAACTGATATGGGTTCAATATCGAATATGAGACCCATTATTGGTAATTACAGCTTGACAATGCCTTCTCATACTCCCAATCAGGTTCCAGGTGGTCCTTTGTGGGATGTTGTTCCATTCTTGGACCAGCATTGCACCAAGCTCCTGGACACATCTTGGTTGGACTGAAATTGCAAGCTGTAACTCATTCCAGACATATTCAATTGGATTGAGGTCAGGGGATCTTGCTGGCCAGTCCATACACTCAATCTCCTCCCTCTGTCGGTACTCCTGGACAACATGGGCAACATGAGGACGGGAATTATCGTCCATCAGAATGAATCTATCACCCACTGCACCACTGTACCACTGTCAAGGACACAGAGCTCTGTACATCCATCTCAGCTGATGCCGGCCCAGACCATTATTGACCTCCACCATAGCGGTCATGCTCAGCAATGTTGGTTGCATGGAATCGCTCTCCTGGTCTTCTCCATACCCTAGAATGCCTATCTGTGTGGTCTAGGCAGTACTTTGACTCATCTGTAAAAAGGACAGGTCGCCAATCTTCTCTGGTCCATCCAACGTGATCCATGCCCCATTCATATCGTGCCTGGTGGTGGTTCTGGGACAGCTGATTACGAATACATGGTCTTCTCGATCGGAGACCACCTTCGTGCAATCTTGCCCAGATAGTCTGCGTCAAAACATTTACCCCGGATGCATTCTGAAGGTCACTTCGAAGCTGAGTTGCTGTGTCGAAGCGGTTCCTACGGGCCTGAATGATCAAAAACCGGTCTTCAGCTGCAGATGTTGCCCTGTCTCTGCCACCACCATGTCGTCTGACTGATGTGCCATACTGCTGAAATCTTGCCCAGGCTCTGGTGATCACCATATGGTGCACATCAAGGGCTTCATCAACCTGACGATGGGTAGCCCCTTGTTCCCCCATCCCTTCAGCCCGCCACATTTCTGCTTCAGACAAATGTCTACTTACATTTGCATTCGCCATATTCAATCATTAAATCACAAGGCTTTGTGTTGAAATGAAGACTGAATACCCTACACATCTCATGTACATGTCGACAGTACTCGAAAACATCATGAAAACCAAGGGTACATGGTTTCCATGACTGTCACGAAAAGTCTGCCTGTCAAGAGAGCTAACAGGGTTTTATTTGGGCAGCACCAGGGGCCGAAATTCGGCCCCATTCCCAATCGGAAAATGGCTCTTTTTTCCCCAATTTCCAAAGATAAATTCCCAATCACCGACCAACAATATTTCTACAAAATGAAACTGAATGAAATAATGGTTCAAACAAGACAAGAAAAAAGTTCCTGTTTGTGTTATTTCAAATGAACCCCCGCTTCAGAAAGAATTAACTATGTTACGAATCATTTTCTTTGCGGCAATCTATCTTTTACACAAGCCGGCCATACTAAAAATATACCACATGTGGAGAATGTGACCGCATAAGACAATAAATAAATTGTAGAAGCTGGGGTGCAAAAATGAATTTTTTCTCGTGTTGTAAGGTGTAAGTAATATATACCTTATGTCTGGTTGCGACATTCTAAATTTAACCACCAAAATTAGATTCTTGATGCTAAGCACGACCACTCCTATTTGCAGTTTCATTTTAGTGTGACTGGCACACACTTCACTTGGTTTAATTTCAGTATCACCATGGTTACCACCCATCAGCAGTTTTGACAATCAACAGATGACGCCATCAGAAAAAGGGTTTCTACTGTGGATTTTTATAAAAAAATGTCCCACAATGCAAAGTACTACAGAAAAAAGGTTTCAAAGCGCGTTGCAAATGATCAATCACAAAATTTCTGGGTAAAGGAGATGTATCATCGAAGGGAAAATCAAATGTGCCATGCGAAAGTAATCCCACTCCCAGTTCGTCTTCTCTGGCTGAAGTCAGTGAAGGTTCGGTCACGCAAAAAGTACAATACATATAATTGTGTATCTTGAAAAATTCCCAATTTTGGCTTTATGCCACATTTTTTCCCAATCTGTAGGGACCCGGCCATGCTCCCAAAATAGCTGGATAAAACCCTGGCTAATGTAAGCACTGGGGACCATCTCAATACATTCCTCAATCTTATCCACCAAAAATATTGCAAATGTGTCACAAGAAAATTTCACAATGATGTGTCAAATATTTGGTGCTTTGCAAACTTTGAGTAGTATATGTAGTTTGACCTTTTTAACTGTCAGAGTTTAATAATAGAGAAATTACAAGTAAACTACTTTAATTGTCCAATCCAAAAATTCTTCAAAAGAAAAAAATGAAAAAAATGAAGAAAAAAGAGAAAACCTTCTTTGTCAAGAAACAAGTTGATGTCTTTGTTTCAACTTTCAATTTTTCCTTTTAGATAATTAGAAATTCAACCAATTCATGCTTGAGCTCTGTCAAACAAGGCTGAATTGGTTAGATTACAAGTTGCATCAATGGGAAATATTTGATTCTTGAAATTTTAACTTCATCGTCACTGTTGACTTAATGTAATAATCTTTTATCTGGAATTTTTAGCCCGACTTTTCAGTCAGGGGTATGGTTATGACATTCGTCCGTCTGTCCATCTGTCTGTCCATCTGTTAACATTTAGAGGTTTGGTTAAAGTTTTTTAGTGAAGGTTAAAGTTTTTTTTTCTTTTAAATTAATATTAATAACTATTGATTGTATCATTCTCATTATGTTTCATGTTATTTTGGGAAATATTTAACTCTTTTTTATATTGTAGTTTAACTTATAACTTCCAGGTTAAAGTTTTTGGTTGAAGTTTTTTTTTGTTTACAAAGTTACACCTTTAATTCTTCAAGCAGTTTAGTGGTTTACTGAACCTTTCTACAGTGATTTTCATTAATATTGGCTTGATTTTAACCCCTTTTAAATGTGTTTTCAGACTTAATTTCTTTGTATTTGAAATTAGACTTTGCCACATTCTTTCTTGACCACATGCGGGAAAAAAATTGACTTCTCTAACACCCCCACCCCCACCTCACCCAGGGCCATTTAAACAATATTTTTTTCTTTGGTACAAAATGCATTTTAGCCTGACTGTTTATAGTCAGGGTTATAGTCATGACTTCTGTCTGCCCATCTGTCCGTCGGTCCATCCATCTGTATGTAAACAATTGGTTTCCGACCGTTAACTCCAGTTTGGATTATTTGATTTCAACCAAAGGTGATATGTGTATTTTCCAGCTAGTAATACAGGCCAGGTTTGAATATAGGTTCCACAGCTCCTCCACCCCCCCCCCCCTGCCCCCCCCCCCCCTCCCCACACACACACGCACACACATGTGTCTCTTATTGCCAAAATGCATTTTGAAGGATTGGGAGTTATTACATGCAAAAAAGAAAACTGACTCCTATAGCCCAACATTGCTTTATGTACTGCATCTTTAATCCTTTACCTTACACAAGTTGAAGCCAACAGTGCAAATTATAATAGCAAATTTTGTATATCACGAGTGCAGATATGGCAGATTCGTTAGGTAAACGGTTAACAAAAAATGGCTCCGACTATTTTGTGTCAAAGCATTGCCATTGCTGGGACAGTCAGGCTGCATGCTTGACATCACTCTAGTGTTTCATGTTATTTTGGGACATATTTAACCCTTTTTTGCAGGCAATTTAACTTCCAGGTTGAAGTTTTTGGTTAAGTTTTTTATTTAGAGAGTTACATCTTTAATTCTTCAAACAGTTTAGTAGAATGTCACTGTTCTCACTTGGGACAGTATCTATACTGTCTACTGAAGCTTTCTGCAGTGATTTTACTTAATATTGGCAGGATTTTGAACTCTTTTAAACATGTTTTCAGACTTAGTTTCTTTGTATTGGAAATTAGGCTTTTACCACATGCTTTGTTACTTTAATTCTTGCATGGTCAGTACAACTTAATGATTGCATTTACATCAGTGATTTCTTTTATCGGTTTTAGGAAATATTTAACCCTTTTTTTGCAGTCAGTTTTACTTAGTATCCCTAGGTTAAAGTTTCGGAATAAAGTTTTGCTTTTCAAGGTTGTACCTTTTATTCTTCAAACACTGTTACAACACCATTGTTTTTCATTTGGGGCAAGGTCTACTGACACTGTTTTCAGTGGTTTCAATTTAACCCTTTTCAAAACGGTTTTCGAAGTTTAGTTTCTTTAAATTTGAAATTGGGCTTCTAACACATACTTTGTCACTTTTTGTTCTTACATGATCAATACCACTTTTAATAATTGCATTTACAGACCTGATTTCTTTTACTTGTATGCAGCTTTTTTTCTCATTACCTGAGCTTCACAGTTTGAAATATAAAGAAATGCCTTCTGCAGCTTACTTCTGTTGTTTTACAAAAGTAATACAGATTGGAAGGAAATGGGAGTGAGGGACTTTGATGCTGTCTCCAAAACTTAGGGGGAGATGGGTGGAATCAATCCACCCCTCCCTCCTCCCCATTTTATCCAGAAGATAAATCCAGTTCTAATTATACAATTCTCTTCAAATTTGATATTACTTTTTTATATGCCCATTTGTAAAAACAGTCAAATTATGTAAATGGTCTGTCTGTCCATCCGTCTGTCAACAATTGGTTTCCGACCGATAACTCAAGTTTAGGCAATTATTTCCAAAATGCATTTTGAACGATTGGGTGTTACAACATGCAAAAAAAAAATTGACTCCTATAGCCCAACAATATTTTATGTTCTGCATCTTTAACCCTTTACTTAACACAAGTTGAAGCCAACAGTACAAATTATTTTTCTGAAACATCAGATTTTTTCATTTTTCACTTCTAACCTTTGCTTATTAGTCCTTATTGGAACAAGTTCATCAAGCTTGAGCCATTAATAGGTCATGAGGTATGTTTTGGGGAAGAGAAATGAAAAAATAAAATTTGAATTGCAATTTTTGTATAACACAAGTGCAGATATGGCAGATTCGTTTGGTAAACGGTTAACAAAAAATGGCTCAGACTATTTTGTGTCTAAGCATTGCCATTGCTGGGACAGTCGGGCTGTATGCGTGACATCACTCTAGTTGTACAGTGAAATTAAATTTGAATAAAATCTCTAAAACAGATAAAAAAGAAATTAAATAATTTTAGCCACACCATGCATTGAATATAAATTGTTTAGAAAGTGTAACATACTTATTTAATCGAGAGAGAAAATATGAATTTATGAAAATGGAATTGATAATGATATGATTCTAAAACAGACTATGGGCAAATCTTTTGAATGTGAAATCAAGAAGGATGGGGAGCGGCAACATGAAAAATTAAAAAAAGTTTGCAGAGTGGGAATGGACCGTCATGGTATTGCTTTTTACCTAATCCCCATTCATTGTTCTACTGCTACTGTAACTGCTAAAGTTGAAAGTAATGTTTCATCTGCGTGTTTCTTTGTGTCATTTGTAATAGATATATCACTATTTTGTGTACTATATGGGTAAATAATTGTGCAGGTGTCTGGAGATATTTTGGACGAGGCGAAGCCGAGTCCAAATATTCGAGGACACCTGCACAACTGTACAATTATTTACCCATATAGTACACAAAATAGTGATATATGTGATTTAATCCACAGCCCCTCAATGTTAACAAAAGTAAAAAAAATTATATTTTAGAAAGTTTGACATGAGTAAAACCACATTTTAAAACACTTTTTGCTTGCTCTACCTCCGAAAAACAAAATGGGCATAACCCATTGTTTGCTTGCTAGAAAGTCTATTGAAGTTATGACACGCATCAGAAGTTCAGATATTGTGAACAGATCTGTGGCTTCGAAGTGAACTCACATCATGACTTAATTTGTTCTCCCGCTAATATAATGTCTCAGCTCAAGGGTAGAACACTTATTCAATCCCTCATCGAAAGTGCGGCAGATAAATTTAATAATCGTTCATTTTTAAAGCATTTGGAAGAATAATTCTTTTTTTTATCTGAAGTAGAGGTTCGCTTTCCCTCGGGTGGCGGGTGGTGGTGCCTGATTGCCGTCTTAATATTTGAAAAAGGGCGTTTTTTTTAGGTTATTTATTTATTTACTGATGTTTAAGGTCACTTCTACAGCTATGGCTAATTGTGACCGCAAAAAAGGTGTAAAGTCAAGTTTAGCCAATCGTTTACACCCATGCTGCCCATTTTAGGGGACTTCTACCCCGGGCGCTGGTGACCAGGTCCTATTTTACCAGTAAAACTGAACTTGTTTACCACAGCAAACAAGCACTGCTTCACTTCCGAGGTTTCCACAGGAGTCCTTTTTAGGTAACCAGGGCTGTTGGTTATTAAAAGCAACAAAAAATTAAAAAGTACATTATAATTTGGACACGATGCACACTCAATTCAGTAGCTCTTTCGAGAAAAGCTTGTCGATAATTCATGTGTTAGAAAGTTTTTCACACCTCCTTTACAGCATCTTTACTTTTGAATGGTTATGATTACAGTACCGTGGCAATCGTACAAATATCTAGTTATTGGGACTGTTTCAAAACTGTCCCAATATCCAGATATTGGTACTGTTTTACTGAGCTGTTCTCATCAAAACCGTACTTGGTGTGATTTTATAGGGCTTATTTTCATGACAGAGAACAAAAGAAATATTAGGTAGCTGTGGATTAATTCATGGTTAAAGCATGGCAGGCCTATATAGAAATATTGTACCAAAAAATGATCTAGTCTTATTTATTTCATTGAGCTGATGATTTATTTATTTCATTACTGTTATTTATTTCATTACTGTTATCAGAAACGTTGGCATATGTAATAACTTGATGCCAATTGTGCAGGTAAGAAATGTTCCATTTCTGAATAGAATGATCGTCATGCAGTTGCTACCCTCAATAATGTTTTGTATTTTGTTTAGATGTTTTTACTTGAATTTAATTTTTACGTTGTAGGATAAATATATACACGATACTTTCAGGTAATTATGGACCCAATACATATTTATTGTAAAATAATTGTTGTGAAGAACTGATATTTTTTTTTCAGCCACTTGGTAAGGAAGAGGTGATTATTGCAATAAACATGAGGAAATTATGGAGTGCTCATTTACATCCATTGTCAGAACAGTTCTTAGAAGTTTTTCAAGCTCTTGCAGGTGAGTGGTTATAGTGGACTCTTTCCCACCAAACCAATTCTGTTTTAAGGAATACTACAAAAAATAAAAACATTCCGACCAGAGCAACAGTGTTTTTTTGTAATTTTTATAATGAAAACAGGTTGATACCAGGTCTTCATGGAAGACAGGTTAGCATAGAATTTTGCCTGCCGTGGCTAATAAATGTAAATTAATGAGTTCCAAATATCACACTCAAATAATTTCAGGGCCTAAAGTACACATGAGCATGCGATTCGATTCTCACCAATGATTTTTGCAGAAGAAAACAATGAGAATCCACTTTGATTTTCGCTAAATGTTCATTTGATTATTGTCCTAGATGGATTCTGCTTATTTTTTTCCACCTCATAATAAGTTAACACTTTGAATTAGCAGTGGTGTCCAATGAAATGCTGGCTGCCTATTTAGGCAGCCATGACTTTACTAGAAATTCCTGTCAGTGTACTGTAACTTTCATAAGCAATCCACCAAAAGACTATGTTAGAACATGATTGTGCACCACATGGATATAAGACAAGAACCACCCTAAACTGGAACTAGACATTTAACCCTTAAAGGCCTATTTCTGACTTTTACGCCCTTAGAGCAGGTGCCCTTAACATGCCATCATGTAGAGGTCCTGTTGACAACAGTCAAAATTGAGTAGGCAGTGGTTTCTAGTCAAGTCTTGGCAGCCTGTTAAGGCAGCCATGACTTGACTAGAAATCACTGCTAAGCTATTGGACGCATAGAAACTGCTCCGTTGGGAATGAGGACACTTGTCCAGGCCCTTGAAGGTTAATAGTTAAACTGTCAAGTAAATATATAAATATAAGGTTTGTCTTCTTTATAGTGGAATATATACTGGTTGCATTCACAGGAGTATAACACTACATCTCAAATTTAATGTTTAATAAAAATTGATTCTCATAGTAGATTGGAGACAAATCTTAAGACATAGATCTGGAATGTGTATCTCTTAACTGTACACATAGACAATGATGCCTAAAAAGTTAAAATCTGTTTCTCAGACCTTCCCGTATGGTCCCTTTAGCTGCCGCATATTCTCTTTTTATAACAATGCAAACTTGAAAAACAAAGTAAATGGTTTAGGTGATATTTTACCCAAGTTATTGAAATTGATAATTTTACAAAAAATGGCCTGAGAAGCAGAAGATCAACTTTGTGGAGTCTAAGGGAAGAACAATATAAGACACTGGTCCGGGTGTTCTTTTGTTCTTCTGTGGTAGGTCCTTAAACGCAGGTAATACACTTCAAAATTTTTCTCTAGTTATCCATTGCAATCAGTTAACCATCAAAAAGCCATCACTCCTAGGTTACAATAAATCTTGGTCACTGTGTTATCATGTAGACACATGTCAATTAAAACAAAAGGTTTACATCCATTTTTCATGAATCATAAGGCCTGTTTCTCAGGCCCTCTCGTATGGTCCTTTTGGCTGCCACATACTCGCTTTTTCGACTGAATGATTACCATTTAACTTAAAGTGTGTATTGAAGCATATTTGGTAAAGGTGGATGTCAATCTTCTATCTTCAGGTTCAAATTGTCATCCATTACAGATGATTTTGAAGAGGGTTTGTTGGCAAATGGCAGATTTGGCATCTCCCACTGCATTGATGGTAACAAAGTGAGTATACACAAAATGTTTTTTTTCCAAGGTAACAATCCCAGATTAGTGTTCGGCGCAGTTGTGATAATTAACACTTGTTCTGCCGAAAGAGACGACTGTCACATATTTTATGATGAGTATCTGTACGTTCTTGTATGTGCAGATCTAACCTGCCATCTGATTAATTGTTGGAAAGGGCTCGGAGAGCCTTTTCCAACCACTAACCAGATAAAAGTGTTTTAAGTATGTCATAAATCTTATTAAACTTACCCGCATACAGGCATAGGTAGAGGTCCTCCATATATGGATTAAGTGGGTGTGGCAGTAAAAGGGTTAACCCTTTACCTAACATGAAAAGCAGATGACACTTGCCAAAAAAATTCTTGAATAACTATATTTTTATACTGTACCAATGACCCAGACTTAGCTGGTGCTAACTCCAACAAAACCAGGGCCAGACACAAATTTTGCCCCCCAATCCCCAAAATTTGCATCCAAAACAAAAAGAAATCATGTCCTAAAGGACCTCCATAGTACGCCTCTACTGCGCATGCGCAGTGACGCAGTCGTCCCAAAATTGGCGCCAATTATCATTCTCTGTTTGGCCCTTCATCAGTCAACATCTCACTGATCTTTGTGCTTGTAAATCTCAGTTTAAAGGATGCCAGACACGTAATTTTTGGAGAAAATGTGATTCTAAGGAGGATAGAAGGAGGAGAGGAAAAAGAAGTGGCAAAAAATAATCAGGGCTGTACTTAAAATTTTTTGATGAAATTATGTTAAGTTGCCTATTTTCGAGGCATGGGCCTCTTGTTGTCATTCTTGCTAATTGTTGCACTGCTTATTCAGTGTTTCCTCTCCCCTAGCCTTCTAAAGTCCCCCCTGGCAATTCTCCCATGCTTTTGGCATTTTTTTGAGAAGTTTCATTTCTAAAATTTCCTGGGAGAGTTGCTTGGTTACAGAATGTTTTCTGTTATTTTCCCCATAGTTACGTTTTCACCCATGGGTGTATAACGTTTGTGTTCTGCATCTTCCATCTGATGTTCTACAGATTCTCCCCTGGGAGTCTCTGTTTTGCATCAGATAGAGTGTAATTGATGACTGATTCCGGGCCAGTTTTTTCAGTGCCTGGAGTCATGTTTTCTAGTGTGTTTACACTGTTTGTTTTCATTGGCAACAGCCTTTTTTGAGGGGGGCTGTTTGCCTTTGTGGTAGTTTATCTCATTATAAGATACATTTATATTATCCGAAAGTGTCTCATTAATTATTTTATATAAATTTAAAATTTTTGACCACACTTTGCCATCGGATCCATCGGGGCTCAACGTTACTTTTCAGCAACTTGGGCTTCTCTGAAAAAATATTTTTTCAAAATTATTTTGTTTTGCAATTGTTTTTTCATTTATTAATGGATCATGTTATTATGTATCTTTTTGTCAGGGGTTTTTGCGAGTAACTAGGACTTATTGTTGTTCTTTCACAATGAAGGGACATTGTTCAAATTGTAATAGGAAGAAATCTTCCTCTGACTTTCATGATCATTGTATTAATTGTAGTCAGTGTTCTCGCATTAATCCCTGTCCTATATGTGAACATTGGGATGAGAAACATTGGAAACGTGTGTCACGATATGTTGTTTCTGGAGAAAGAGTGATGCCGGCTCTTTCTCCACAAGGTCACTCTACTCTCTCAGTTTCTATTTCAGAGGAACCAGAACAGGGTGATGTTTCCATGTTATCTTCTTCAAGTGTGCGTCCGTCGTCACAAATGAATTCAGAGCTAGCGGCAAAAGTGCTCATGGAGATTAGACAAATGTTGTCCGCTAGCTCGCCCGGTGTAGCGTCCATTCACCGAATGGTTCGGCAGCCGGGTTCGTCCGATGCGGTCCAAGAGGAAATTTTGGGTGATGCGAGCACTATAAACATAATAGATGCACACCCAGTGACGGCGGATAGTAAACGAGAACGGAGGAAGCCTTTTAGTCCGGTTCCTAGCTCGTCCAGGTCCAGCCGGGCCGCGAGCGAGAGAGGTCCCTCTCTCGTACAACAACATCTGGGACCAGATGTTGTGGTACAAAATGTGTCTTTAGCGGAGCATACGTCCGTCGCTCGGGACGCTCCGTTGTATAAGCAGTCCGCAGAGACTGTTAAGGCTTCCTCTTCTCGTCAGCGCACACGACCACACCTTGGCTGCGTGACCTCCGATATTTTACCAGCTTTGCCGATGAAGGATTTTTCGGCGACCAGGTCACACCATCCGGCAGCCAGGGATTCGAGACCGATGGACTCCGGACGTTCGCATAGGAAAAGTATGCGGGAGCCATCTGATGCGGAGCTGCCCTCGGCGAAGCAGCGAAAGACTGCGCCTCCGCAGGTCTCGACGTCGGACATTCTTGTGCAGATAGCACAGCTTATCGCAGCATCCCAGCAGCCGACAGAAACGGTGTCGGATCGAGAATTATCCGACGGCGCTGGGTCGGTACGCTCCGCCGAAGCATCGGGGGCGGACGACCGGGAACATCGGGAGGTCCGACCGGATGGTGAAAGGGATACAGATGAATTGGAGCTATCCCTTTCGGAACAACATAAAGCTGCCGTGGACTTCATCCGGCACTTTCTCCCTCAAGTTGTTCCGTCGGGCCAGACTGCTGCGCTTCCGGACAAGAGAATTATAGCGTCATTGGACTCTGAATTTTTTGAGTGGTTCAGGGACATCGCTCCCGAGTTTCCGTCGCAGTCCAATAATGTTGCAAGAACATTTGAATTATTGAACGACGCTATATTTAAACTTGCTTCCAGGACGGGGAAAGCAGGTTTCTTGTCCGCTAATACTCTTAACCTGCCTTTCATTAATGCAAGGAATAAATTCGATACGGCAGGACAGGGTATACCGAGAGTTCCTCTGCGTATGGACGACGAGGCGGAAGACTTAGAGCTATCATTACCGTCGTCAGCTTCTATTCCAACCGCGGTGTTGGAAACAGCTATTGTGTCTAACAGAGCCAATTTAGATGCCTTATCTTACGCAGATCACCTTACTAAGGCGTTATCACTGTGCCTTCAAGGGGAAGAGTTTCAGGATATACAATCCTCTTTAAGACTTCTTTCAAGGGCAGTAGCTTATTCCACGTGTAACTCCGCCCTTTCAGTGGCAAATCTGGAGTTGGTTAGACGTGACGCAGCCCTAGCTACATCCACACTAGTGGATTCTAAGGTGAAGAACTCTCTTAGAGTCGCTTCGGTCTCAGGAGAACTTCTCTTTGACGGCAAGCTTTCCGCTATTTATGATAAAATTAAAAAGAAAGCTAATGATTCTCTGTTGTTCAGATCGGCTCCTAAAAAGTCGGATACAGCAGACACGAATAAGACAGGCACTTCTGGGTCTAATGCGCCCAAGAGAGGTTCCTATAGAGGTTCCGGTGCGTCCTCTTGGTCTTATTCGAGAGACCGTCAGGATAGCGACTCTCGTTCGGGACGTCCTTCAGGCCGGGACAATCGGTCGGACGCCCCGAGGTCGACGAGGCAAGGTGCGGGTCGTGGAAGACGTGGTTTCTCCTACCGCAGGCCTCGCAGGTCCAGGAGGTGATGGCTTAAACCTCTATCGCGTTCCGGTTGGCGGAAGGTTGTCGAGTTTTTCACAAGAGTGGGCGTCGATTACGGACGACCCTTGGGTGAGAGGAGTGACTTCGGAAGGTCTAAAGATATCCTTCAAACGAAAGCCTCCATTAACTCGAAGTCCAAAGTGGACTCATCTTCCGTCAAATCCACAGAAAAGAGACGCTCTGTTATCAGAGGTGCAGTCTCTTTTAATGAAGAACGCGGTAGAGGTCGTAGAAAACCAGGAATCTCTGGGATTCTACAGCCATCTGTTTCTGGTTCCGAAACCAGACGGCTCGTTCCGTCCAGTCATAGATTTGAGCTGGATAAACAAGCTGATCGTCGCTCCGAAGTTTTATATGGAGACGATTCGATCGGTCAGAGCGAGTATTCGGGTGAACGATTATGCAACGAGCATAGATCTCAAAGATGCGTACTTTCACGTCATGGTACATCCGACATTCCGAAAGTATCTACGCTTCGCAGTCCTAGGAGTGGTGTATCAGTTCCGGGCCATGTGCTTCGGATTGAATCTAGCACCCTGGGCTTTCACTCGGGTAATGAACTCGGTAATGATCTACTTCCGAGCTCATTCGTCTGCGGTAACGTCGGCCTACCTGGACGACATTCTTCAGAGGTACGGCAACGAGTTAACGCTTCAGAACGATGTTCAGAATCTTCTTCTATTGCTCCGACGTCTCGGTTTTATAGTAAACGAGGAGAAGTCGGATCTGGTGCCGTCCAAGTCATTCACTCATCTGGGAATGAGCTTCGAGACGCACAACAATCTTGTTCGTCTGCCGTTAACCAGAGCGAAATTAGTCAGTTGTTACGCTCGCTATTGTCTGCACGCAGACAAAGTCACGGCGAGAGAATTTATGAGACTGATAGGTCTGTGCGGAGCCGCCGCGGATCTCATTCCGATGGGGCGGCTACGCACACGTCCTCTTCAAATTTTCCTGACTCAGAATTGGAGTGTGAAAATTCATTCGCTCGATGTAGACGTTCTCTTGTCAGATCAAGTGAAACAAGAGATTCAGACTTGGGCAAACATTCAGTGGTTAACTCAAGGAGTTCCGCTGCAGTTGCCGGATCCGAGTTTTACCGTTATGACGGATGCCAGTCAAACAGGTTGGGGTGCATCATTAATCCCAACGGATTCGAGATGCCAGGGTCTTTGGGATCCGCAATTCCTGTGCAAGCACATAAACATCAAGGAAATGATGTCAATTTGGCTTGCGTTACGTCACTGGATGGACATTATTCACGATGCTCATGTCCAAATCCTATCCGACAATACGACAGTAGTGGTGTATATACGGAATCAGGGAGGCACTCATTCAGTTCCGTTGTTCAATCTAACGGAAAGAATCCTTCTGTTTGCGTTAGAACATCACGTTCTTCTTTCGGTCCGTCACATACCGGGTCGTCTGAATGTGCTAGCAGACTCCCTTTCACGAAAGGGTCGCTTGTTGCCGTCGGAGTGGACTCTCAACAAACAAGTATTCAATCAGATTTGCTACCAATGGGAACGGCCAATGATAGACTTATTTGCGACACATCTCAACAATCAGTTGCAGACGTATGTGTCCCCGTGTCCGGATCCAAGAGCATTTGCAGTAGACGCTCTGTCGATCCCTTGGGACGGAATGATAGGATATGCGTATCCTCCAGCGCCGTTAATTCTACAAGTATTGCTAAAGATAAAACAATCTCAATGCAAGATTCTGTTGGTAGCATCTCTGTCGCCACAGAGACCGTGGATAAATCTACTCAGGTGTCTGTTGTGGGACCTACCGCGGAAGCTTCCTCCACGAGAGGATCTTCTTTCGCAGGGGAAATCGCGCCAACTCCATCACAACCCGCAAGGTCTCAACCTTCACGTTTTTCCGTTGTGCGGTCCTTCTTGCATGGCAAGCACTTTACAGGACGAGCAGTGGACGCGATTTCTAACTGTAGGAGGACCTCCTCTTCGCTAAACTATGCGGCTAAGTGGAAGGTTTTTCGTCGTTGGTGTAGGGATCATTCTGTAGATATATTTGATCCCTCTATACCAGACATTGCAAACTTTCTAGTATACTTGTTTGACGAAATCAAACTGCAGCCTGTTACTATAAAGGGTTATAGATCTATGTTATCTGATACCTATGCACATCATGATAGTTTACAAATTGGATCTAATGTCTCTTTATCGAAATTGGTTAGAAACTTTTCGATAAATAGACCCAGAACTCTTAGATTAATTCCTAAGTGGAATTTAGCTTGGGTTCTCCTTAAATTGAAGGAAAAGCCATTTGAACCTCTTGGGACAGTAGATTTCAAATTCTTATCTTATAAGACAGCTTTTCTCTTAGCTTTCTCTTCTGCCAGAAGAGTCAGTGAGCTTCATGCACTATCGGTGGATGATTCTCATTATCGTAGTGTTGGGAACACTATCACCTTCACTACTAATGTGGGTTTTTTAGCTAAGAATCAGGCTCCTAATAAATATCCGGAACCTATTGTTATTAAGGCTCTTCCGTCTTCAGACGGGCGTAGGCCTTTACTCTGTCCTGTTAGAGCACTACGTATCTATAAACAGAGATCTCAGTTTATCAGAAAGGGACGGAAACGTTTCTTTCTGTCTTTGATGCCTAATAGAAAGGACATTTCAGTCCATTCTATTGCTAGATGGATTCAGTTAACTATCCGTACTGCTTATGAAGATTTATCTTCTTCTCAGCAGTCTGTGCTTAAGATTTCTGCTCATGAAGTAAGAGCTCTTTCTACTTCCTGGGCTTATGCTAATAGTGTTGCTAATACAGATTTAATGAAGGCTGCTTATTGGTCTCAGCCATCCACATTTACGAATTTTTATCTCAGAAATATTGAGTCCATTTCTGGAGACCTGCATTGTTTAGGTCCGTTATCTGTTGCTCAGAATGTCGTCCACTAAACAGTTGCAACTATAGTTATGCAGGCTTTCTGTTCCGGCAGTGACTCCGTCCGGCTGCCCTCTTCGCTCTGGGCTATGTGACCCAGGGCAAGGGGAAGGGGGGGCGGGTGTTCCCTTAGGTCACCTGCTTTATAGTGAAAAGCAAGGGAATGCCTCCTCCAAGTCAGTATTTCTGAGTCGCTTCCGGGATGGTTTTAAAGTGTAATATTAATGTTTAATTTCATTCATGTCTTATTTTTAAAGTGTAGCTCGGTGTGAAGCATTTGTATATGTCAAGTGTCAAACGGGCTTTAATATACAATACTCGGACACTTTTAAATGATTATAAAGAGTCTCAATTCTCTGGACTACTTTATTTATTGGCTTGCTTTAAAAATAATTAGTATAAGGGTTATACTGGATGTTAATAGAGAACATGAATGTTATTGTGCTCAATTATTAAGGGTAGTGTATCTTTCTAATTTAATATTAAATAAGAAAGATACATGTAAAGCCTAATACTCCTTTTCTCCTTAAGGGGTTACCTCTTTACTATATAGTTGAGCTTATTGGATTTTCCTCTATGTCCTAGGCCCTCCAGCCTGTTTACTATTCAGCTAAGTCTGGGTCATTGGTACAGTATAAAAATGTTAAAAAATTTATAGTAATTTATATATTTTTTATACTTACCAATGACCCAGACGGGGATGGCCCTCCCTGGAGTTGGGAACTCTTGCCTCCCCGCTGAGTACATAGCGCTGACCAGGCACTGCCAGTAAGAATGATAATTGGCGCCAATTTCGGGACGACTGCGTCACTGCGCATGCGCAGTAGAGGCGTACTATGGAGGTCCTTTAGGACATGATTTCTTTTTGTTTTGGATGCAAATTTTGGGGATTGGGGGGCAAAATTTGTGTTTGGCCCTGGTTTTGTTGGAGTTAGCACCAGCTAAGTCTGGGTCATTGGTAAGTATAAAAAATATATAAATTACTATAAATTTTTTAACTTTTTTTCATTTTTATGTTTTTGAGACAAAAAATGAAAAAAATAAAATTAATAGGCGATTTTTGAGAATAGCGCTGGCCGGTTTTGGCCGTTACGTTGGGTAAAGGGTTAAATACCTCAGTATTCATAAAATGTTACCACAGTATACCGTTACACAGATTTTTTTGATGTTGTTGTGCCAAACAGCGTATAGGGATGAAATATCTGCTTGCAACTTCCAACAGCTAATCAGAAGATAGGGTTTCAAGTATGTCATAAATCTCATTAAACTTGCTTGCATTCAGGCATACACAGAGGTCATCCATATATGGCTAAAGTGGGTGTGGCAGTAAAAGGGTTAAATACCTCGGTATTCAGAAAATGATACCATAGTATACCTTTATACAGATTATTTTTTGACATTGTTGTGTGAAACAATGTACAGGGATGAAATGTCTGTTTGCAACTTTGCCTAAAACGTCTGCCAGAAAGACCAAAACGTCCACTAATAATTAGACCCAAAATGGCACTCAGTTAGCAAATGATTTAATCACGATTGCAGTGTACTTTTCAGGTGTAATTCCACGACTTTGCAACAAGATGGACTCTGAGGAGTCTTCATAATATTAATTTATGATATTCATTAGAGCTGAAACGGTTAACCGATTAATCGATTAATCAATGATCAACATCTTGATCGATCCAAAAAGTAATTGATTGATTAACCGTTACGTTTGAACTACTGTATTATATGGGTTAACAAAGGAACAGACTTGCTCCAAAATGGGCAAACATTGTCACACTGACTCACATCAATTATATGAGACAGTAAAGCATGCAAGTTACTTGCTGACATACTTGTTTACTTGCATGATCATCATACTGTATCAGTAGCTGGAAATGGTCATTCTTAATCCTTTACCCATTGCAGGTTGCAGACGATACTTGCAAAATAAATTAATGAATTACTAAAAATTTTCAATTTTTGTCTCAAAAACATAGCTTATGACCCCTCATTGGAACGAGCTCAACGAGCTCGTTCCAATGAGGGGTCATAAGCTATGTTTTTGAGACAAAAATTGAAAACATAATAAATTTGAATGGAGATTTTTGTATTTTGGCCTAGTCGGTTGTGTTTGTTACGTTGGATAAAGGGTTCATGCTGTAAATCATCAATGGTATGGCAATTATTCAGGTATCTATTTGGACAAGTGATTAATCGGTTAACCAAGGTTAATCCACATTATTAATCGATCAAGAAAATCCCTTAACTGTTTTAACTCTAATATTCATTGGTCCTCAGATTCGGAAGTATGTGTTTGCCTGCCCCACTTTATCACAAGAAGTGTTAAAATTAGCACACGTCAGCACTTAAAATAAATTGCCTTTTTAAGTACATGTGGACTGGTCAAGTAAAATCATATTTGTCTTGGCTAAGAAAGCACAAATGACAAGCTTTTGTTTATTTGAAAACAAGAAAGTTCCTTGCATAGGTCTTGTAACAAACACTTTTGAGCACACTATTTTAAAGGCAAGCCCCTGTCATCATGTGCAACCAGCCAATCTCTTTTAAGTACAAGTGAAATTTACTGGGAATCCCTTGGCATTTCCTAGAGAAAATTTCCAGATTTTAAATAGCTGACATGCCATTGGTCAAAATGTACATTGTGACTAACTACGCATGCTTACTGGAATACAATTCATGCGTCTTCTGACAACTTGTTTCAAATTCGAGGTAAACAATATTCACTCACTTGCGAAATAATGCTCACTTTTGAGACAAAACCATTTGAACAGTTGGGAAATAAATGTTTCATAGTCTGAGAGGGCAAATGGTAAAAAGGGGAAAAAAACAATTTTAAACCAACAATAAATTCACACCAGAGAAGTGAAATCACTTGTAAACCATGATAAACAAGTTCAAATTTGCATAAGGGGGTAAAACCAACTTTTTGGTACACCGATTATGATTTAATTTGCTGGTATAGGTTACAGTATTGAACATTGTACCAATTATAATACGTGTACCAAAATATTTGCCCAGCACTATCCCGGCTCGGGCTAGAGTCTGTATTTATGAACCGATCTTCATGAAACGTCTTGGATACCTTTGTTATCACCTTGGGACGAGAACGAGTGTTTCTGGGTGCGGTCTAAAATTCAAGATGGCTGCCAGTGGCCATTTTGTACCGAAATTAGGTCAAATCAGTTTTTTGTACACAACTTCTATATGGCTCAGGCTAAAGGCCATATTTATGAACCGATCTTTACAAAACATCTTGGGTACCTTTGTTATCACCGTGGGATGAGAATGAGTTTTTTGGGTGTGGTCCAGAATTCAAGATGGCCACCAGCAGCCATTTTGTACCAAAATTAGTGCAATCAGTCTTTTGTACAGAACTTCTGTATGAAAGTTCTGATTTGAATAAATTTTTGTATGAATGTTTAGTAACATGGAATACATCACATATAATACAGGTTTTTTTCTCGTGCAGAAATTATGCAAATTAGATGAACTTTGATTTATTCAGTGCTACTTATACACTGTAAGTGCACATGTCAATACGGCTCGGGCTAGAGGCTCTATTTATGAACCGATCTTCACAAAACTTTTTGGGTACCTTTGTTATCACCTTGGGACGAGATCGAGTGTTTCTGGGTGCGGTCCAAAATTCAAGATGGCTGCCAGTGGCCATTTTGTACCGAAATTAGGTCCAATCAGTTTTTTGTCACAACTTCTATACAGCTCGTATTTATGAACTGATCTTCACGAAACTTCTTGGTCCCTTTGTTTTCACCTTGGGACAGGAACAAGTGTGTTTTGGGGTGCCTTTTTTATCACTGTGCTATGAGAACAAATATTTTGGGGTTCAGTCAGACCCACTCTGGGACTCAAAGATTTCTTTTCTAGTTTAGCATCTGACTGTCACCCACCTTTACAATACTTTACCTATACATTTGTTACAGGCTACAGTCAGTATTTATGTACAGACCGTTACAATACTTTATATGTACCTTTGTTATCAGGCCATTACCTAGATATTTGTCATTGCTGTGTCACATCCTATACATGTACATGTGTTAACAAGTTCAGCAACAGTATCATTGACACTTTCATAAAAGTTTTAACCTCAATTCCTAGTTTCTCCCAAATAGTGCTCATTGACAACAGATGAGCCAAATGTTATGGCAGCTTAAAATACTAATATAACCCTGCTGTCAAAACTTCTTAACTGGTTGAGTGCAAGAAGCCACTATCAGGTCTTTCAAAAATTGAGGATACCAGCTACAACAAAAGCCAACACTTCCCTTGCTTATATTTCATATTCCATCAAACACAAATAATATTTTGTTATATAAATTTGTTTTATTACAAATTATTGGAGAGTACCTGTGGGCACTCTCCAATAATTTGTAATAAAAAAGTTTTGAATAACAAATTCAGACCACAAAAAATAATCTAGGCCTCAACCAGATAATCACAAATGTGAAATGATATCTTGTTAGCTCACCTGACTGAAAGTCAGGGTGAGCTATTCTGATCACTTTTCGTCCATCGTCCGTCGTCTGTCGTCCGTCGTGAAGGTGATGTTTGGGCCTTTTTCACCCAAACCACTGGCCGCATATTAATGAAATTTCATGTGAGTAAGGGTTATATAAGGGCATTTTGATTTTTTGTCAAATTAGGTTTCGGCTCATATTGAGCAGAGGGATTTGGCAAAAATGCTCCAATTCTTAAAAAATTTTCTTCTCAAGAACCAGCAATAGCAGAGACTTGATATTTGGTATGCAGCTTCCTTTTGAGGTGTAGACTCAAGTTTGTTCAAGAGAAGTTGGAGGGGCTATATTTGACGATGTTAAAGGAGGGGCAAAAATTTTGGCCCCGCCCCAAATTTCTATATTTTTATACTGTACCAATGACCCAGACATAGCTGGTGCTAACTCTTAAAAATCTAGGGCCAAACACAAATTTTGCCCCCCAATCCCCAAAATTTGCATCTAAAATCAAAGAAATCATGTCCTGAATGGCCCTCCATACTCCACCTCTACTGCGCATGCGCAGTGTCAAGGACGTCCCGAAATTGCCGCCATTTATCATTCTTTGTTTGGCCCTTCATCAGTTAACATCTATCTGATCTTTGTGCTTGTAAATCTCAGTTTAAATGATGCCAGACACATAAATATTAGAGAAATGGTGGATCTAAAGAGGAAATAGAAGGAGAGGAAAATTAGTGAGAGAAAGTAATGAGGGCTGTAACTTAAAATTTTTTAATGAAATTATGTTAAGTTACCTATTTTCGAGGCATGAGCCTGTTGTGGTCATTCTTGCTATAAAGTTACACTGCTTGTTCAGTGTTTTCCTCTCTCCCTTTCCTTAAGTCCCCCCTTGCTATTCTCCCATGCTTTTGGCATATTTTCTGTAATATTATTACTAAAATTTCTTGGGAGTTTTAGCTGGATAACAGAATGAATTCTGTTCTTTTCCCCATGTTTACGTCCACACCCATGGGTGTTTAGGCGTAGTGTTCTGCATCTACCATCTGATGTTCTGCAGTTTCTTCCCTGAAAGTCTCTGTTTTGCATCAGATAGTGTATTATTGGTAACTGATTTCGGGCCAGGGTTATCAGTGCCTGGAGTCATGTTTCTGGTGTTTTTACACTTCTTGTTTACATTGACAACAGCCTCTGTGGAGGGGGATTTCTTGTCTTTGTGTTAGTTTAATCATAACTGGATACATTATTATTATTCGTAAGTGTTGCATTAATTTTTTAAAATATTTTTAAAATTTTTGTCCACACTTAGGCTTGGGATCCATTGGGACTCAACGTTACCTTTCAGAAATTTGGGCTTTTCTGAAAAAATATTTTTTCAAAAAATTTTTAGATTTCAATTATTTTTTCTATGTTAATGGATCATGTTATTATGTAGTTTTGTTTTCAGGGGTTGGTGCGAGTACTAGGACTTTGTATTCTTTTCACAATGAAAGGATATTGTTCAATTGTAATAAGAGGAAATCTTCCTCTGACTTTCATAATCATTGTATAAATGTAGTCAGTGTACTCGCACTAACTCCTGTTCAGTATGTGTTAATTTCGATGACAACATGGGAAGCATGTGTCACGGTATGTTAGCGGGGAAATGGCCATCCCGGTCCTTTCTCCGCAGGGTCACTCTAGTTTATCAATCTCTATTTCAGACGAACAAGAACAGGGTGATGTATCCATGATGTCTTCCAATGTGTGCCTCCGTCGTCACAATTAATGAAGAGCTAGCGGCAAAGTGCTCATGGAAATACGTCAATTGCCTAAGAGGTCCCTAGTAGGATCGACGACCTTTGACGTCTGCTAGCTCGCCCGGTGTAGCGTCCATTCATCGAATGGTTCGACAGCCGGGTTCGTCCGTTGCGGTCCAGAAAGGAGTTTTGGGTGATGCGAGCACTATAAATCAACCAAGTGCACACCCAGTGACGGCGGATCAGAGGAGAGAACGGAGGAAGCCTATTAGTCCATAGTCCGGTTCCTAGCTCGTCCAGGTCCATCCGGGCTGCGAGCGAGAGAGGCCCCTCTCTCGTACAACAATATCTGGCCCCAGATGTTGTGGTACAAAATGTTTTGCATTCGGAGCATACATCCGCCGCTCAGGACGCTCCGTTATATAGACAGTCCGGAGAGACTGTCAATAAGGCTTCCTCATCCTCATGGCAGCACACACGACTGCACCTTGGCTACGTGACCTCGGATATCCAGCCAACTTCGCCAATCAGAGAATCCACGGCGACCAGGTCACGCCATCTGGTAGCCAGGGACACGAGGCCTGTAGACTCCGGACGTTCGCATAAGAAAAGTATGAAAAACAGGAGTCAACGTACACGGAGCTTCCAGTGGCAAAGCATCCTAAGACCGCTACTCCACAGGCCTCAGTGATGGACGTGCTATCCCGAATAGCACAACTTTTCGCAGCATCCCAGCGACAACAGAATCTCTGTCGCATCATGTAATATCCGACGACGCTGAGTCGGTACGCTCCCCTGAAGCATCAGGTACGGACGTCCGAAAACTTCATAGGGTCCGACAGGATGGCGAAAGGGATTCGGAGGATTTCGAGCTTTCCCTTTCGGAACAACATAAGCTACTGTACATGTCATCCGGCTTTGTCTTCTAGAGGTTGTTTCGTCGGACCAAAATGCTGCGATGCCGGATAAGAGACTGATAGCGTCGGTGGACACAAGAATTTTTTGATCGGTTCAGGGACATCGTCCCTCAGTTTCCAACACAGTCCAATAATGTCGCAGAAACTTTCGAATTATTGAACGACGCTATATATATTTATGCTTGCTATTAAACAAGCAAGTCTGGTTTCTTGTTCGCAAAAGTTACCGTGATGTCTTTCAAAAGTGTGCCTCTGTCGTCATAGTTAAATGAAGAGCTAGCGGCAATAAGTGCTCATGGAAATATGTCAATCGACTAAGAGATCCCTAGTAGGATCGACGGCGTTGACATTCGCTAGCTCACCTGGTGTAGCGTCCATTCATCGAATGGTTCGGCAGCCAGGTTCGTCCGTTGCGGTCCAGGAAGGAGATTTGGGTGATGCGAGCACTATAATAGACAATAGTACACACCCAGTGAAGACGAATCAGAGGAGAGATCGGAGGAAGCCTGTTAGTCCGGTTCCTAGCTCGTCCAGGTCCGTCAGGGCTGCGAGCGAGAGAGGTCCCTCTCTTGTACAACAACATCTGGGACCGGATGTTGTGGTACAAACGTTTCGCATTCAGAGTATATGTCCACCGCTCGGGACGCTCCGTTATATAGACAGTCCGAGAGACTGTCGATAAGGCTTCCTCATCCTCACGGCAGCGCACACGACCGCACCTTGGCTACATGACCTCGAGTATCCGGCCAGCTTCGTCATTCAGGTATTCCACGGCGAACAGGTCACGCCATCCAGTAGCCAAGGGACACGAGGCCTGTACACTCCGGTCGCTCGCATAATAGAAGTATGCACGGGGTAACGTACACAGAGCTTCCAGCAGCAAAGCATTGTAAGACCGCTTCTCTACAGGCCTCAGTGACGGACGTGCTATCCAAAATAGCACAACTTATCGCAGCATCCCAGCAATCGACAGAATCTCTGTTGGATCAGGAATAATCCGACGACGCTGGGTCGGATCGCTCCGCTGAAGCATCAGGTACGGACGACCGAGCACTTCATAGGGTCCGACAGGATGGCGAAAGGGATTCGGACGATTTCGAGCTTTCCCTTTCGGAACAACAGAAGCTGCCATAGATTTCTTCCGGCATTATCTTCCAGAGGTTGTTCCGTCGGACTAAAATGCTGCAATGCTGGATAAGAGACTAATAGCGTCATTGGACACAGAGTTTTTGATCGGTTGAGGGACATCGTCCCTGAGTTGCCGACACAGTCCAATAATGTCACTAGAACATTCGAATTATTGAACGACGCTATTTATAAGCTTGCTACCAAAACAGGCTAGTCTAGTTTCTTGTCCGCAAATGCTCTAAATCTGCCTTTCATCAATTCTAGGAATAAATTTGAAATGGCAGGACAGGGCATACCGAGAGTTCCTCTGCATCTAGACGACGAGGTTGAAGACTGGGTATTGTCTTTATCGCCGTCTATGTCAATTCCAACCACGACGTTGAAAATGACAATGATGTCTAACAGACTTAACTTAGACACTTTATCATACGTAGACCACCTTACTGAGGCGTTATCATTACGTCTTCAAGGGAAAGAATTCCAGGATATGATCCTCAATGAGATTTCTTTCAAGGGCAATAGTTTTTCCACGTATAACTCCACCCTTCAGTGGCAACCTGGAGTTGGTTAGACGTGACGCAGCCCTAGCTACATCCACGCGCGAGGATAGTAAGATGAAGAACTCTCTCAGAGTCGCTTCGGTCTCGGAGAAGCTTCTCTTCGACGGCAACCTTTCGGCAATCTATGAATTGCTCGATATACACATTCTCTTGTCAATCAAGTGTAACAAGAGATTCAGACTTGGGCAAACATTCGGTGGTTGACTCAGAGAGTTCCACTGCAGTTGCCGGATCCGAGTTTTACGATTATGACGGATGCCAGTCAAACAGGTTGGGGTACAACATTGATTCCAACGGATTCAAAGTGCCAGGGTCTTTGGGTTACGTAGTTTTCTAGGCAAGCACTTAAACTTCCAAGAAATGATGTTATTATGGCTTGCACTACGTCTTTGGTTGAACATTATTCAGAAAAGCATGTCCAAATCCTGTCCGATAATACGACAGTAGTTGCGTATATCCGGAACCAGGGAGGCACTCATTCTGTTCCGTTATTCAATTTAACGGAAAGAATCCTTCTGTTTGTTCTAGAACACCAAGTTCTACTTCGGTCCGTCATATTCTGGGTCATCTGATTGTATTAGCAGACTCCCTTTCACGGAAGGGTCGCTTGTTGCCGTCAGAATGGACTCTCAACAAACAGGTATTCAATCAGATTTGCTACCAATGGGAGCGGTCAATGATAGACTTATTTGCGACACAACTCAACAATCAATTGCAGTAGTATGTGTCACCATGTCCGGATCCCCGAGCATATATGGTTAACGCTCTATCGATCTCGTAGGACGGAATGATAGGATATGCGTATCCTCCAGCACTGTTAATTCAGCAAATATTGCTAAGATAAAACATTCACAATACAATTCTGTTGGTAGCATCTCTGTCTCCACAGCGACTGTGGATAAATTTACTCAGGTGTCTGCTGTGGGACTTACCGCGAGAACTTCCTCTACGAGAGGATCTTCTTTCGCTGGGGAAATCTTGTCAACTTCATCACAATCCGCAAGGTCTCAACCTTCACGTATTCCGTTGTGCGGTCCTTCTTGCACGGCAAGCATTGTACAGGACGAGCAGTGGACGCGATTTCTAACTGTAGGAGGACCTCCTCTTCGCTATACTATGCGGCTAAAGTGGGTCTTCCGTTTTTGGTGTAGGGATCATTATGTTGATATTTTTGATCCCTCCATACCAGACATTGCAAACTTTCTAGTATACTTGTTTGACGAGATCAACTGCAGCCTGTTACTATTAAAGGTTATAGGTCTATGTTATCTGATACCTATGCACACCATGATAGTTTACAATTGAGTCTAATGTCTCTTTATCTAAGTTAGTTAGAAACTTTTTGATAAATAGACCTAGAATCCTTAGATTAATTCCTAAATGGAATTTAGCTTGGGTTCTTATTAAACTAAAAGAAAACCATTTGAGCCTCTTGAGACAGTAGATTTCAAATTCTGGCCTTTTAAGACAGCAATTCTCTAAGCTTTCTCTTCTGCTGAAGAGTCAGTGAGCTTCATGCACTATTGGTGGACTATTCTCACTTTCGTAGTATCGGGAACACTATTACCTTTACTACTAATGTTGGATTTTTGGTTAAGAATTAGGCTCCTAATAAATATCCGGAACCTATTGTTATTAAGGCCCTTCCGTCTTCGTACGGGCATAGGCCTTTACTCTGTCCAGTTAGAGCTTTATGTATTTATAAACAGATCTCAGTTTATCAGTAAGGACGTAAAGCTTTTTTTGTCTCTGATGCCAAAAAGAAAGGACATTACGGTCCATTCTATTGATAGATGGATTCAATTAACTATCGGTACTGCTTATGATAATCTTTACTCAGCAGTCTGTGTTTAAGATTTCGGCTCATGAAGTAATAGCTCTTTCTACATCTTGGGCTTCTGCTAATATTGTTGCTATTACAGATTTAATGAAGGCTGCATATTGGTCTCAGCCATCCACATTCACGAATTTTTATCTCAGAAATATTGAGTCCATTTCTGGAGGCCTGCATTGTTTAGATCCATTATCTGCTGCTCAGAATGTCGTTCACTTAACAGTTGCAACTATATGTAGGCTTTCTGTTCCGGCAGTGACTCCGTCTTGTTGCCCTCTTTGCTCTGGGCTATTTGACCAAGGGGAAGGGAGGGGGGGAGGGTGTTCCCTTGGGTCACCTGTTTTATAATGAAAACAAGGGGATACTTCCTCCGGAGTCAGTAATTCTGAGCTGTTACTGGGATGGTTTTAAAGTGAAAAGTTATGTTTTAAAAATTCATTCATGTCATAGTTTTAAAGTATAGCATTTGAATATCTCACGTGTCAAACGGGCGTTAATATACAATCCTCGGATACTTTTAAAAGAGTATAAAGAGTCTCAATTCTCTGGACTAACTTTATTTATTGGCTTACTTTAAAAATAATTAGTATAAGGATTATACTGGATGTTAATAGAGAACATGAATGTTATGATGCTCAATTATGGAGGGTGTTGTGTCTTTCTAATTTATCATAAATAAGAAAGATACATATAAAGCCTAATACTCCTTTTCTCCTCGAGGGGATGACTCTATTTTATATAGTTGAGCTTATTGGTTTTTCCTCTATGTCCTAGGCCCTCCAGCCTTTTTACTATTCAGCTATGTCTGGGTCATTGGTACAGTATAAAAATGTTAAAAAATTTATAGTAATTTATATATTTTTTATACTTACCAATGACCCAGACGGGGATGGCCCTCCCAGGAGTTGGGAACTCATACCTCCCCGCTGAGTACATAGTGCTGACCAGGCACTGATTGTAAGAATGATAAATGGCGCCAATTTCGGGACGTCCTTGACACTGCGCATGCGCAGTAGAGGCGAAGTATGGAGGGCCATTCAGGACATGATTTCTTTGGTTTTAGATGCAAATTTTGGGGATTGGGGGGCAAAATTTGTGTTTGGCCCTAGATTTTTAAGAGTTAGCACCAGCTATGTCTGGGTCATTGGTAAGTATAAAAAATATATAAATTACTATAAATTTTTTAACTTTCCAAACCGCGAGGCCGATTTGAAACAAATTTTACGTGAGTGCTTATTGGGTCATAAGTACCTAATTTATGCAGAAATTTTTTTTTCCATAGCCCCGTGGGAACCACAGGAGCTAAAAATAGAAAAAATTAAAACGCCCATATCTCCAAAACTGCATGGCAGTGAGAATTTTTATTTCGTGTGAAGCTTCCTTGGGACCAACAGAAAGGATTGGTAAAAAAAAATGCCATCGGTTGTATCATAGGGTACAGTTTCGGGACTTTGAAAAAGTGCTGAGTCAGCACTTTTTAACACTGTAGGCAATGGGAAAAACATTAAAAAATCTTCTTCTCCAGATCCAGCAGGCAGAATCTTTTGATATTTGGTATTCGACATTGTAGGGTGGATCTGATTCAAGTTTGTTCAAATTGGCCCTCTGGGTTCATATTTGGGCTCAGTATAGGAGCCCGATTTCGAACTTAGTGCATTTGAGGCAAATTTCTTAAAAAATCTTCTTCTCCAGATCCGGCAGGCAGAATCTTTTGATATTTGGTATGCAACATTGTGGGGTGGATCTGATTCAAGTTTGTTCAAATCGGCCCCCTGGGTTAATATTTGGGCTCACTACAGAAGCTTGAATTGGAACTAAGTGCATTTCAGGCAAATATCTTTAAAAATCGTCTTCTCCAGATCCACCAGGCAGAATCTTTTGATATTTGATATGCAACATTGTGGGGTGGATCTGATTCAAGTTTGTTCAAATCGGCGCCCTGGATTCATATTTGGGCTCACTATAGAAGCCTGAATTCGAACTTAGTGCATTTCAGGCAAATTTCTTAAAAAGTCTTCTCCAGATCCGGCAGGCAGAATCTTTTGATATTTGGTATGCAGCATTGTGGGGTGGATCTGATTCAAGTTTGTTCAAATCGATCGGCCCCCTGGATTCATATTTGGGCTCACTATAGAAGACTGAATTCGAACTTAGTGCATTTCAGGCAAATTTCTTAAAAAATCTTCTTCTCCAGATCCGGCAGGCAGAATTTTTTGATATTTGGTATGCAACATTGTGGGGTGGATCTGATTCAAGTTTGTTCAAATCGGCCCCCTGGGTTCATATTCGGGCTCAGTATAGGAGCCCAAATTTGAACTTAGTGCATTTCAGTCAAATTTCTTTGAAAATCTTCTTCTCAAGATTCAGCAGGCAGAATCTTTTGATATTGGGTATGCGCCATGCTAGGGGGGTGGGATTCAATTTTGTTCAAGCCAAGTCCCAGGGTTCATATTTGGGCTCACTGTGGGAGCCTGAATTATAACTTAGTTCAAAATGAGGAATTTTCTTTAAAAATCTTCTTCAGATCCAGTCGTAATATTCTGATATTTGGTATGCAGCATCCTTAGGGGGGCGAGGGGGGGGGGATTCAAGGTTGTTCAAGCCATGTCCCTAGGTCCTTATTTGAGCTCACTTGGAGAGCCCGAATGATAACTTAGTTCAAAATGAGGAATTTTCTTTAAAAATCTTCTTCTTCAGATCCAGCAGTCGGAATGTTTTGATATTTGGTATGCAGCATCCTTAGGGAGGTGAGATTCAAGTTTGTTCAAGCCATGTCCCTTGGTCCCATATTTGGGCTCACTGTGGGAGCTTGAATTGTAACTTAGTTCGAAATGAGGAATTGTCTTAAAAATCCTTCAGATCCAGCAGTTAGAATGTTGTTTTGATATGAGGTGTGTAGCATCCTTAGGGGTGGGGGATTCAAGTTTGTTAAAGCCAAGTCTCTGGGTCCTTATTTGGGCTCACTTGGGGAGCCCGAATGATAACTTAGTTCAAAATGAGGAATTTTTCTTTAAAAATCTTCTTCCTCAGATTCAGCAGTCGGAATGTTTTGATATTTGACATGCAGCAACCTTAGGGGGCTGAGATTCAAGTTTGTTCAAGCCAAGTCCCTTGGTTCACATTTGGGCTCGCTATGGGATCTCGAATGACAACTTAGTTCAAAATTAGGAATTTTCTTTAAAAATCTTCTTCAGATCCAGCAGATGAATGCTTTTGATATTTTTTATGCAGCATCCTTAGGGGGTAAGATTCAAGTTTGTTCAAGCCATGTCCCTAGGTCCATATTTGGGCTCATTGTGGGAGCTTGAATTGTAACTTAGTTCAAAATGAGGAATTTTCTTTAAAAATCTTCTTCTTCAGATCCAGCAGTCGGAATGTTTTGATATTTGGTGTGCAGCATCCTTAGGGGGTGAGATTGAAGTTTGTTAAAGCCAAGTCCCTGGGTTCATATATGGGCTCCCTGTGAGAGCCTGAATTATAACTTAGTTCAATATGAGGAATATTTTTTAAAATTCTTTTTTTTTAGATCCACTGGTCAGAATCTTTGGATATTTGGTGGGAGGCTTTTCTTAGGAGGAGCAGATGCAACTTGTTGAAATCAATTCTCTGGGTTGATATTTAGGCTACCATGTCAGGTGAGCGCCCTCAGGCCCCCTGGGACCTCTTGTTATTTGTACTTTCCGATGTTTGACGTCGCATTTTGATAAACGTTGAAGAAACTGAATGCCCAGTGACGTTTGAACGTCAGAATAATTAAAGTCTCGCGGTCACGATTACCCATTGTGCATAAGTATGTGACCTTAAATACCAATAATAAATAAATAAATAAATAAATAAAGTCTCAAAGGGTTAAAGGCCTCCAAAGTCCTTGGGAGCCTCAGATGTAAATAAGAGTGAATGAAAGTGCTTGAAAACAATTTACTGATTGCGGATACTCTAGTAATATGGGTAGCATAAATGAGCAACTGCAGAAGGAAAACAATTTCACTGTGTATTATGGGAAAGAATCTGAACCCATTGGAAAATCTCTTAACCCTTTACCCAACGAATCGCCCGCACCCGCCCGCGTAATATGTGAATTCAGCATTTGAAAAAATATTATTTCTCAAAAGATTTCAACAAAACCATATCATGTGACCCCTCGTTGGAACAATCTCGTTCCAACGAGGGGTCACATGATATGGTTTTGTTGAAATTTTTTGAAAAATTTAAAAAAAGAGTTTTCAAAATAATAAATTTTGATATTGTCTGCGTTGGGTAAAGGGTTAATGTATTATGTCAAAGTGGGAATTACTATTTACAGTCAGACTTGTCTCTGTGAGACTCAGAACTACCTGAGACCCACTGGATCTTTAGCCCAGGCACGCCTCAGTCAGGGCAACGTTCTACAAAGAATACAGTCAATTCTGAATTTTGTAAGTTATTTATTATCCAGGCCTGTCAGGGGAAATATCAGATGCATGTTATATTCTCAATTGTTATCTTCACTTGCAGGTGTCTTTTAGGTGTGTTGTGTGACAGCATCAAAGTAGTGAATAAGATTGCTCGATTGGATGAACGAAAGGAAGAAGACAAGGAGGAAGGGCTCAATGAATTGGATGACATGGCTTTGAACTTTAGTCTAGCACATTGTAGTAGGATATTAAATCTTCTTGCATACCTGCTATCCCAACCAGCCATCAAGTGTTCCATGTTAAATTTGATTAATTCTGAGTAAGTTTGTTTGAATCTTGGCTGTGAAACTTAACTGTCAGCAGTTTTATATATCATGTCACAGGTCTGTACTGGACGAATAGTCATTTCATTGTCTGTTGCTTGTCTCAAAAACATTAAAGTACAAGTACATGCACCATGGACTTATCATAATCAACGGTTGGGCAGTGTTGTTCATGCATGCCTTTACCAAGTAATTAACCCTTTACCAAATGCAGATGATATCAAAATTTGTTATTATAAATATCATATTTTTATACTGTACCAATGACCCAGACTTAGCTGGTGCTAACTCCAACAAAACCAGGGCCAAACACAAATTTTGCCCCCCAATCCCCAAAATTTGCATCCAAAACAAAAAGAAATCATGTCCTAAAGGACCTCCATAGTACGCCTCTACTGCGCATGCGCAGTGACGCAGTCGTCCCGAAATTGGCGCCAATTATCATTCTCTGTTTGGCCCTTCATCAGTCAACATCTCACTGATCTTTGTGCTTGTAAATCTCAGTTTAAAGGATGCCAGACACGTAATTTTTGGAGAAAAAATGTGATTCTAAGGAGGATAGAAGGAGGAGAGGAAAAAGAAGTGGCAAAAAATAATCATGGCTGTACTTAAAATTTTTTGATGAAATTATGTTAAGTTGCCTATTTTCGAGGCATGGGCCTCTTGTTGTCATTCTTGCTAATTGTTGCACTGCTTATTCAGTGTTTCCTCTCCCCTAGCCTTCTAAAGTCCCCCCTGGCAATTCTCCCATGCTTTTGGCATATTTTTGAGAAGTTTCATTTCTAAAATTTCCTGGGAGAGTTGCTTGGTTACAGAATGTTTTCTGTTATTTTCCCCATAGTTACGTTTTCACCCATGGGTGTATAACGTTTGTGTTCTGCATCTTCCATCTGATGTTCTACAGATTCTCCCCTGGGAGTCTCTGTTTTGCATCAGATAGAGTGTAATTGATGACTGATTCCGGGCCAGTTTTTTCAGTGCCTGGAGTCATGTTTTCTAGTGTGTTTACACTGTTTGTTTTCATTGGCAACAGCCTTTTTTGAGGGGGGCTGTTTGCCTTTGTGGTAGTTTATCTCATTATAAGATACATTTATATTATCCGAAAGTGTCTCATTAATTATTTTATATAAATTTAAAATTTTTGACCACACTTTGCCATCGGATCCATCGGGGCTCAACGTTACTTTTCAGCAACTTGGGCTTCTCTGAAAAAATATTTTTTCAAAATTATTTTGTTTTGCAATTGTTTTTTCATTTATTAATGGATCATGTTATTATGTATCTTTGTGTCAGGGGTTTTTGCGAGTAACTAGGACTTATTGTTGTTCTTTCACAATGAAGGGACATTGTTCAAATTGTAATAGGAAGAAATCTTCCTCTGACTTTCATGATCATTGTATTAATTGTAGTCAGTGTTCTCGCATTAATCCCTGTCCTATATGTGAACATTGGGATGAGAAACATTGGAAACGTGTGTCACGATATGTTGTTTCTGGAGAAAGAGCGATGCCGGCTCTTTCTCCACAAGGTCACTCTACTCTCTGTTTCTATTTCAGAGGAACCAGAACAGGGTGATGTTTCCATGTTGTCTTCTTCAAGTGTGCGTCCGTCGTCACAAATGAATTCAGAGCTAGCGGCAAAAGTGCTCATGGAGATTAGACAAATGTCGTCCGCTAGCTCGCCCGGTGTAGCGTCCATTCACCGAATGGTTCGGCAGCCGGGTTCGTCCGATGCGGTCCAAGAGGAAATTTTGGGTGATGCGAGCACTATAAACATAATAGATGCACACCCAGTGACGGCGGATAGTAAACGAGAACGGAGGAAGCCTTTTAGTCCGGTTCCTAGCTCGTCCAGGTCCAGCCGGGCCGCGAGCGAGAGAGGTCCCTCTCTCGTACAACAACATCTGGGACCAGATGTTGTGGTACAAAATGTGTCTTTAGCGGAGCATACGTCCGTCGCTCGGGACGCTCCGTTGTATAAGCAGTCCGCAGAGACTGTTAAGGCTTCCTCTTCTCGTCGGCGCACACGACCGCACCTTGGCTGCGTGACCTCCGATATTTTGCCAGCTTCCTTCATCGGCGACCAGGTCACACCATCCGGCAGCCAGGGATTCGAGACCGATGGACTCCGGACGTTCGCATAGGAAAAGTATGCGGGAGCCATCTGATGCGGAGCTGCCCTCGGCGAAGCAGCGAAAGACTACGCCTCCGCAGGTCTCGACGTCGGACATTCTTGTGCAGATATCACAGCTTATCGCAGCATCCCAGCAGCCGACAGAAACGGTGTCGGATCGAGAATTATCCGACGGCGCTGGGTCGGTACGCTCCGCCGAAGCATCGGGGGCGGACGACCGGGAACATCGGGAGGTCCGACCGGATGGTGAAAGGGATACGGATGAATTGGAACTATCCCTTTCGGAACAACATAAAGCTGCCGTGGACTTCATCCGGCACTTTCTCCCTCAAGTTGTTCCGTCGGGCCAGACTGCTGCGCTTCCGGACAAGAGAATTATAGCGTCATTGGACTCTGAATTTTTTGAGCTGTTCAGGGACATCACTCCCGAGTTTCCGTCGCAGTCCAATAATGTTGCAAGAACATTTGAATTATTGAACGACGCTATATTTAAACTTGCTTCCAGGACGGGAAAAGCAGGTTTCTTGTCTGCTAATACTCTTAACCTGCCTTTCATTAATGCAAGGAATAAATTCGACACGGCAGGACAGGGTATACCGAGAGTTCCTCTGCGTATGGACGACGAGGCGGAAGACTTAGAGCTATCATTACCGTCGTCAGCTTCTATTCCAACCGCGGTGTTGGAAACAGCTATTGCGTCTAACAGAGCCAATTTAGATGCCTTATCTTACGCAGATCACCTTACTAAGGCGTTATCACTGCGCCTTCAAGGGGAAGAGTTTCAGGATATACAATCCTCTTTAAGACTTCTTTCAAGGGCAGTAGCTTATTCCACGTGTAACTCCGCCCTTTCAGTGGCAAATCTGGAGTTGGTTAGACGTGACGCAGCCCTAGCTACATCCACACTAGTGGATTCTAAGGTGAAGAACTCTCTTAGAGTCGCTTCGGTCTCAGGAGAACTTCTCTTTGACGGCAAGCTTTCCTCTATTTATGATAAAATTAAAAAGGAAGCTAATGATTCTCTGTTGTTCAGATCCGCTCCTAAAAGGTCGGATACAGCAGACACGAATAAGACAGGCACTTCTGGGTCTAATGCGCCCAAGAGAGGTTCCTATAGAGGTTCCGGTGCGTCCTCTTGGTCTTATTCGAGAGACCGTCAGGATAGCGACTCTCGTTCGGGACGTCCTTCAGGCCGGGACAATCGGTCGGACGCCCCGAGGTCGACGAGGCGAGGTGCGGGTCGTGGAAGACGTGGTTTCTCCTACCGCAGGCCTCGCAGGTCCAGGAGGTGATGGCTTAGACCTCTATCGCGTTCCGGTTGGCGGAAGGTTGTCGAGTTTTTCACAAGAGTGGGCGTCGATTACGGACGACCCGTGGGTGAGAGGAGTGACTTCGGAAGGTCTAAAGATATCCTTCAAACGAAAGCCTCCATTAACTCGAAGTCCAAAGTGGACTCATCTTCCGTCAAATCCACAGAAAAGAGACGCTCTGTTATCAGAGGTGCAGTCTCTTTTAATGAAGAACGCGGTAGAGGTCGTAGAAAACCAGGAATCTCTGGGATTCTACAGCCTTCTGTTTCTGGTTCCGAAACCAGACGGCTCGTTCCGTCCAGTCATAGATTTGAGCTGGATAAACAAGCTGATCGTCGCTCCGAAGTTTTATATGGAGACGATTCGATCGGTCAGAGCGAGTATTCGGGTGAACGATTATGCAACGAGCATAGATCTCAAAGATGCGTACTTTCACGTCATGGTACATCCGACATTCCGAAAGTATCTACGCTTCGCAGTCCTAGGAGTGGTGTATCAGTTCCGGGCCATGTGCTTCGGATTGAATCTAGCACCCTGGGCTTTCACTCGGGTAATGAACTCGGTAATGATCTACTTCCGAGCTCATTCGTCTGCGGTAACGTCGGCCTACCTGGACGACATTCTTCTGAGGTACGGCAACGAGTTAACGCTTCAGAACGATGTTCAGAATCTTCTTCTATTGCTCCGACGTCTCGGTTTCATAGTAAACGAGGAGAAGTCGGATCTGGTGCCGTCCAAGTCATTCACTCATCTGGGAATGAGCTTCGAGATGCACAACAATCTCGTTCGTCTGCCGTTAACCAGAGCGAAATTAGTCAGTTGTTACGCTCGCTATTGTCTGCACGCAGACAAAGTCACGGCGAGAGAATTTATGAGACTGATAGGTCTGTGCAGAGCCGCCGCGGATCTCATTCCGATGGGGCGGCTACGCACACGTCCTCTTCAAATTTTCCTGACTCAGAATTGGAGTGTGAAAATTCATTCGCTCGATGTAGACGTTCTCTTGTCAGATCAAGTGAAACAAGAGATTCAGACTTGGGCAAACATTCAGTGGTTAACTCAAGGAGTTCCGCTGCAGTTGCCGGATCCGAGTTTTACCATCATGACGGATGCCAGTCAAACAGGTTGGGGTGCATCATTAATCCCAACGGATTCGAGATGCCAGGGTCTTTGGGATCCGCAATTCCTGTGCAAGCACATAAACATCAAGGAAATGATGTCAATTTGGCTTGCGTTACGTCACTGGATGGACATTATTCACGATGCTCATGTCCAAATCCTATCCGACAATACGACAGTAGTGGCGTATATACGGAATCAGGGAGGCACTCATTCAGTTCCGTTGTTCAATCTAACGGAAAGAATCCTTCTGTTTGCGTTAGAACATCACGTTCTTCTTTCGGTCCGTCACATACCGGGTCGTCTGAATGTGCTAGCAGACTCCCTTTCACGAAAGGGTCGCTTGTTGCTGTCGGAGTGGACTCTCAACAAACAAGTATTCAATCAGATTTGCTACCAATGGGAACGGCCAATGATAGACTTATTTGCGACACATCTCAACAATCAGTTGCAGACGTATGTGTCCCCGTGTCCGGATCCAAGAGCATTTGCAGTAGACGCTCTGTCGATCCCTTGGGACGGAATGATAGGATATGCGTATCCTCCAGCGCCGTTAATTCAACAAGTATTGCTAAAGATAAAACAATCTCAATGCAAGATTCTGTTGGTAGCATCTCTGTCGCCACAGAGACCGTGGATAAATCTACTCAGGTGTCTGTTGTGGGACCTACCGCAGAAGCTTCCTCCACGAGAGGATCTTCTTTCGCAGGGGAAATCGCGTCAACTCCATCACAACCCGCAAGGTCTCAACCTTCACGTTTTTCCGTTGTGCGGTCCTTCTTGCATGGCAAGCACTTTACAGGACGAGCAGTGGACGCGATTTCTAACTGTAGGAGGACCTCCTCTTCGCTAAACTATGCGGCTAAGTGGAAGGTTTTTCGTCGTTGATGTAGGGATCATTCTGTAGATATATTTGATCCCTCTATTCCAGACATTGCAAACTTTCTAGTATACTTGTTTGACGAAATCAAACTGCAGCCTGTTACTATAAAGGGTTATAGATCTATGTTATCTGATACCTATGCACATCATGATAGTTTACAAATTGGATCTAATGTCTCTTTATCGAAATTGGCTAGAAACTTTTCGATAAATAGACCCAGAACTCTTAGATTAATTCCTAAGTGGAATTTAGCTTGGGTTCTCCTTAAATTGAAGGAAAAGCCATTTGAACCTCTTGGGACAGTAGATTTCAAATTCTTATCTTATAAGACAGCTTTTCTCTTAGCTTTCTCTTCTGCCAGAAGAGTCAGTGAGCTTCATGCACTATCGGTGGATGATTCTCATTATCGTAGTGTTGGGAACACTATCACCTTCACTACTAATGTGGGTTTTTTAGCTAAGAACCAGGCTCCTAATAAATATCCGGAACCTATTGTTATTAAGGCTCTTCCGTCTTCAGACGGGTGTAGGCCTTTACTCTGTCCTGTTAGAGCACTACGTATCTATAAACAGAGATCTCAGTTCATCAGAAAGGGACGGAAACGTTTCTTTCTGTCTTTGATGCCTAATAGAAAGGACATTTCAGTCCATTCTATTGCTAGATGGATTCAGTTAACTATCCGTACTGCTTATGAAGATTTATCTTCTTCTCAGCAGTCTGTGCTTAAGATTTCTGCTCATGAAGTAAGAGCTCTTTCTACTTCCTGGGCTTATGCTAATAGTGTTGCTATTACAGATTTAATGAAGGCTGCTTATTGGTCTCAGCCATCCACATTTACGAATTTTTATCTCAGAAATATTGAGTCCATTTCTGGAGACCTGCATTGTTTAGGTCCGTTATCTGTTGCTCAGAATGTCGTCCACTAAACAGTTGCAACTATAGTTATGCAGGCTTTCTGTTCCGGCAGTGACTCCGTCCGGCTGCCCTCTTCGCTCTGGGCTATTTGACCCAGGGCAAGGGGAAGGGGGGGGGGGGGGGTGTTCCCTTAGGTCACCTGCTTTATAGTGAAAAGCAAGGGAATGCCTCCTCCAAGTCAGTATTTCTGAGTCGCTTCCGGGATGGTTTTAAAGTGTAATATTAATGTTTAATTTCATTCATGTCTTATTTTTAAAGTGTAGCTCGGTGTGAAGCATTTGTATATGTCAAGTGTCAAACGGGCTTTAATATACAATACTCGGACACTTTTAAATGATTATAAAGAGTCTCAATTCTCTGGACTACTTTATTTATTGGCTTGTTTTAAAAATAATTAGTATAAGGGTTATACTGGATGTTAATAGAGAACATGAATGTTATTGTGCTCAATTATTAAGGGTAGTGTATCTTTCTAATTTAATATTAAATAAGAAAGATACATGTAAAGCCTAATACTCCTTTTCTCCTTAAGGGGTTACCTCTTTACTATATAGTTGAGCTTATTGGATTTTCCTCTATGTCCTAGGCCCTCCAGCCTGTTTACTATTCAGCTAAGTCTGGGTCATTGGTACAGTATAAAAATGTTAAAAAATTTATAGTAATTTATATATTTTTTATACTTACCAATGACCCAGACGGGGATGGCCCTCCCTGGAGTTGGGAACTCTTGCCTCCCCGCTGAGTACATAGCGCTGACCAGGCACTGCCAGTAAGAATGATAATTGGCGCCAATTTCGGGACGACTGCATCACTGCGCATGCGCAGTAGAGGCGTACTATGGAGGTCCTTTAGGACATGATTTCTTTTTGTTTTGGATGCAAATTTTGGGGATTGGAGGGCAAAATTTGTGTTTGGCCCTGGTTTTGTTGGAGTTAGCACCAGCTAAGTCTGGGTCATTGGTAAGTATAAAAAATATATAAATTACTATAAATTTTTTAACTTTTTAATTTTTTTCAAAAAATTTCAACAAAACCATATCATGTGACCCCTCAATGTGAGCTCATTGAGTTCATTCCAACAAGTAGTCACATGATATGGTTTTGTTGAACTTTTTTTTTAAAAATACTATTTTTTCAACTGCTGAATTTGCATATTATGCGGGCAGATGCGGCCGATTCATTGGGTAAAGGGTTAAAATCGGCAGCAGCAAAATTTGAATTATTGAAACACCAGGTTGTAAATTTTTGACAATTATTATTATTACTTATGATTATGAAATTGCTGTTGCCATTATCATTCGATCCCTGGTAATTGGCTGATTATATTGACCATTTCCAATTATCAGTTCAGCACTAGTCAGTGGATTGGTTTCGAAAGTAGAATTGAATTAATTTTCTCTTAATTAAAATGTTCCCTAAAATGTTAAATTACACATTATGAGATAAAAAGACCCTCCATTGGAATGAGCTTAATTAGTTCTTTCTGCTGAGGAGTCATAAGCTATGTTCTAGAAACACAAATTTTAATGTTTTAGTTGTTGAGAACAAAATAGATGAAGGGTTAAAACCACGCATTAACTTTCTCATATTTCCCGGAAAAATCCAAAAATATTCAGTATAGTTTCTAGCCTCCCAGAAGGGAATCTTTTTTGGCTGAAAGACCCAGAAAATTGGCAGTCGAATATTTTTCCAAGTTTAGGGGTATTCAGTGCCAAATCACTTGTCTTCGAAGCTCCAGTTACAATGAATAAAACCCCCAAAATGAATTTCATATATTCCACTTATATCCATATGTTTTCTGTTTTATTCATTTTGATCTGAGTTTCATGGTCGAATTTATGAGTGTTAGAGCAAAAATAGATGACTTACGCACTTCATCTCTAGAAATCCACCTTCACTTAATGTTTTATGATAGTGTTGAAACGATTAGTCGACTAGTCGAAGTCAGTTAGATTTTTGGAAAAATCAACTCTGAAATCCGCCGGTCGACTAGTCGGGAATCTCAAAGACGAAGTCGTAAAATGCCAATAGTGGGGGGTTAATGATTACAAACATCAGACGATTCTTCTTCGTGATGAACCTATTTTAAATTGTATTGAGAAGTGGATATCAATGCAATCATTGTCGTTTGTTGATGCCGATAATGTTACAACTTAGATTTCAGCAGCATTGCAAGCACTGATTTCACCTTACCTAATCACTGGCACGCGTTGAAGAAAAATGCATTGATGTACTACTTCAAAGATGCTGTTAGTTCATGCAAACGTTCTGTCCCTCACCTAAGTCACCCTCACTTTTTAATTGATATAAAAATAAAATACATGCCTGAATTTCACTAAGTTAAGTCCTTTCTCCTCTCATTCGTCCACAGTACTCTGCATTCCACACAAGAGTCAGTTGAAGCGCCGAAACTCTGCTGTTTCTGCAGAGTTCCCTTGCTTAAACTGACTGTTGTACATGTATATAAGTGAATCTTTTTTGAGCCAATTGCCCTGTTTTCCTCAAAAGTAAATCAATGCCATAGCTCCATATTCTATGATGTTACTGTACTGGTTTGGGTGCAAGCAGCCGAAGACTGGATATGAAGGTGAGGAAACTGTCCGTCACAAAATTTGACCCGGAAGTTTTTAATTAATTGCACCAGGCGAATGGCAGCATACTTCAAACATTTTACAAATTCACGAAACTTCTGTTTTAACATCATTGGGTACTTTTTCCACTGTACGGACAGAGGACTAGGAGGCACGCATTTCCCAGGTATCCTAATTTTTTTTACTGAATGGTTGAAGCTATAATATGCACGACGTTTTAAAAAACTCAAAATACGAAAAAGAGAACAGCTACGTTCATGACTTTGACAAGGAAACTTCATCAAACACCTGTCAAACAAGTCATTGAACGAAAGGGTTATCAACTTACATGTAACAGTCTCTTATCACCTGATTTACTGAGACAATTATGTTTTCAACAGAAAAGCCGACTCGTCGATTTTGAATCAATTACTCTCATCGACTTTGAAAAATAGGTAATCGTTTCAACACTATTTTATGAAGAATAAAATATATGAACGATATATATTAAACAATATATTTTTATTTATTTAAAATGTTAACTCGTTTTTATTAGATCAACTTGACAAAGTCAAGCTGAGCTATTGCCATCACATCTCGTCCGTCGGTGTACATGCGTATGTACGTCCACAATTTCCTTTAGCACACCACACAGGTCACATTTATGATCAGATTGCTTTGAGACTTTGTATGCTTGTTTGGGGTGACCTCTAGATGGGAGCTATCAATTTTCTCCCATTTCCGTCAAAAAATGTTGCTGCTGGCAACATTCTTTGAACTTTGTTCAGTCAGACCTCAATTTTTCCCTTTTGCTCACCTTACTGGGCACATTTATGATTGGTTTGCTTTGAAACCTGGTATGCTTGTTTTGGGATGACCTCTTGATGGGAGCTATCGAATTTTTTCCATTTCATTCAAAAAATGTTACCACTGACAATGACCATTGAACTTGGTTTAGTCAGGCCTCAGTATATTCCTTTGTCACACCCTACAGTACACATTTATGATCAGATCAGTTTGAAACTTGGTATGCTTGTTTGGGGTTAGCTTTAGATGGGATATATCAATTTTTTTCGATTTCTGTCAAAAAATGTTGCTGCTGGCAATAACTTTGATGAAATAAGTGCAGTTATGCATCAATATTTCCCTTTGGCGCACAGTGCACAATTTTGACCAAATGGATTTGAAACCTGGTGTGCATGTTTGGGGTGACCTCCAGATGCGAGCTATCGATTTTCTTCTATTCCTGTCCAAAAATGTTGCAGCTGGCAATGACTTTTAAACTCAGTTTAGTCAGACCTCAATATTTCCCTTTGGCACACCCTTCAGGGCCCATTTATGATCAGATCACTTTGAAATTTATTATGTGTGTTTGGGGTGACCTCTAGATGTGTGCTTTTGTTTTTTTGTCATTTCCATAAAAAATTATTGTCATTATCACCAGCCTTTGAGCTTAGTGCATTTGTGTAGCAACTTATCCCTTTTACACTCTCTACAGGGTATGTTTATGAATTTACATAAAAAAGATAAAAAAAACATTGCCACAAGCAATGACCTTCAAACTTAGTTTGTATGCTTATTCAGGGGTGACAAAGATAGGAGCTATCGATTTTCTTTTCATTTCCATTAAAAACTGTTGCTGTTAGCAACAACCTTTGAATTTATTGCATTTGTGCATCAACATTCTTCTTTGACATGGCCTACAGGGCACATTTCTCGCAGGAATGTTTTTGAACTTGGTGTTCTCATTAGACGAGACCTCTAGATAAGAGCTATCGATTAGCATTCATTTCTGTGAAAAAGGTTGCCGTTTACAATAACCTCTAAACTTGCTGCATTTGTGTATCAACATTCTTTCTTTAGCCAGCCTTACAGTTTACATTTAAAAATGCATGGATTACTCTGACGTTGTGCACACACAATGCTGTTATGTTTAAATTTCACCAATGAGTTACAATTTTCATAGAAATTCACCCTGTTTTCGTGATATGCCCAAAATTTGAGGATGCATTTTTATTTAGTTGATGACACTGATTTTATTCTGTTGTATCAATTTGCAGTTGGGTCATCTATTCTTGGAAAGTTCAAAATGGAAATAAAACAGGTGGAAAAAAAATATTGAAGCACAAATTGTGACAAAAATGTCAACTCCAAAGGCCAATATGTTCTTTTTCTGAAATTGGTGCTTGTAAAGAAACACCACCATCTAAAAGAAAAAAAACAAACTTTGATCACATTTAGCCAGGAAAATGGAATTACACTTCATTGCCCATTCCTGGAGAGAGGAATTATTTACTTGGTGCACTTTTATTAAAAAGCAACCATAGAGAGGTAGATGGTGGTTCTTTAAGGAAGAATTTCGAACCAGCAGTTATTCACAGTTTTTTAACATGGCATAAAAAGCAAATTTTCAGCTCATGAAACACTGGATGCAATGTAGCACCAGTGGTGGTCCAAGAAGGGTATACTGGATTAAATACATCCATCTGTGCATCTGTCCCCGTCTCCATCCATCCCATCCATCCTTCCTTCCTTCCATTCATCCATCCATCCATCCATCCATCCATCATCCATCCATCCAATCATCCTCAGTGATATTTCAGCAGTGAGTCAATGGATTTCAATGAAATTTGGTATGAGGGATTTTTCTGACAAGTCGCTCCTGCACATTTTATAAAAAAGTTGCCATCTTATTTTTCACCACAGTTACGGTCCATACTTTGTCAAATTTTCGGGCTTTTTCTCTGCCCACAATGATATACCAACAATGAATGAATGGATTTCAATGAAATTTGGTATGAAGGATCCTTGTGATAAGTCACTCCTGCACAAGTTATAATAAAAAGGTTGCCCACATTTTTTCAATAGAGTTATAAGCCTTGCTTTGTTTTTAATTCAAATTCATTTATGCTTTATCGGTCCAGCACTGCAGTTGGAGTATAAATTGCCTTCAGCAATAGCTCTTGTTATTCTTGCATGTTATTCTCACGCAAATTTTTTTTCTCAAATCTATTCAATTTCCTTCCAAATCACTCTCCAGTTCTATGAGAAAGATTTTATAAAAAAGTTGCCCTCCTATTTTTCACTGTAACGGTCCTTACTTTGTAAATATTTTTTATACTAGAACCAATTGCCCAGACTTGCTGGTGCAAACCTCAATAATATCAAGGGCCAAACACAGAATCCCCCAATCCCCAAATTTGCATACAAAACCGAAAATTGAAAGTCTTATCTGGCCATCCATACTTTAAGTACTTCGCATGCACAGTACCCAGGAAGAGACCGGAATTGGCGCCAAGCATCATTCTTCCTCATTGTGCCTACTAATGGTACTTGATACCTGTCCATTACGTGCTGCCGTTGTCACACTCTGATAAGCCCCGCTCTGATGAGTAAACAGAGCTAGCTGCCAAGGTGCTCATGATTATTGGCTCAACTTTGGCAAAGCCAAATTTAAGGTATTGCCATGGCCCGTCGTCCGTCTGTTGCGCCGTCAACATGACTCGGGCTAGAGGCCGTATTTATGAACTGATCTTTACGAAACTTCTTGGGTACCTTTGTTATCACCATGGGATGAGAACAAGTGTTTTGGGGTCCAGTCCGAAATTCGAGATGGCCGCTGGCAGCCATTTTGTACAAAATTAGGTGCAATCAGATTTTTGCGCAGAACTTCCATATGAAAGCTCTGATTTGAATAATTTTTTGTAGGAATGTTTAGTACCATGGGATACATCCATATAATGATAAGTTTTTTTCTCGTGTGTAAATTATGCAAATTAGACTAACTTTGATTTATTTAGTGTTACCTTCAGCACTGTTAGTGCAAATGCCAATACGGCTCGGGCTAGAGGCCGTATTTATGCACTGATCTTTACAAAACTTCTTGGGTACCTTTGTTATCACCGTGGCCTTATTTATGAACCGATCTTTATGAAACTTCTTGAGTACCTTTGTTATCACCATGGGATGAGAATGAGTGGTTTTGGGTGTGGTCTGAAATTCAAGATGGCCACCAGCAGCCATTTTGTACTTTAGTTAGTGCAATCAGTTTTTTGTGCAGAACTTCTGTATGAAAGTTCTGATTTGAATAAATTTTTATATGAATGTTTAGTAACATGGAATACATCACATATAATAGAGGTTTTTTTTTCTCATGCAGAAATTATGCAAATTGGATGAACTTCAGTGCTACTTATACACAGTAAGTGCACATGTCAATATGGCTCAGGCTAGAGTCTGTATTTATGAACCGATCTTCACGAAACTTCTTGGGTACCTTTGTTATCACCTTGGGACGAGAACGAGCGTTTCTGGGTTTTGTCCAAAATTCGAGATGGCTGCCAGTGGCCATTTTGTATTGAAATTAGGTTCAATCAGTTTTTTGTACACAACTTCTATACAGCTCAGACTAGAAGCTGTATTTATGAACCGATCTGTACAAAACTTCTTGGATACCTTTGTTATCTCTGTGCTACAAGAGCGAGTGTTTTTGGATGCAGTCCAAAATTCAAGATGGTCGCCAGCAGCCATTTTGTACCAAAATTAGTGCAGTCAGTTTTTTGTACAGAACTTCTGTTTGAAAGTTCTGATTCGAATAAATTTTTGTATGAATATTTAGTAACATGGAATACATCACATATAATACGGGTTTTTTTCTCGTGCAGAAATTATGCAAATTAGATGAACTTTGATTTATTCAGTGCCACTTATACACTGTAAGTGCACATGTCAATACGGCTAGAGCTGGAGGCTGTATTTATGAACCAATCTCCACAAAACTTCTTGGGTACCTTTGTTATCACCTTGGGACGAGAACAAGTATTTTGGGGTGTGGACTGAAATTCAAGATGGCTGCCAGTGGCCATTTTGTACTGAAATTAGGTCCAATCAGTTTTTTGTACACAACTTCTATACGGCTCAGACTAGAAGCTGTATTTATGAACCGATCTTTACAAAACTTCTTGGATACCTTTGTTATCACTGTGGTACGAGAGCGAATGTTTTTGGGTGCAGTCCAAAATTCAAGATGGCCGCCAGTAGCCATTTTGTACCAAAATTAGTGCAATCAGTTTTTTGTACAGAACTTCTGTATGAAAGTTCTGATTTGAACAAATTTTTGTAGGAATATTTAGTAACATGGAATACATCACATATAATACAGGTTTTTTTCTCGTGCAGAAATTATGCAAATAAGATGAACTTTGATTTGTTCAGTGCCACTTATACACAGTAAGTTCACATATCAATATAGCTCGGGCTAGAGTTTGTATTTATGAACCGATCTTCACGAAACTTCTTGGGTACCTTTGTTATCACCTTGTGACAGGAACGAGTGTTTTTGTGTGCCTTTGTTATCACTGTGCTATGAGAACAAATATTTTTGGGTTCAGTCTGATCCACTCTGGGACTCAAAGATTTCTTTTCTAGTTTAGCATCTAACTGTCACCCCACCTTTACAATACTTTACCTATATATTTGTTACAGGCTACATTACCTAGATGTTTGTCATTGCTGTGTCACATACTATACATGTACATGTCTTAAACAAGTTGAGCTACAGTGTCATTGACACTTTCGTTAGCAGGGTATTCAGGTCTCTGGTTAGTTCTCTTAATCCTCTGCATGCAGCTAGCTCAACCGGTGAAGCGCTTTCACTATTGTGGGAGCCGGATGCCGGGTAGGTCCATTGCGCTCGAGAAGCGTAAACGTGGGTAGAGTGAGCACCTCAAAAACAAAAGCTCACCCAGCGACGATGGCAAAAGGGGAATAAGCCTGAAAGTTTCTCTAAGGGACGCTCGACGAGATCTAGGGTCAGATCGCGAGTTGTAGAACCCTCTCCATTCCGTCTGCAGTCCGAGTTGACTGTTTCTGTCGTGAGAAACTTCAGTGAGTTGGAGCACCCATCCTCGCTTGCAGTTCGGTACACCCCTTCCACACTGCAGCCGAGGTCGCCTGCTGTTATGGCTTCTTCTTATATGGAAGAGCACGCAAAATGGGATTAGCCTACAAGTTTCTCAACAGGAAACTTGGCGAGATCTGGGGTCAGATCACGAGTTGGAGAACCCGCTCCATCCCGTCAGCAGTCAGGGTCGACTGTTTACATCATGAGAAACTTTATTGAGTCGGAGCTCCTGTCCTCGCTTGCTATTCGGGACGCTCCTTCCACACTTAAGCCAGGATCGGCTGCTATTATAGCTTCCTCTTCCATGGAAAAGCATGCTAAGGGGTAGAAGCCTGCAACTTTCTCAACAGAATGCTCGGCGAGATCTGGAGTCAGATCACGAGTTAGAGAATCCTCTCCATTCCATCAGCAGTCAGGGTCGACTGTTTCTGCTTCGAGAAACTTTAGTGAGATAGGGCGTCCGTTCACTCTTGCGGTCCGGGACGCTCCTTCCACACTGCAGCCGCGGCTGGTTTCAGCTATGGATTCTTCCTCTGTTTCATCGACGAAGTACGTTAGACCGCAGACTAGCTGTCCGACTTTGCATGTTCAAGCTGTTCCACGGAGGCGTTCCAAGTCTTCACCACTGAAGTCGGATTAACCTGCAGCTAGTGGTATTTAGTCCTATTGTTGGGGTCAGATCTCCATCCCATGAGCAGCATATGGTGAAGAAGTGGATAACTGCTGTTCCACAAGCCTCGCTCAAGGACCTGCTATTGCAGATTGTGCAGCTTATCGTAGTAGTCACAGGTTCAGCTGTCAACAGTATCCGGTAGTGAGCGGTCAGACTCTGCTGGGTCGTTCCAGTCATCTGTTTATTCGGATGGTGTTGACCATGATTATCAGATGGAGCACTCAGATGGTGAGAGGGCTACGGAGAGCGGTTCTCCAACAATCACGAATAACACATGAAGACTATGAATTTTCTTCATCATTTCTTCCAGATCTTGTTCCATCTCAAAGTCTGCGTTTGCTGGGCGAAAAACAGCTTTCGTTCTTCGATAAGGGTACCGTGCAAGGAAAGACGAGGTTCTTTCCTTCCCGGGTCATTGTGCTCAGGTGTCGAAGGCCTTCAGTCTGCTTAATGACGCCATCCTTGGCCTAGCAATAGTATAAGAAAAGCAAAAGGTTTATTCTTCACGAATAAAAAATCGTTGGCTCGTAGTTAGGCTGAGACAGCTGTCTTGTTTGGAATAGGGCCGTTGGAAGGAAAAAGTATGTTTTTTCCTTCTCGGTGTTGCATTCCTAGGCATTTAGTTCTGTTGTTGACGCCATAGTATCCTTATGTAATTTTAGAGCGGTCTTTTCTTATACATTAGCGGCTAACGTCGTAAGACTCCGTTTAGTTAGCTGTCCAACGCCACAGGGTAACACACTGATATCTGTCTTCACGGATATAAGACTCTTAGGCTGCGTTAGCTATGCTGAGACCACTATCTTTTTGGAATAAGGCCGTTAGAAGGAAAGATTACATTCTTTCCTTCTCGGTGTTGTATTCCTAGGTGTCACAGGCATTTAGTCCTATTGTTGTTGCTTTAATAGTCTTATGTGAATTAAGAGTGGTCTGTTTCTATAACATTAGCGGCTAGCGTCATAGTGGTCTTATGTAATTTAGAGTAGTCTTTTCTTATATATTGCGACTAACCACTGTTGTTTGGGAATAGAACCGCTAAAAGGAAAAATTACATTTTTTCCTTCTCGATGTTGTTACCTGTGTTGCCAGCGGCAGAGCAGGTCTAGTAACCGCTCAACTCCATCCGTCAGTCCGTACATCCGTCCGTCCGTCCGAAACACTTTTTCCGTCAAAGTTTTCTTGGCTTCTATGAAAGGGAATGATTTTATATTTGTTCTGCTGCTTCATAATGATGAGTTGTATCGTGTAAGCAATTTTCAGATCTGCCGTGCAGCCACTTCCTGTTTGCCGATACTTTGAAATTTTACTGTTCCCACTGAACATTGAAATTTTCCGTCAAGGTTTTCTCGGCTTCTATGTAAGGGATTGATTTTATATTTGGTCTGCTGCTTCATAATGATGAGTTGTATCGTGTAAGCAATTTTCAGATCTGCCGTGCAGCCACTTCCTGTTTGCCGATACTTTGAAATATTACTGTACCCACCGAACATTGAAATTTTTCGTCAAACTTTTCTCAGCTTCTATGCAAGGGATTGATTTTATATTTCATCTGGAGCCTGATAATGATCAGTTGTATCGCTTATGCAATTTTCAGATCTGCCATGCAGCCACTTCCTGTTTGCCGATTCAATTGCATGCAGCGACGCAGGTCCAGACCCGGTATTGGTCTTGGCTTGTTTTCTTAGGTGTCACAGACATTAGTCTTATTGATGACACCACAGTAGCCTAGCTAGAATTATGAGCAGTGTTTTTTTGTGTTTTTTTTCCTATCATTAGTGGCTAGCATTGGAAGTCTCCTTTAGTGAGCTTCTGTGTCCACAGTTTACAGCCATGTAATTGTCTTCACGAATAGGAAGACCTTTAGCTGCATCAGCTAGGCCGAGACCACTGTCCTCTCAGACAAGGTACCTAAATAAGGTAAGAGGTTGTTCTCTCCTTAACGGTATTTTTTGTGTTAGTTGTCCGAGGCTTTTAGCCCTATTGATGACGCCATATTAACCTAGTGAGAAATAATGACCATTCTTTCAGATGCCTGTTGTTAGTTCCTTTTTCAGGAATATGTTTCCTGCAATAATCGGATCAAGGCACAAGGAGTTCATCTAGGTTTTTATGATCGGGTGCCGGACTTAGTTTTTCGTCGCACGCTTCATTTTAAATCCAATCTGTTGTCAGGGATTATATTTCCATTCGGACGATTATGGATATTATGTCTATATGGTGTATTTTTTGGGGCCATGGCATACAGTCTTGATTTCAAGGGATATGTCGACTCTATATCGGCGGGTGTATTCCCTGTAATAGTGCCATGTTCATCACGTCCCTCTCCATCTTTTAGTGGCATTATGGAGTTGGTCAGACGTGATGGAGCCCTACTGTTTTATACTGTTCTAGATGACTAACACTAGAGCATTACGAGTCACGCCGGGTCAAAAAACAGGTCATGCTTGGTTTTTGACTAGTAGTTATTTTGTTATGCTAAACTTCTGTTCACTGTTATTACTCTTTAATTGAGAATAGCAACAGCAGCATAGCTTCGGGAATGTAGCATGAGGTTTCCTTTTCTTATAGTTGAAAAAGTTCCCAAGTCTCAGTATTACTGCACCGGCCATACTTATCAAGTGATTCTAGTAATGCAGATGGGGGAAGGGGGGGGGGGGGGGGGGGGGGGTGGGGCAGTATTAATTTATGTCGACTGACATGTACCTGTGCAGCAGGCATGTTGGTTATCTGGCCAACATTCTCCAAATATGGCAATTAGTCCACTCTGAGAAGTTTGTCTACTTTTGTTACGAAATATTAGTCTATTCCTCATGTTATAAATCATATTAACGTTGTTTTATACCTTCAGCTTCCTGGTTATATTTTGTATCGCCCGGTTACGCCGATGGTACAGGCTGTATTCAGATGAGGGTACATGCGGGATTCTGTGGGTTGCGTGCTTAATATGTATTATTATTTATGCAGACGTATTTCTTGAATAGATTCAATTTTTGCTCACTGTCAGTATAAGAGCTTATGAGAATTTTGGGCTATTTGGATCAGTAATGGATATTCCTACAGGCCATCTATGCATTTGTTCTCTATTTTTGTCTTCATTATTCGGAGTTGTATATTCATTCACCGAACAGTCATTGGTTTTTGCAGACCTAGGGAACAATGATTTATTTGGCGACAGTCCTTGACAGGTTTTTATTCATATCATGTCCCAGGTTCTAAATCCAGTCTTCATCCAGAAGCGGTACACAAAGGGGAATCCTACTTTCTCATTCTCGTAGATTGAACGCTTACAATTTGAAAGTTCATTATTGGAATTTACTTGTACACTGGAACGTGGTCGCCTGTTGGTTGGCTCAGAATCGTATAATTTCTCTCTGATAACTTTCCATTGCGATTCAATTGGACAAGTTGAAGGTTGTACATATTAATATCACCAGTTCTCGACCTATCTCCATATTCTGTGTGTGGCATACATTTTTTGAAGCTTTTGATTTTAGTAACTGGGAGCCTTTTAGTCAACTATATATTATTCAGTACCACTTTATCGCTGATTCCAGGCCGCTTTATTCTTTGTTTTGAAGGTTAAGAGGCATTCTTTGATTCTGATAAGTGGATTTTGAAAAATCTTCTCCTCTGAAACCACAGGGCCAAACGTTTTGAAACTTTGCTGGGTTGATGACCAGACCACCTCTACCAACGATCCTCATTTAATGTTGATTGGGGTGTAAACATGGCCACAATTGTGGCTTATAGTTAATATAGAAACCCTATTGGAAATCCCATTTTCATTTTCTTCTCTGGAACTTCTGAGTCGACATGAACCAAACCTGGCAGGGATAGTCTATGGGAGGTCTTCTACAAATGCTCCTCATTTTTATGTGTACCCATACTATGTATGGTACACATAATGCCGGCATCCGGGGTGACCATCCGTCGTTCATCCATCCTTTGTCCGTCCGTCTGTCTGTCTGTCCGTCCATCTGTCCATCCGTCTGTCTGTCCGTCCGGCGTCCGTATCCATTTCTTTGGCATTCGATAACTTGAAAAATATTGCTTGGATTGTCAAGTTACTTTATATTTGGGTTCAGGTTTCTGATGTGCCGAGCTGTATAGTTTTTGGTGTAAATCGGATAATTCGATCCTGAGATATTAACCCTTTATCCTTCAAATTGAAAATTCCTCCAATCCCTTTGGCATTCGATAACTTGAAAAATATTGCTTGGATTGTCTAGTTACTTTATATTTGTGTTCAGGTTACTGATGTGCCGAGCTGTATAGTTTTTAGTGTAAATCTGATGATTTGATCCCGAGATATTAACCCTTTATCCTTCAAATTGAAAATTCCTCCAATCCCTTTGGCATTCGATAACTTGAAAATTATTGCTGGATTGTCCAGTTACTTTATATTTTTGTTCAGGTTACTGATGTGCCGAGCTGTATAGTTTTTGGTGTAAATTGGATAATTTGATCCTGACATATTAACCCTTTATCCTTCAAATTGAAAATTTCTCCAATCCCTTTGGCATTCGATAACTTGAAAAATGTTGCTTGGATTGTCAAGTTACTTTATATTTGTGTTCAGGTTACTGATGTGCCGAGCTGTATAGTTTTTGGTGTAAATCTGTTATTTTGACCCTCAGATATTAACCCTTTATCCTTCAAATTGAAAATTCCTCCAATCCCTTTGGCATTCGATAACTTGAAAAATATTGCTTGGATTGTCAAGTTACTTTATATTTGTGTTCAGGTTACTGATGTGCCGAGCAGGATAGTTTTTGGTGTAAATCTGATAATTTAATCCTGAGATATTAACCCTTTATCCTTCAAATTGAAAATTGCTCCAATCCCTTTGGCATTCGATGACTTGAAAAATATTGCTTGGATCGTCAAGTTACTTTATATTTGTGTTCAGGTTACTGATGTGCCGAGCAGTATAGTTTTTGGTGTAAATCGGATAATTTGATCCTGAGATATTAACCCTTTATCCTTCAAATTGAAAATTCCTCCAATCCCTTTGGCATTCAATAACTTGAAAAATATTGCTTGGATTGTCAAGTTACTTTATATTTGTGTTCAGGTTACTGATGTGCCGAGCAGTATAGTTTTTGGTGTAAATCTGATAATTTAATCCTGAGATATTAACCCTTTATCCTTCAAATTGAAAATTCCTCCAATCCCTTTGGTATTCGATAACTTGAAAAATATTGCTTGGATTGTCAAGTTACTTTATATTTGTGTTCAGGTTACTGATGTACCGAGCTGTATAGTTTTTGGTGTAAATCTGTTATTTTAATCCTGAGATATTAACCCTTTATCCTTCAAATTGAAAATTCCTCCAATCCCTTTGGCATTTGATAACTTGAAAAATATTGGTTGGATTGTCAAGTTACTTTATAATTGTGTTCAGGTTACTGATGTGCTGAGCTGTATAGTTTTTGGTGTTAATCTGATAATTTGATCCCGAGATATTAACCCTTTATCCTTCAAATTGAAAATTCCTCCAATCCCTTTGGCATGAGATAACTCAAAAAATATCAATCCGATTGTCATGTTACTTTATATATTTATTCAGGTTACTGATGTGCTGTGCTGTCTTGTTTTTTTATATAAATCTGATAATTTGATCCAGAGATATTAACCCTTTATCCATCAAATTAGACACTCCTCCAATCCATTTCTATATGTACCCATACCTTGGATGGTGTACATAATGTCGGCATCCGTGGTGGCCCTCCGTCATACAGCTTTCTACTAGTTGTGCGTATGGGTACACATCTGACGATTTCATCGGCCTATTTTTTTTACCGTGCATTGAAAAACATGGCTGCCAGAAGCATTTTTTGATTCTGATTGGTGGATTTTGAAAAATCTTCTCCTCTGAAACCACAGGGCCAAATGTTTTGAAACTTTGCATGGTTGATGACTGGGAAACTCTCTACCAACGGTCCTCATTTAATGTTGATTGTGTTGCATCCATTGCCACAATTGCGGCTTATCGTTACTATAGAAACTCTATAGGAAATCACATTTTCATCTTCTTTCTTGGTACTAATGAGCCGACGTGAACCAAACTTTGCAGGAATAGTCTATAGGAGGCCGTCTACAAACAGTCCTCTTTTTGTTCCCATTGGTTGGAAAATATGGCCACCAGAGACATTCTCTGATTCTGACTGATGGATTTTGAAAAAATCTTCCCCTCTGAAACTACAAAGTCAAATGTTTTGAAACTTCACATGATTGAGGACTGGGACACCTTCTACCAATGATCCTCATGTAATGTTGATGTAATGTTGCAAACAAGGCCACAATTGCAGCTCATAGTTACCATGGAAAGCCAATGGGAAATCACATTTTTATATGTAGTTCCAGGTGAGCTATTACAGGCTCTTTAGAGCCTCTAGTTGTTGTATAGAGAGGGATATATGTAATTCCTCAAATTTTAATCTCCTATCCACCTTGGGAGTCCAACTGCAGGCTAAGGAGCTGAATTTTAGTCTGCTATTCCTTTAAATCCTAGGCCCTCCAGCCTTTTTAGCTCACCGAAGGGAGCTTAACTTATCACTTGTTGTCCGTCGTCTGTCATCGTCCGTCGTGAACTTTACATTATCGACTACTCCTCACAAACTACTGAATCAAATTGAACCAAATTTGGTGTGCATGTTCCCCAACATATGTCAATTCAAACTTGTACAAAGAAACTTGCCGTACCCACAGGGGGCACCACAAGGGGCATAACTGATAGCACCCATGAATTTCTTTCCAAAATTCAAAAAAATCTTCTTCTTCAGATCCACCAGACAGAATTCTTTCCTATTTGGTATACATCATCTCTAGGTGAGTCAGATTCAAGTTTGTTAAAATCCGCCCCCTGGATTCATATTTGGGCTCACTATAGAAGCCCAAATTTGAACATAGTGCATTTCAGGCAAATTTCTTAAAAAATCTTCTCCAGATCCAGCAGGCAGAATCTTTTGATATTTGGTATGCATCATTGTGGGGTGGATCTGATTCAAGTTTGTACAAATCGGCCCCCTGGGTTCATATTTGGGCTCACTATAGGAGCCCAAATTTGAACTTAGTGCATTTCAGGCAAATTTCTTTAAAAATCTGCTTCTCAAGATCCAGCAGGCAGAATCTTTTGATATTTTTATACTGTACCAATGACCCAGACATAGCTGGTGCTAACTCTTAAAATATAGGGCCAAACACAAATTTTGCCCCCCAATCCCCAAAATTTGCATCTAAAACCAAAAAAAAACATGTCCTGAATGGCCCTCCACACTTCACCTCTACTGCGCATGCGCAGTGTCAAGGATGTTCCGAAATTGGCGCCATTAATCATTCTAAGTTTGGCCCTTCATCAGTTAACATCTGACTGATCTTTGTGCTTGTAAATCTCAGTTTAAATGATGCCAGACACATAAATATTAGTGAAATGGTGATTCTAAGGAGGATAGAGAAGGAGGAGAGGAAAAATGTGTGACAGAATATTATCAGGGCTGTAACTTAAAATTTTTTAATGAAATTATGTTAAGTTACCTATTTTCGAGGCAGCAGCCATTTTGTTGTCATTCTTGTTATTTAGTTACACTGATTTTTCAGTGTTTTCCTCTCTCCCTTTCCTTTAAGTCCCCTCTTGCTATTCTCCCATGCTTTTGGCATAGTTTCTGTAATTATTATTACTAAAATTTCTTGGGAGTTTTAGCTGGATAACAGAATGAATTCTGTTCTTTTCCCCATGTTTACGTCTTCACCTATGGGTGGTTAGGCGTTGTGTTCTGCATCTACCATCTGATGTTCTGCAGTTTCTTCCCTGGAAGTCTCTGTTTTGCATCAGATAGTGTATTTTTGGTAACTGATTTCGGGCCTGGGTGCCTGGAGTCTTATTTTAGTGTTTTTACACTCATTGTTTACATTTACAACAGCCCTCTGTGTGAGGGGGGGATTTCTTGAAAATAATATCTTGATGTTAATTTAATCATAACTAGATACATTATTATTGTTCGTAAGTGTTGCATAAATTGTTTAAAATATTTTTAAATTTTTTGTCCACACTTAGGCTTGGGATCCATTGGGGCTCAACGTTACTTTTCAGAAACTTGGGCTGTTCTGAAAAAATATTTTTTCAAAATATTTTGATTTCAATTATTTTTTCTATGTTAATGGATCATATTATTATTATGTATTTTGATTGTCAGGGGTTGGTGCGAGTACCAGGACTTTGTTTTCTTTTCACATTGAAAGGATTTTGATCAATTGTAATAAGAGGAAGTCTTCCTCTGACTTTTATAATCATTCTATATGTGGTCAGTGTACTCGCATTAACTCCTGTTCTGTATCTGATGATTTCGATGACAACATGGGAAGCGTATGTCACGGTATGTTAGTGGGGAATTGGACATTCCGGTCCTTTCCCCACAGGGTCACTCTACTTTATCAATTTCTATTTCAGACGATCAAGATTAGGGTGATGTATCTGTGATGTCTTCCAACAGTGTGCCTCCGTCGTCACAATTAATGAAGGGCTAGCGGAAAAGTGCTCATGTAAATACGCCAATTGCCTAAGAGGACCCTAGTAGGTTCGACAGCCTTTGACGTCCGCTAGCTCGCCCGGTGTAGCGTCCATTCATCGAATGGTTCGGCAGCCGGGTTCGTCCGTTGCGGTCTAGAAGGAGTTTTGGGGTGATGCGAGCACTATAAATCAACCAAATGCACACCCAGTGACGGCGGATTAGAGGGAGAACGGAGGAAGCCTTTTAGTCCGGTTCATAGCTCGTTCTGGTCCATCCGGACGGCGAGCGAGAGAGGCCCCTCTCTCGTACAACAACATCTGGCCCCAGATGTTGTGGTACAAAATGTTTCGCATTCGGAGCACACGTCCGCCGCTCGGGACGCTCTGACATATAGTCAGTCCGGAGAGACTGTCAATAAGGCTTCCTCATTCTCCTGGTAGCGCACACGACCGCTCTTGGCTACGTGACCTCGGATATCCAGTCAGCTTCGCCAGTCAGAGAATCATCGGCGACCAGGTCACACCATCCGGTAGCCAGGAACACGAGGCCTGCAGACTCCGGACGTTCGCACAGGAAAGTGTGCGGGAGTCAACGTACACGGAGCTTCCGGTGGCAATGCATCGTAAGACCGCTACTGCACAGGCCTCGGGGACGGACGTGCTATCCTAAATAGCACAGCTTATCGCAGCATCTCAGCAACAACTGAATCTGTCGCATAATGTTTTATCCGACGATGCTGGGTCGGGACGCTCCGCGGAAGCGGGTACGGACGTCCGAAAATTTCATCCGGTCCGACGGGATACCAAAAGGGATTCGGAGGATTTTGAGCTTTCCCTTTCGGAATAACATATGCTGTTGTGTATGTCATCTGACTTGATCTTCTACAGGTTCTTTCGTCGGACCAGAATGCTGCGATGCCGGATAAGAAACTGATAGCGTCGGTGGACTTAGAAATTTTTGGTTCGGTTCAGGGACTTCGTCCCTCAGTTCCGACATAGTCCAATAATGTCACACAAACTTTCGAATTATTGAACGACGCTATATATTTATTATTATATGCTTGCTATTACCAAGCATTTCTGGTTTCTTGTTCGCAAAGTTACGGAGACGTCTTTCAAAAGTGTGCCTCTGTCATCATAGTTAATGAAGAGCTAGCGGCAATAAGTGCTCATGGAATATGTCTATCGCCTAAGAGGTCCCCTGTAGGATCGACGGAGTGACATTCGCTAGCTCACCCGGTGTAGCGTACATTCATCGAATGGTTCGGCTGCCGGGTTCGTCCGTTGCGGTCTAGGAAGGAGATTTGGGTGATGCGAGCACTATAATTACTTTAGTACTCACCCAGTGACGGCGGATTGAGGACAGATCGGAGGAAGCCTGTTAGTCCGGTTCCTGGCTTGTCCAGGTCTGTCCGGGCTGTGAGCGAGAGAGGTCCCTCTCTTGTCCAACAACATAGGGGACCACATGTTGTGGTTCAGATATTTTACAGTCGGAGCATATGTCCGTCACTCGGGATGCTCCGTTATATTGACAGTCCGAGAGACTGTCGATAATGCTTCCTCATCCTCACAGCAGTGCACACGACCGCACATTGGCTACGTGACCTCGAGTATCCGATCAGTTTCGTCATTCAGTGATTCCACGGCGAACAGGTCACGCCATCCGGTAGCCAAGGGACACGAGGCCTATACACTCCGTTCGCTCGCATATTAGTAGTATGCACGGGGTAACGATCACGGAGCTTCCAGCGGCAATGCATCGTAGGACCGCTTCTCCACAGGCTTCAGTGACGGACGTGCTATCCGAGTTAGCACAGTTTTTACGCAGCATCCCAGCAATCGACAGTTTCTTGGTTGAGTCAGGAATTATCTGACGGCGCTGGGTCGGTGCGGTCCGCGGTTGCATCAGGTACGGACGACCAAACGCTTTATAGGGTCCGACAGGATGGCGAAAGGGATTCGAAAGATTTTGAGTTTTCCCTTTCGTAGCATCGGAAGCTGCCATACATATCTTCCGGCATTATCTTCCAGTGATTGTTTTTTCGGACTACATTGCTGCGATGTTGGACAAGAGACTTATAGCGTCATTGGACACGGAATTTTGGATCGGTTCAGGGACATTGTCCCTGACTTACCGACACAGTCCAATAATGTCATTAAAACATGTGTATTATTTATCGACGCTATATATATATATATAAGCCTGCTACCAAGCATGATAGTTTAGTTTCTTGTCCGCAATGCTCATTTCTGCCTTTTATCATTTATACGAATAATTTATTTTGGCAGAACAGGGCATACCGAGAGTTCATATGCGTCTAGACGGCGTGGTTAAGACTGGAAATAATCTTTTTTGCCATCTACGTCTTTTCCAACCACAATGTTGGAAGTGACAGTGATGTCTAATAGACTTAACTTAGACGCTTTATCATACGTAATCCACCTTACTGAGGCGTTATCATTACGTCTTCAAGAGAAAGAATTCCGGGATATAATCCTCAATGTGATTTCTTGTGAGGGCAGTAGTTTGTTCACGTATAACTCCGCCCTGGAGTTGGTTAGACGTGACGCAGCCCTAGCTACATCCACGTGCGTGGATAGTAAGGTGTAGAACTCTCTCAGAGTCGCTTCGTTCTCGGAGAAGCTTCTCTTCGACGGCAACTTTTCAGCAATCCATGAATTGCTCGATTTACACGTTCTCTTGTCTATCTAGTGTAGCAAGAGATTCAGTCTGGGGCAAACATTCGGTGGTTGACTCAGAGAGTGCCACTGCAGTTGCCGGATCCGAGTTTTATAATTATGACGGTTGCCAGTCAAACAGGTTGGGATATAATATTGATCCCATCGGATTCGAAGTGCCAGGGTCTTTGGGTTCCGCAGTCTCTAAGCAAGCACTTATCTTCCATGGAATAATGTTTTTTTTTAGGCTTGCTTTATGTCATTGGATGAACATTATTCAGAAACACATGTCCAAATCCTGTCCGTTAATTCGACAGTAGTGGCGTATCTCCGGAACCAGGAAGGCACTCATTCGTTTCCGTTATTCAATTTAATGGAAAGAATCCTTCTGTTTGTTATAGTACACCAAGTTCTGCTTCGGTCCGTCATATTCCGGGTCGTCTGATTGTATTACCGGACTCCCGTTCACTTATGGGTCGCTTGTTGCCATCAGAATGGACTCTCAACAAACAAGTATTCAATCAGATTTGCTATCAATGGGAGCGCCCAATGATAATTTATTTACGACACAACTTGCTTGTCAATTGCAGACGTATGTGTTTACATGTCCAGATCTCTGAGCTTATGTTGTTAACGCTCTATTGATCTAATAGGACGGAATGATAGGATATGCGTATCCTCCTGCGCTGTTGTTTCAGCAAGTATTGCTAAGATAAACAACCACAATACATTTCTGTTGATAGCATCTCTGTCTTCACAGAGACCGTGGGTAAATTTACTCTGATGTCTACTGTGGGACTTAATGCGAAATCTTCCTCCATGAGAGGATCTTTTTTCGCTGGGTAAAATCGTGTCATCTTTATCACAACCCGCAAGGTCTCAACCTTCACGTATTCCGTTGTGTGGTCCTTATTGCATTGTAAGCATTGTACTGGACGAGCTTTGGACGCGATTTCTTACTATAGGAGAACCTCTTCTTCGCTATTCTATGCGGCTAAAGTGGAGGCTCTTCCGTCGTTGGTGTAGGGATCACTATGTTGATATTGTTGATCCCTCCATACTAGTCATTGCAACTTTTTAGTATACTTGTTTGACAAGATCTACTGCAGCCTGTTATTATTAAAGTTATAGGTTTATGTTACCTCATACCTATGCACTCTATGATAGTTTACAATTGAGTCTTATGTCTCTTTATCTAAGTCAGTAACTTTTCGATAAATAGACTTAGAATCATTAGATTAAATTCCTATATGGAATTTAACTTCGGTTCTTATTTAGCTAAGTAATCATTTGAGCCTCTGGAAACAGTAGTTTTCAAATTCTGACCTTTTAGACAGTAATTCTGTTGGCTTCTCTTTTACTGAAGAGTCAGTGAGTTTCATGCACTATCGGTGGATGATTTTCACTTTCGTAGTTTCGGAATCACTACTTCCTTTACTATTTAGGTTGGATTTTTGCATAAGAGTCAAGCTCCTAATTAATATCCGGAACCTATTGTTATTAAGGTCCTTCCGTCTTCGTACGGGCATAGGCCTTTACTCTGTCCGGTTAGAGTTTATGTATTTATAAACAGATATCTGTTTATTACTACGGGCGTAAGCTTCTTTTGTCTTTGATGCCTAATAGAAGGACGTTACGCTCCATTCTATTGCTAATGGATTCAATTAACTATCGATACTGCTTATGGTATATCATTGACTCAGCAGTTGTGTTTGAGATTTCGGCTCATGAAGTAAGATTTCTTCTACATCGTGGGCTTACATTAATAGTGTCGCTATTATAGATTTTTGAAGGCTGCTCATTGCGCTCAGCCATCCACATTCATGAATTTTTATCTCAGAAATATCGAGTCCATTTCTGGAGGCCTCTATTGTTAGGTCTATTATCTACTGCTCAGAATGTCATTCACTTAACAGTTGCTACTATAGCTAGGTAGGCTGTCTGTTTCGGCAGTGACTCCGTTCTGCTGCCCTCTTCGCTCTGGGCTATTTGACCCAGGGCAAGAAAAAGGGGAGGGGGGGGTGAGGGTGTTCCCTTGGGTCACCTGTTTTACTATGAAAACAAGGGGATACCTCCTCCGGAGTTAGTAATTATGAGCTGTTTCTGGGATGGTTTTTAAGTGATAAGTTTATGTTTTAAAAATTCATTCAGGTCTTAGTTTTTAAAGTATAGCTTTTGAATATAGCACGTGTCAACGGACATTATTATACAATCCTCAGACACTTTTAAGAGTCTCTATTCTCTAGACTTACTTTATTTATTGGCTTACTTTAAAAATTATTAGTATAAGGATTATACTAGATATTAATAGAGTACATGGATGTATGATGCTCAATTTTGGAAGGTGTTGTATCTTTCTAATTTATCATAAATAAGAAAGATACATGTAAGGCCTAATACTTCTTTTCCCTAAAGGGGATGACTCTATTTTATAAAATTGAGCGTATTCCATCTTTCTCTATGTCCTTGGCCCTCCAGCCTTTTTACTATTCAGCTATGTCTGGGTCATTGGTACAGTATAAAAATGTTAAAAAATTTATAGTAATTTATATATTTTTTATACTTACCAATGACCCAGACGGGGATGGCCCTCCCAGGAGTTGGGAACTCTTACCTCCCCGCTGAGTACATAGCGCTTACCAGGCACTGGTTATAAGAATGATTAATGGCGCCAATTTCGGAACGTCCTTGACACTGCGCATGCGCAGTAGAGGTGAAGTGTGGAGGGCCATTCAGGACATGTTTTCTTTGGTTTTAGATGCAAATTTTGGGGATTGGGGGGCAAAATTTGTGTTTGGCCCTATATTTTAAGAGTTAGCACCAGCTATGTCTGGGTCATTGGTAAGTATAAAAAATATATAAATTACTATAAATTTTTTAACATTGGGTGTGCAGCATGCTTAGGGGGGTGAGATTCAAGTTTGTTCAAGAAAAGTTTCTGGGTTCATATTTGGGCTCACTGTGGGAACCCAAATTATAACTTAGTTCAAACTGAGGAATTTTCTTTAAAAATCTTCTTTTCAGATCCAGCAGTCGGAATGTTTTGATATTTGGGCTACAGCATCCTTAGGTGGGGGGTGAGATTCAAGTTTGTTTAAGCCTTGTCCCTAGGTCCATATTTGGGCTCACTGTGGGAGCTCAAATTGTAACTTAGTTCAAAATGAGGAATTTTCTTAAAAAATCTTCTTCTTCAGTTCCAGCAGTCGGAATGTTTTGATATTTGGTGTGTAGCATCCTTATGGGGGTGAGATTCAAGTTTGTTAAGGCCAAGTCCCTGGGTCTATATTTGGGCTCCCTGTGGGAGCCCCAATTATAACTTAGTCAATATTAGGAATTTTTCTTTAAAAATCTTCTTCTTCAGATTTCGCAGTCGGAATGTTTTGATATTTGGCATGCAGCATCCTTAGGGGGTGAGATTCAAGTTTGTTCAAGCCAAATCCCAGGGTTCATATTTGGGCTCACTGTGGGAGCCTGAATGATAACTTAGTTCAAAATGAGGAATTTTCTTTAAAAATCTTCTTCTTCAGATCCAGCAGATGAATGCTTTTGATATTTGGTTTGCAGCATCCTTAGGGGGGTAAGATTCAAGTTTGTTCAAGCCATGTCCCTAATTCCATAAAATTTGTCTCTCATGACTTCATTCCTTTGTAGTGTTGATGAACCATGTCTAACTGAATGTGACCCCAAATTCTTCTTTGAACCACTTTGGCCGGTGAGCGATTAAGGCTCCTTGGGGCCTCTTGTTTACTATTCAGCTAAGTCTGGGCCATTGGTTCTAGTATTAAAATATGATGAATTTAAAATAATTTGTATATTTTTTATACTTAACAATGGCCCAGACGGTGATGGCCCTCCCATGAGTATGCACTCATACCTCCCCACTGAGTTATAACACTAATAGGCACAACTAGGAAGAATGATTCCTGGCGCCAATTTTGGTCTCTTCCTGGGTACTGTGCAAGCGCAGTACTAAAAGTATGGAGGGCCAGATAGGACTTTCAAATTTTCGTATTGTATGCAAATTTTGAGGATTAGGGAGTTCAAAATTTGTGTTTGGCCCTTGATATTATTATACGGCCGCTCATATGAGCGGGCTGTATTATGGTTTGGCAATGTCCGTCCATCCGTCAGTCCGTCCGTTAGCTTTTGTTTGTCCACGCGATAACTTGAAAACAAAACATCCAACAGATACTGTTTTTGTATGGTTGATTAATTATGACAAGAGGATGGTTCCTTTCGATAACCAGCATTCTGACATATCCAATGTGGCCAACATGGCAGCCATCTTGGATTTTTGGGAACTTTTGATTGTCCACGTGATAACTTCAAAACTATAAATCCAACAGATGCTACTTTTTTATGGTTGATTAATCATGACTAGATGATGGTTCCTTTCAATAACCAGCATCAATATCCGTCCATCCGTCCGTGTCCATCTGTCCATCCATCCGCACACACAAATGACTACTTAAGTGGCTACAAGTTGGTAAAATAGGATACTTATGTGGTTAAAGTTTAACAGAATCTCTTATTGTGTGTGTGTGGGGGGGGGGGGGGGGGGGGGTTGATAAATGTAGAGTAGGGTTAGGGCATTCCAGGGTGGGGTTTAGGAGTGGGGTGGAGTTGGGGTCAGTGAAGGGGTGTTAAAGTTATGTGGCTAGGGTTAGGTTAGGGGTGGGTAGGGGTAGGGTAGGGTTAGAGTTAGCTGACCCCCACCCCCCCCCCCCCCAAACTTGTTTTATTATGATGGATGTGTTTTAGGTTAGCCACCTAATATGTCCATAAAATAGCCACTTAGTCATTTGTTAGAACGTCCATCTGTCCGTTAACTTTTATTTGTCCATACTATAACTTGAAAAAAATACATCCAACAGACACTGTTTTTTATGGTTGATAAGTCATGACTAGAGGATGGTTCCTTTCGATAACCAGCATTCTGGCATGTCCAATATGGCCGGCATGGCAACCATCTGGGAGTTTTGGCGACTTTTGATTCTCCACCCAATAACTTGAAAACAATATATTCAAGTTTAATGGGTCGTAAGCCAGGAATGTACAATTATTTTTGAAGGAATTATTGACCTTTTGTTCAACTAAAAATTTCTTCACAAGCGCAATTTCTTCATAGGCGGTCGTATATTGATCCACCGCTGGCAGGGCACTTGTTGAGTTTGCACCACCTAAGTCTGGGCCATTGGTGAGTATAAAAAATATACAAATTACTTTAAATTTATCATTTTTCCTGTTTTTAGCTGCGACTAGCAGCTCTATAAGTGGCACTGATGGTTTGTCTGTCAGTCTGTCTGTCTGTCTGTGACCAACGAGTTTCATGTTGGTCTGTCTGTGACCAACGAGTTTCAAAACTCAATAACTTTTGAAACACTTGATGGAATGACTTTATATTTGGCATGTAAGTGTATCTTATTGATGTCTAGCCACTGTTCAATGCATGTGTTGTTCCAAATATTTTTCTTGGAGTTATGGCCCTTGATGAACTTAGAATTTTGTGAGATTGCACCACCCGATGCAGCTACGGCGTCGATGTCGTGATTTTTTTTTTCAATCCGCATTGATATATCAGCAATGAATGGATCAGGGCTCGCAAATAGTTAAAAAAAACTTGATTGCCCATCAGGCAGGCTTCTTTTGAGATCTGGTTGCCTGCCCCAGAAAATGGTGGCCTGGCGTTAGGACTGATATTTGATTGCTCAATTTATGCACATTTCAATGTGAGTTGATCAGATATGACAACAAACGATGTATAACAACAGGTGTTGAAAGACGGGGACAGATCAAGATTCAGTTGTGCAAAAAAAAAAGCCATACGTCATGACAACTGACACTTGGGATACGGCACCGTAGTAACCCCCTCCCCCCCCCCCCCCCCCCTCCCTATTACGGCCTAGAAAGTGTGCTGGTTCACTGTGCTATGTTAACTTACTATCTCAACTGAGAACTAATTTCAAACATATTATATCGTTTCACTTTGTTGACCACAGTAACAAAAAAATAAATAAGTACCTGACCAAGAGGAAGATCAGCAACAGAGACCGTTGCGAATGAGCACAACATCCCCTTTCACTTTCGAAAAACAATTTCTGGGAAGGTGATGGTTGTGTTTGAATCGTTGTTCAAGACATTATGAGTGCACAGTATTGTCTCTACAGTGATGTGACGTCACGCCGTTCTCTGTTGCTTATCGTACTGGTGCACTCCCGATATCTGGGAACATTGATTCAAATACAACCAGACTCCACTCATGAGCATTACTGAACAATATCAAAATTTGCCCTGAATGTCGCTGTGGGAGGTGTGAGTGTGTGTGTGTGTGGGGGGGGGGGGGGGGGGGGGGGCGGTGCTGTCAGCCTGTTGCTAACAGTATCAGTGGGACAGGCCTAAACAGTACCGATTTGGTGACCGTTTGTTTAGGTTTGTTGAATACTTAAATCAGTTTATTATTGACAACCAATCCCAGCATGCACTATCGATAGTATCATAAATCAGAAAAGGAATTATGTACCTGATGACTGCTGAAGTTTATGAGCCGCCACCACTGTCTGAAAAGTACTTCCCCTAACCAGTGGAACGTGTATTCAACCATTTTAACAGTTGTTTAATAATTAATTCCTGCTCGTTTTTATATTCTAATTTTCTCAAAGAATTATCTTTTAAAATCAGACAGAAAAAATCTGGTTGCCTGTCGGGCAGAGGGAATAGCATTTTTGGTTGCCCGAGAAAATTTCTGGTTGTCCTGGGACATCAGGCGAGCCCTGTGGATAGATTTAAATGAAATTTGGTATGACAGATCGTTGTGATGAGTCACTCCAGCACATGTTATGAATAGGTAGCCCACATTTTTTCAGCAGAGTTATGGTTCTTACTTTATTTTTAATTCATTTATGCTTCATTGGTCCAGCACTACAGTTGGGGTATAAATTGCCTTCTTGTTATTCTTTCATGTTGTTCTCGCACACACTTTTCCGTCAAATCTATTGCATTTCCTTCCAAAACATCCTCCAGTTCCCTGAAAATGTTTTCTGAGGTTAGCAAGTGTAGTTGAACCCATACACATAAAGGAGTCATTGAGGGAAGTATGCCTAACATAGCTTCAGTGGATTTTTTTTTCATGTCTGCTTGTGTTTTCATAGATCAAAAGAAGAAGAAAACTTGATGTATAGAGAGTTGCTGCCACAGATGATTCGTATTATGAATATTGCCTCTGATAAACCTAGTCATGTTCAGTGTCAGGAGGGTATTGTGGTAAGTGAAGCTGAGGGTTTTTTCCACGTCTATCTAGATAATGTGGAGGGTGTAACTGTTTCTACAATGATCTCTACAAAATAGCTGTGGAATAGATTTTTTGCGAAGTAATTATTTATAATTTTGGAGGACAAGACACAAGAAGCACTTCAAACTTTCATCACATGGACCACCGGGATGCACCCGGTGGTCCAAGTGATGAACATTTGCTATTGTTTCTCGTGGTGTTATGAACAATTATAAATACTTTTCAAGTGGAGAATATATGGCACTGCGATGAAGTAGTAATCCTCTCTCTTCTTTAGGTGTACGCAGTTTAATATCTGTTTACATCATTACATATACATGTATCCCACTAGAGGTTAGAAATGATGTTAATGATCTTTTATTTATTAGTATAGAATTGTTGGGCACACTGTTTTTATGCCGGGTGGCATATAGTGATTGAAGTGTCCATATGTCCGTCCATGTCTGTCTCTGTGTGTGTGTGTCCAAGCCAATAACTCGAAAACGGTTAGGGCCCCAGTCATCAAACTTCACACAATTATAAAGGACCATGGGAGGATGTGTCACACACCATAGCCGGGTTCGTACCTTCAAGGTCAAGGTCACATTTCAAGGTCACACTAAAAATTGGTCAATCTTCCTGTCTCAGCCATAACTCAGAAACGAATCATAGTACAATTGTTAAACTTTTTACAAATTTTAAGGACAGTCAGAAGGTGTATTGCCTATCGTAGTTTCAGCCGCATATGCGAGGTGGAGGTCACAATTGACCTTCATATGTTCAGGGTCACAAATCGTGTCTCAAGCATAACTCCAAAACTATTAGGTCTACAATCATCTAACATCCACAATGGGTGGATGTGTCGCACACCACAGCCAGGTCCGTAAGGTCAAGGTCACATTTCAAGGTCACACTGAACACTGTTAGGGCCACAGTCATCAAACTTCACACAATTATAAAGGACCATGGGAAGATGTGTCACACACCATAGCCGGATTCGTACCTTCAAGCTCAAGGTCACATTTCAAGGTCACATTAAAATCGGTCAATATTCGTGTCTCAGCCATAACTCAGAAACGAATCATAGTACAATTGTTAAACTTTTTACAAATGTTAAGGACAGTCAGAAGGTGTGTTGCATATAATAGTTTCCACCACATCTGCAATGTGAAGGTCACGGGGGGGGGGGGGGGGGGGGCATGTGTTACCTTAGTAACATTTTCTTGTTTCTGCAGGAATTGAATTACGCTGATCGGGCAGTTTGAGTTTGATAGGGGCAAAAAGTGCACTTTCTCAGTATGCTATTACAGTAGAACCCTGTTAATTGAATAGCCACTTTGCCAGTGAAAATTATTCAATTAACAGGAGTATTCATTTAACAGGGATTGTGTCACTTTCCTGTATTCTAGAGATAAACTTAGCATTTAATCTATTATATCTTGTTTGATAGAGCTCCATTATTGGATGTACTCAGGCCAAATAGGCCTATAAACAAAGGAAAACTGGGGAGAGTCACAGTAATTTCTTGACAGGATACAAGATTTTTTATTCAATAGGAGTTTACTCTATAACCTATATTCAATTAACACGTCAAATTTGTACTGGAGGTATGGTAAATGGTTTTGTGTTGGGAAATTATATTCAGATAACAGGGATTTACAATTAAGAGATATCCAGTTGAGTGGGCTCCACTGTACTTCAAAATAAAGCACAAGTTTCAACTCTACCTATTAATGTGCACCTGATATGAAGTTTATTACCTTCTTCAAGCAGATTATGACTGGGTGAGGTATGCTGTGTTTGCTTACCCTGTGGGAGTGCAGAGGTTTGGAGCATAGCACTTCAAACCAAAAGGCCATGGTTCAATCCTGACAGGCGGATTCTGTGTTGTGTCCTTGGGGCAAGCCACTTAATCCCAATTGCCTTGAACTATTTTTGACTCTGCTCATGCAATGTTAGTAGGTTGGGTTGTCTGACTTTTGCTTGCCTCTCCATGGTTTTTCTCTCCAGGTAGTCCCACTTCCTTCACTCATAAAGATGTCCTACTCAGGATGACCCTGGTTGTCGAAAGTGTAATTAAACCCCCAATAATTCAATAGCTCAACCAACAAAATTGCAACAAATCTTCTCAACCAAATTCTGTTATTTTTCAGTTTTCACTTTCAAAGCATAGTTTTTGACCTCTCATTGGAACATGCTTATCAAGCTCATTCCGATGAAGAATATTAAGCTGTGTTTGTGGAGTGAAAAATCATTTTAGTTATTTAACCATCTGTGCATTGAGGTCAGAATATCAGAATTTCAACCTGTAAAATTTTCCATTAATGAAACTAGGAATTTAACCAGTTCAATCCTGTTTCATATAGCTCATCGGGCTCTGTCAAACAAGATTGAATTGGTAAAATTTGTAATTGCATTATGGAAAGATTTACAACTTGAAATGCCTATATATTTTTTACATCATTGTGCTTAAAGGAAAAAGATTGTGTCCTCTAGTTGCATTAGGTAACAAATTGTCCATATCAGTTTCTAATGGAATATAATGTCATGTTAGTGGCCATGTTTCCATCCACAATTCTGAAATAATTGGAATAGTGTGATGTGTTCATTAGAGATAAACAATACTATTCATAATGATACACATAATTGCATTTCAAAATAAATCAGAATAATGGAGTTTGATGAAGTTTCAAGCAGTTGTAATATGATACAATCTGATAAATACCAACTTTAAAACACATTTATGTCTTCTGTTTATAGTCTTCAGCACACCTCTTTTGTGATTTATAAGCACAAAATGAAAGGGGAAAAAATGATTGAAAACATTTTTTCTCTGAATTTGGTGGTTTTTCTACAATTATGAGTAATTGTTGCCATGGATACTTTTTTCAAGTGATGCACCTCCTCTTTATTGCGTGGATTGACACTAATGCATTCTTGTCATGCCAAATAAGGAAAGTAATTCTCTAAACTGATTGCTAACCTTATAAGCTGTAATTTCTCACACATTCTTATGAATTTCCATATTCTTTATAAGTTTTCAAACGTTCAAAGAACGTTATGATCAGAATTATTTCATTTAAGTTTGGCCTAAAAATAACTTGGTTTCTCTGCTTTATCTCATTTTGTCGCTGTCTGTTGAGATATAAGCTACATGGAATTCAGAATTTTCAGATTTTGTGTGCAAGCAATGATTATCATACTCATAATGTAAGGAGGTCAGAGAGATATCTCATTAACTTTAGTTACACTCAGCCATGTGTCTCAAGAATATTATGAAAACCTTCATGCTGGGTGGATTATCCAGATTGATATTTCAGAATTAAAATAACTTGAGGCCTAAAAAGGTTTAAAATCTGTTTCTCAGGACTTCCCATAGAGTCATTTTGCCTGCCACATACTCTCTTTTTAAAACCAATGCAGACTTTAAAAAAATAATAATTAAATTGTTTATGTCTGATATTTTACCCAAGTTAATAAAATTGATAAATATGTCCTTTGAGCTCAAGGCTTTACAGTGCTTTAGCATTGCAAAGCCTTGTTGTACTCAAGGGATGAAATATGCTACCACCCATGCTATTTTGTATATTGTGAGGCCTAAAACATAAGACAAACTGAGAGTATGAACTTTTAATGCCAAAGAAATAGTTACAAAAATAAAAAATGAAATAAAAAAACTGCCTGTCCACATGCAGTTTTACAAAAAAATGCTCTGCTTTGTGGGTACCTAAAACAACCAACTTGTATTTTTATGCTATAACCCAATGGCCCAGACCAGCTGGTGCTAACTCAAAGTTATCAAGGGCCAAACAAAAATTTTGACCCCCCCCCCCCCCGCCCCCCCATCCCTCAATTTGCTTGCAAAACCGAAAATTAAAAGTCCTATCTGGCCCTCCATACATTTACTCTCCCTGCATGCGCAGATGTCAGGAAGTGACCACAATTGGCGCCAACATCATTCTTTGTTTGGCCCTAAAGACAGAAACAATGAAATGACATCTGTGCTTCAAAATCTCCTTTTTGAAGATGCCAGACACAAATCAGTGCAAGAATTGGTGGATACAAGGCTGTTATTGAATGAAGGAAGTGTTCAATGGTAGTTTTAGATGTTCAGGGCTGTAACTTTATAATATTTATAAAATTATTTTATGTTTCCCAATTTCGGGACATACGCCTGTCATCATCATTTTTGTTAAGTATTCCTTCCCTATCCTTCCATGAACCCTTCCTGTTAAACTCTTAAGCTTTTTGGCTATTTTTTATTGAAATTTTTTATTAAATTTCTTGGGAGTTTAACATGTATTACAGAATATTTATTCTGTTTTTCCCCAGGGTTACGTCCTCACCCTAGGGGTGTTAGGTCTTTAGTCTTGCATCTTCTATCCGATGTATCATTTTTTCTTCATATGAAAATCTAGCTTTGCATCTGGTAGCATTTAAATTGGTTCTGACTTTGGGCCTTTTTATGTGCCTGATGTCTTGTTTACATTGACGTTGTTTACATTGACAACGTCCTCATATATAGGTAGTTTTTTATACGCCCGTTTAAAAAACGGTTGTATTATGTTATCAGTCTGTCTGGGGGGCGCAGTGGCTCAGTAGGTAGAGGTGCAGGCTGCAAGCCGAGAGGTCCTCGGTTCGAATCCCACCTGCGGCAACCGCGTTGTGTCCTTGGGCAAGACACTTCACCCCCATTGCCCATGTGGGGGCACGATGACGCCGTGTACTAAGGCGTACTGCACGTCGATGGTACGCATGTCTTCAACCAATCTAACCCTGCATGTGCTGCAGTGCGAAGTTACGATGTTGGGGAGCTGGCAGCTGCTCGGTGGTTCTCTCCGGGTACTCCAGCTTCCTCCACCCGTAAAACTGTCACGGTCACGATTAGCCATTGTGCATAAATATGTGACCTTAAACATCAATAAATAAATAAATAAATAAATATCAGTCTGTCTGTCTGTCCGCGCCAACATTGGGGGTTTAGGGAATTTTATTATTAGGGGCTACCTCCAAATTAAGGTAGTGTTAGGGTTAGGAGTGGGGTGGGGTTAGGGGTAGCCCCAGGGTAGGGCTCAAGGTTGTGGAGGGTTAGGTCCCCAGGGAGGGAGGGGGCGGGGTAGTTTTAGTAGCCCCTAAACTGAAAAATAGCTCCTAATCCTATTGGTTTGGCTAGGGTGGGGTTGGGTTAGGGTTAGGGGTAGCCCCAGAGTAGGGCTTAAGGTTGGGGGGTTATGTCCTGGGGGTGGGTGGGGGTTAGGGTCAGGGGTGGGCTTTTAGGGTTTAGGGTCAGGGTGGGTAGGGTTAGGGTGTGGTTTTGGGTGGATGGGGTGGGGTTAGGGTTAAATATAAGTTCTAGGGTGGAGGGGATGGGGTTCTGGGTAAAATAAGGTTTTGGACTTACAAAATGTTTTTTTGGTAGCCCATAAACCTGAAATGTTGGAGCGTCCGTCTGTCTATCCGGCTGTCCGTCTGTCTGTCCGTAAACAATTTGGTTTCTGTTTATTTAAAGTGGAACGCCTTGACGGATCGACATCAAACTTTCAGAAGTTGTTTTTAGCATTAAAATACAGGTCAAGTTCGATATTGGTGTTTCTCAGTCCTTCTGCTGCAGAGATATGGCCCTTTGAAAACACAAATTTTCTAAAAAAAATTGGTTTCCGTTCATTTAAAGCTGAACGCCTTGACGGATTGACACCAAATTTTTCAGATGTTGTTTTTAGCAATGAATTACAGGTCAAGTTCAATATTGGTGTTTCTCCGTACATCCACGGCAGAGTTATGGCTGTTTGAAAACACAATCTTTCGAAAAAAATTGGTTTCCCTTCATTTAAAGTCGAACGCCTTGACGGATCGACATCAAACTTTCAGATGTTGTTTGTAGCAATAAAATACAGGTCAAGTTCGATATTGGTGTTTCTCAGTCCATCCGCTGCAGAGTTATGTCTCTTTGAAAACACAATTTGTTTCCGTTCATTTAAAGCCGAACGCCTTGACGGATTGACACCAATTTTTTCAGATGTTGATTTTATACACCCGTTTGTAAAACAGGACGTATTATGTGAATGGTCTCTCCACCCGTCTGTCTGTCTGTCCGTCCATGAACACATTTCGTATCCGGACAATAACTTTAGTTGTAATGGTTTGAGCCGAGTTAAATTTGGCATGTGGATTTAGTATGACAAAATACAGGATGGGTTCAATTTCCGTTTTTAGCGGCCCATTTGCAGTAGAAATATGGCCCTTTATTTATGGGAATTTAGCCCAACTTTTCGTTTCTGGACGATAACTTTAGTTTGCCTTCACCGATTCATTTCAAATTTTCAGTTTTTTGTTTTTGACCACAGAATACAGCTCAAGTTCACTTTTGACCACAATCGCATATACCTTTCCAGAGTTATTCCCCTGGAATGATTGCAAATTGGTGGATTTTGTGGTTTCCGGATGATAACTTTAGTTTGCCTTGACCGATTTTTTTCAAATTCTCAGATTTTGTTTTTGACCACAAAGCACAGCTCTAGTTCACCTTTGGCAATAATCGCATGTACTGTTCCATAGTTATTCCCCTTGAATGATTGCAAATTTGTGAATTATGTGGTTTCCGGATGATAACTTTAGTTTGCCCTGACTAATTTGTTTCAAATTCTCAGATTTTGTTTATGACCACAAAGCACAGCTCAAGTTCACTTTCGGCCAAAATCACATGTACCTTTCCAGAGTTATTCCTCTTGAATTTGTGCATTTTGTGTTTTCCGGATTATACCTTTAGTGTGGTCTAACTGATTTTTTATTATACGCCTGTTGAAAAACCGTTGAATTATGGAATCAGTCTGTCTGTCTGTGCATTTGTCCATCCATTTGTCCGTCCGTTGGTCTGTCCGTTCATCAACATTTGGTTTCCAGATGATAACTTTAGTATATTTTTTTCGATTGACTCCTAAACTTGGTATGTGGTTTAATCAAAACAAAAGACAGGTCAAGTTTGAATATGGGGTCAGTTCGAAGTTCCCCTGAATTATGGACCTTTTGGACATAGAATGCATCAAATGTTTGGTTTCCGGATAACTTTTATTATTTGTTTTCCGATTGGTTCCAAACTTGGTATGTTGTTTAATCACAACAAAATACGGGTCAAGTTTGAATATGGGGTTGGTCCAAACAATTTTCACCCTCACCCCCATCCTTACCCCAACCCTTCAAAAATACAAAACAGGCATATATAGTCCCGCTACGCGGTGCTCTTGTTATATTCTATTACTGTAGAATTACTGTAGGAAGCATGGATTATTATTCCGGTAGTGTAGCTAAAAAAAATTGGATTTTGTTTACACTTAGACTCTATCGGGATGCCCTTGGGCTCTTAATGTTCCTTTTGGGAACTTAGGCGTTTTTTCCCAAAATTTTGGTTTCTAAAAAATATTTTGAATTCAGTTTTGATTTCTATTATTCATGTGTCTTAATTATATATATATTTTGTTGTGGAGTTTGGAGGACTGATATCACCTTTAGTCGATGCACTCCTGCGGAATCTTGTCATTCTTGTATTCACTGGGATGACTGATGTTGGATTCGGTTGTTGCGGTACATTGTTGGCGGTGTGGTTCGGAGGCCAGGCCTCTCACCGCGTTATAATTCATTTTGTCAGTTTCTATTTCAGAGGAACATGAACATGGTGATGATATTCTGACACCCATCCAAGAGTGCTGCCGTCATTTCGCTTCATGGAGCATATAGAGCTAGCTGCAGTGCTCATTATTGCAAGAGTTAGGGCCTTTTGTTAAAGGTTTTAATCTCTTGCAAGCAGCTTGCTCGACCGGTGAAGTGGTACTCCGCCCGTGGGTGCCGTGTCGCCGGGTAAGTCTGTTGCAGTTGAAAGAAGTGGATGTGGATAGAGCGAGCACTTGAATATAAATAGCTTACCCAGTGACGGCAGAAATAGGGAGGAAATACGGAGGAAGTCAGCAAGTTCTTGTACTCGATGAGGTCTGATAGACTGCAAGCGGGAGAGGCCCCTCTCTTATCTAGCAACATCTGGGGCCAGATGTTGTTTTGAGAAACTTACACATGTATCATTCACTATTTGCTCAGACACAATTGAGATGGCAATTTCTTCAAATAGAAAGAATTTGGACGTTATGTCACTTTACGATCACTTTACAAGAGCTATGGCGCAACGTCTCAATGGAAAGGAATTTGAGGACGTTCATTCGGACCTTGTAAAACAAAGGCTTCAGATGTGGGCAGATATTCAGTGGTTAACTCATGGAGTTCCACTGTAACTGCCAGATCCGGCTTTCACAGATTATGACAGATGCGAGTCAGACGGGTTGGGGCACGACCTTAAGTCCCACAGACTTGAAGTGTAAGGGTCTTTGGGACCCTCAGTTCCAGGAGAAACACATAAACATCAAAGAGATGATGTCAATATGGCTAGCGCTACAACATTGGATTCACATAATAGCAGACATCCGTGTTCAGATTTTGTCAAACAACTCGACAGTAGTAGCTTACATCGAGAACCAGGGTGGCACCCATTCATTTCCGTTATGCCAACTAAAGGAGAAGATTCTCCTATATGTCAGCTTTCTGTCCGTCATATACCCGGTCATCTGAACGTACTAGCAGACTCGCTGTCCTGGAAAGGTCGCCTTTTGCAATCAAGAGTGGACGCTCAACAAGAGAGTATTCGGGCAGATTTGCTACCAGTGGGATCGCCCCATGATAGATCTGTTTGCGACACACCAGAACAATCAGTTACCGACGTTCGTGTCGCCATACTGAGACCATCGAGCGTACGCAGTAGACGCTCTGTCGATCTCATGGGAATGAATGATAGGATATGCGTATCCTCCAATTCCGTTGATTCAGTAGATTATGTTAAAGATCAAACAGTCTAGTTGTGAATCCTACTATTTGCACCTCTGTCATCACAGAAACCTTGGATCAATCTTCTCAGGTGTCTGTTATGGGACGTTCCCCGTAGGCTTCCTCCATGAAAGGACCTTCTTTATCATGGGAAGTATTTGTTCTTCATGTCCTTCTCTGCCCTTAGTGGCATTATGGAGTCAGTTAGACGTGAAGGAACCATTGCGGTTCCTATATTATTTGATGTCTAACACAAGAACGATTAAAGTAATGCGGGTGAGGAGGGTTCTATTTGACTTTGAATCCCCCCACCCCCCTCGCCAATCTGTTAAGAGTTGATTACCGAGCAAGACGTAGTTTTCTTCCTGTAAGCCTCGTATGAGTTTCAATAAATATATGCATTTCATGACTTCTCGATTCTCGCCTGGGTCATGTTCTATGGCAACCTCATGGGCACATCCACTTTTTAGTTGTTTAGTTTCCTGTGGTTGTTCGTCTATATGTCATATACGAGTGCATAATTCATCATCAATAAATTGCTAGTCTTTGGGTACCGTGGAGGCTGTCTAGTCAGTTAACTGGTATTCAGATGATTACATTTGGGATTTCAATGCTCACGTGCATAATAAATAAATTATTAGGCAGATGCATTATTGTATGTTACGGACCTTAGAAATAATGAATTATTTCAGGGGTGGTCTGTGTCGAGTCTGTTAATCATAGCTCGTTTCCATTTCTAGATCCAAGTTTCTATTAATGTTGGTACCCAATCGAATACACCTTGTCTTACACTCTTGTTTTTTCTCATGTTTCCAGATTCATAGATATCGGATAGTATACGTCAGGGAGTGTTATTACTGGAATTTATTGTACACCTGAATGGGGTCGCCTGTGGGTTACCTCGGAAGTGTGTTTACTCTCCAGAGATCGTCCATTGTGATTCTATTGGACATGTGTATGTTATATATTATATCACTGGTTTTCGACCTATCTGCATATGCCCAATTGGTATACGTTACTAGCGTGCGATATTAATTACCGGGATCGCCGCTATAGCCTTAGCTTCTGAAGTGGCGTTAAGGCACCAATTTATTAATTATTAATACCCGAGTGCCTGTTCGACAAATATTTATATTGTTTTTTGGTACCGCTTTTACTGATTCCAGAGCGCTCCCCTCTTTCTTTTGAAGAAGATTCCTTCAAAAAGGGTGGGGGGGGGGGATTTTTAGTCGAATTTTGATGAAGTCAAACTCAACTTATAGTTTGATGAAGTGGTGGGCAGGCGGCGGGTGTAAACAATTGGTTTCCAGACAATAACTTTAGTTTTATTTGATGCACCTTTACTAAAATTATACCAGAGGTTACCCTATAGGAAAGGAAGACACCTATCGATTTCAGAGTCTCTCGCCCCAAGGACAAGGTCACTATTACTATAAATAGAATATTTTGTGACAAATTGGTTTCCGGGCAATAACTTTAGTTCTATTTGACCCACCTTTACCAAACTTATACCAAAGGTTACCCTATAGGAAAGGAAGACACCTATTGATTTGGGAGTCTGGGACTGCAAGGCCAAGGTCACTGTTACTATAAATAGAATATTTTAGGACAAATTGGTTTCCGGGCAATAACTTTAGTTCTATTTGACGCACCTTTACCAAACTTATACCAGAGGTTACCCTATAGGAAGGAAAGACACCTATTGATTTTGGAGTCTGGGACTCCAAGGTCACTGTTGCTACAAATAGCTTATTTCTTCAGAATTTAATGTCAAAACTCGACTTCTGGATCTGTGATCCTCTTGCTGGATTTTTTTTTTTTATCTCTTCTTCAGTTTGATAAGTATGTTACTATGAGTGAAGCTGTTTTATCTGTAATTATATCCTGCATACAGCTTGGGTTATATTGTATATGGCGTATGTTTGTGGGGGATATTCTCTCATTCTCAAATATGCCATCCTAATTTTTGGGGCTTAGTCCGGGCTAGCCTTAAAAATAGGGATCTTGTTACATCCAAATTAGCATAGTCTTCATGCTAAGAATACGGAATTACTTGAACTCGGCTCCTTTTTATACGCCTGTTTTGAAAAAGCGGTTGTATTATGGTTTACCGCTGTCCGTCCGCCTGTCTGTCTGTCCATCCACACATAGTACAATAACTCGAAAAAGCTTCGAGCAATTTTTGTGATTTTTAGCTCAACTTGACAAAGTCAATCTGAGCTATTGCCATCACTTCTCGTCTGTCAGCGCACTTACGTACGTTAGTACGTACGTCCACAACTTCCTTTGGCACACCTCACAGGTCACATTTATGATCAGATCACTTTGAAACTTGGTTTGCTTGTTTGGGGTGACCTCTAGATGGGAGCTATCGATATTTTTATACTGTACCAATGACCCAGACATAGCTGGTGCTAACTCTTAAAAATATAGGGCCAAACACAAATTTTGCCCCCCAATCCCCAAAATTTGCATCTAAAACCAAAGAAAACATGTCCTGAATGGCCCTCCATACTTCACCTCTACTGCGCATGCGCAGTTTCAAGGACGTCCCGAAATTGGCGCCATTAATCATTCTTTGTTTGGCCCTTCATCAGTTAACATCTGACTGATCTTTGTGCTTGTAAATCTCAGTTTAAATGATGCCAGACACGTAAATATTAGAGAAATGGTGATTCTAAGGAGGATATAGAAGGAGGAGAGGAAAAATGAGTGACAGAAAATTATCAGGGCTGTAACTTAAAATTTTTTAATGAAATTATGTTAAGTTACCTATTTTCGAGGCAACAGCCTGTTGTGGTCATTCTTGTTATCAAGTTACACTGCTTGTTCAGTGTTTTCCTCTCTCCCTTTCCTTTAAGTCCCCTCTTGCTATTCTCCCATGCTTTTGGCATATTTTCTGTAATATTATTACTAAAATTTCTTGGGAGTTTTAGCTGGATAACAGAATGAATTCTGTTCTTTTCCCCATGTTTACGTCTTCACCTATGGGTGGTTAGGCGTAGTGTTCTGCATCTACCATCTGATGTTCTGCAGTTTCTTCCCTGGAAGTCTCTGTTTTGCATCAGATAGTGTATTATTGGTAACTGATTTCGGGCCAGGAAGCCTGGAGTCTTGTTCTGGTGTTTTTACACTTATTGTTTACATTTACAACAGCCCTCTGTGTGAGGGGGGATTTCTTGAAAATAATATCTTGATGTTAATTTATTCATAACTAGATACATTATTATTGTTCGTAAGTTTTGCATAAATTGTTTAAAATATTTTTAGAATTTTTGTCCACACTTAGGCTTGGGATCCATTGGGGCTCAACGTTACTTTTCAGAAACTTGGGCTGTTCTGAAAAAATATTTTTTCAAAATATTTTGATTTCAATTATTTTTTCTATGTTAATGGATCATGTTATTATGTATTTCGATTGTCAGGGGTTGGTGCGAGTACTAGGACTTTGTTTTCTTTTCACACTGAAAGGATATTGTTCAATTGTAATAAGAGGAAATCTTCCTCTGACTTTCATAATCATTGTATAATGTAGTCAGTGTACTCGCACTAACTCCTGTTCTGTATGTGTTAATTTCGATGACAACATGGGAAGCATGTGTCACGGTATGTTAGTGGGGAATTGGCCATTCCGGTCCTTTCCCCGCAGGGTCACTCTACTTTATCAATCTCTATTTCAGACGATCAAGAACAGGGTGATGTATCCGTGATGTCTTCCAAAAGTGTGCCTCCGTCGTCACAATTAATGAAGAGCTAGCGGAAAAGTGCTCATGTAAATACGTCACTTGCCTAAGAGGACCCTAGTAGGTTTGACGTCCGCTAGCTCGCCCGGTGTAGCGTCCATTTATCGAATGGTTCGTCAGCCGGGTTTGTCCGTTGCGGTCTAGAAGGAGTTTTGGGTGATGCGAGCACTATAAATCAACCAAATGCACACCCAGTGACTGCTGATGAGAGGAGAGAACAGAGGAAGCCTTTTAGTCCGGTTCCTAGCTCGTCCAGGTCCATCCGGACTGCGAGCGAGAGAGGCCCCTCTCTCGTACAACAACATCTGCCCCCAGATGTTGTGGTACAAAGTGTTTCGCATTTGGAGCATACGTCCGCCGCTCGGGACGCTCCGATATATAGTCAGTCCGGAGAGACTGTCAATAAGGCTTCCTCATCCTCATGGTAGCGCACACGACCGCTCTTGGCTACGTGACCTCAGATATCCAGTCAGCTTCGCCAATCAGAGAATCATCGGCGACCAGGTCACACCATCCGGTAGCCAGGGACACGAGGCCTGCAGACTCCGGATGTTCGCATAAGAAAGTGTGTGGAAGTCAACGTACACAGAGCTTCCAGCGGCAAAGCATCGTAAGACCGCTACTACACAGGCCTCGGTGACGGATGTGCTATCCCAAATAGCACAGCTTATCGCAGCATCCCAGCAACGACAGAATCTCTGTCGCATTATGTATTATCCGACGACGCTGGGTCGGGACGCTCCGCAGAAGCAGGTACAGACATCCGAAAATTTCATCCGGTCCGACGGGATGCCAAAAGGGATTCGGAGGATTTCGAGCTTATAAGCTGCTGTGTATATCATCTGACTTTATCTTCTAGAGGTTCTTTCGTCGGACCAGAATGTTGCGATGCCGGATAAGAAACTGATAGCGTCGGTGGACACAGAAATTTTTGGTTCGGTTCAGGGACATCGTCCCTCAGTTCCGACACAGTCCAGTAATGTCACACAACTTTTGAATTATTGAACGACGCTATATATATTATTATATGCTTGCTATTAACAAGCATGTCTGGTTTCTTGTTCGCAAAGTTAGTGACATGTTTTTCAAAAGTGTGCCTCTGTCGTCATAGTTAATGAAGAGCTAGCGGCAATAAGTGCTCATGGAATACGTCAATCGCCTAAGAGGTCCCTAGTAGGATCGACGGAGTTGACATTCGCTAGCTCACCCGGTGTAGCATCCATTCATCGAATGGTTCGGCAGTCGGGTTCGTCCGTTGTGGTCTAGGAAGGAGATTTGGGTGATGCAAGCACTATAATAGACTTTAGTACACACCCAGTGACGACGGATTAGAGGAGAGATCGGAGGAAGCCTGTTAGTCCGGTTCCTAGCTCGTCCAGGTTCGTCCGGGCTGCGAGCGAGAGAGGTCCCTCTCTCGTACAACAACATATGGGACCGGATGTTGTGGTACAGACATTTCGCATTCGGAGCATATGTCCGTCGCTTGGGACGCTCCGTTATATAGACAGTCCGAGAGACTGTCGATAATGCTTCCTCATCCTCCCAGCAGCACACACGACCGCACATTGGCTACGTGACCTCGAGTATCCGGCCAGCTTCGTCATTCAGTGATTCCACAGCGAACAGGTCATGCCATCCGGTAGCCAAGGGACACGAGGCCTATACACTCTGTTCGCTCGCATAATAGAAGTATGCACGTGGTAACGAACACGGAGCTTCCAGCGGCAATGCATCGTAAGACCGCTTCTCCACAGGCCTCAGTGACGGACGTGCTATCCAAAATAGCACAGTTTATCGCAGCATCCCAGCAAATGACAAATTCTCGGTCGGATCAGAAATAATCTGACGATGCTGGGTCGGTGCGTTCCGCTGTTGCATCAGGTTCGGACGACCGAACACTTTATAGGGTCCGACAGGATGGCGAAAGGGATTCGGACGATTTCGAGCTTTCCCTTTCAGAACAACTGAAGCTGCCATACTTTTCTTCCGGCATTATCTTCCAGAGGTTGTTCCGTCGGACTACATTGCTGCGATGCTGGATAAGAGACTAATAGCGTCATTGGACACAGAGTTTTGGATCGGTTCAGGGACATTGTCCCTGACTTACCGACGCAGTCCAATAATGTCTTTAGAACATTCGAATTATTTAACAACGCTATATATAAGCTTGCTACCAAGCATGAAAGTCTAGTTTCTTGTCCGCAATGCTCTATTCTGCCTTTTTTCAATTCTAGGAAATAATTTATATTGGCAGAACAGGGCATACCGAGAGTTCATATGCGTCTAGACGGCAGTGCTGAAGACTGGGAATTATCTTTTTCGCCGTCTATGTCAATTCCAACCACGATGTTGGAAACGACAATGATGTCTAATAGACTTAACTTAGACGCTTTATCATACGTAGACCACCTTACTGAGGCGTTATCATTACGTCTTCAAGAGAAAGAATTCCACGATATGATCCTCAATGTGATTTCTTTTGAGGGCAGTAGTTTGTTCACGTATAACTCCGCCCTTCAGTGGCAACCTGGAGTTGGTTAGACGTGACGCAGCCCTAGCTACATCCACGCGCGTGGATAGTAAGGTGAAGAACTCTCTCAGAGTCGCTTCGGTCTCGGAGAAGCTTCTCTTCGACGGCAACTTTTCAGCAATCTATGAATTGCTCGATATACACGTTCTCTTGTCTATCAAGTGTAGCAAGAGATTCAGACTGGGGCAAACATTCGGTGGTTGACTCAGAGAGTGCCACTGCAGTTGCCGGATCCGAGTTTTATGATTATGACGGATGCCAGTCAAACAGGTTGGGGTACAATATTGATCCCAACGGATTCGAAGTGCCAGGGTCTTTCGGTTCCGCAGTTTCTAGGCAAGCACTTAACTTCCAGGAAATGATGTTATTTAGGCTTGCACTATGTCATTGGATGAACATTATTCAGAAACGCATGTCCAAATCCTGTCCGTTAATACGACAGTATTTGCGTCTCTCCGGAACCAGAGAGGCACTCATTCGATTCCGTTATTCAATTTAACGGAAAGAATCCTTCTGTTTGTTATAGTATACCAAGTTCTGCTTCGGTCCGTCATATTCCGGGTCGTCTGATTGTATTAGCAGACTCCCTTTCACGTAAGGGTCGCTTGTTGCTGTCAGAATGGACTCTCAACAAACAAGTATTCAATCAGATTTGCTATCAGTGGGAGCGCCCAATGATAATTTATTTACGACACAACTCACTATTCAATTGCAGACGTATGTGTTTCCATGTCCAGATCCCTGAGCTTATGTTGTTAACGCTCTATTGATCTAATAGGACGGAATGATAGGATATGCGTATCCTCCAGCGCTGTTGATTCAGCAAGTATTGCTAAGATAAACATCCACAATACAATTCTGTTGATAGCATCTCTGTCTTCACAGAGACCGTGGGTAAATTTACTCAGGTGTCTACTGTGGGACTTACCGCGAAAACTTCCTCCATGAGAGGATCTTCTTTCGCTGGGGAAATCGTGTCAACTTCATCACAACCCGCAAGGTCTCAACCTTCATGTATTCCGTTGTGTGGTCCTTCTTGCACTGCAAGCATTGTACAGGACGAGCTATGGACGCGATTTCTTACTGTAGGAGAACCTCTTCTTCGCTATACTATGCGGCTAAAGTGGAGGCTCTTCCATCGTTGGTGTAGGGATCATTATGTTGATATTTTTGATCCCTCCATACTAGACATTGCAACTTTCTAGTATACTTGTTTGACAAGATCAACTGCAGCCTGTTACTATTAAGGTTATAGGTCTATGTTATCTCATACCTATGCACTCTATGATAGTTTACAATTGAGTCTTATGTCTCTTTATCTAAGTCAGTTAGAAACTTTTCGATAAATAGACCTAGAATCCTTAGATTAAATTCCTATACGGAATTTAGCTTCGGTTCTTATTTAGCTAAGTAATCATTTGAGCCTCTGGAAACAGTAGTTTTCATATTCTGACCTTTTAAGACAGTAATTCTCTTAGTCTTCTCTTCTACTGAAGAGTCAGTGAGCTTCATGCACTATCGGTGGACGATTCTCACTTTCGTAGTATCGGAAACACTATTTCCTTTACTACTAATGTTGGATTTTTGGTTAAGAATCAGGCTCCTAATAAATATCCGGAACCTATTGTTATTAAGGTCCTTCCGTCTTCGTACGGGCATAGGCCTTTACTCTGTCCGGTTAGAGTTTACGTATTTATAAACAGATATCAGTTTATTAGTAAGGACTTAAGCTTCTTCTGTCTTTGATGCCTAATAGAAGGACATTACGCTCCATTCTATTGCTAATGGATTCTATTAACTATCGGTACTGCTTATGGTATATCATTAACTCAGCAGTTTGTGCTTGAGATTTCGGCTCATGAAGTAAGTGCTCTTTCTACAACTTGGGCTTACATTAATAGTGTCGCTATTATAGATTTTATGAAGGCTGCATATTGGGCTCAGCCATCCACATTCATGAATTTTTATCTCAGAAATATTGAGTCCATTTCTGGAGGCCTCCATTGTTAGGTCTATTATCTACTGCTCAGAATGTCATTCACTTAACAGTTGCTACTATAGCTAGGTAGGCTTTCTGTTCCGGCAGTGACTCCGTCCTGCTGCCCTCTTCGCTCTGGGCTATTTGACCCAGGGCAAGGAGAATGGGGGGGGGGGGGGGGGGGGGGGGGGGGGGAGGGTGTTCCCTTGGGTCACCTGTTTTATTATGAAAACAAGGGGATACCTCCTCCGGAGTTAGTAATTATGAGCTGTTACTGGGATGGTTTTTAAGTGATAAGTTTATGTTTTAAAAATTCATTCAGGTCATAGTTTTTAAAGTATAGCTTTTGAATATATCACGTGTCAAAAGGGCGTTATTATACAATCCTCAGACACTTTTAAGGAGTATAAGAGTCTCTATTCTCTAGACTAACTTTATTTATTGGCTTACTTTAAAAATTATTAGTATAAGGATTATACTGGATATTAAAGAGTACATGGATGTTATGATGCTCAATTATGGAAGGTGTTGTGTCTTTCTAATTTATCATAAATAAGAAAGATATATGTAAGGCCTAATACTCCTTTTCCCCTCGAGGGGATGACTCTATTTTATATAATTGAGCTTATTGGAATTTCCTCTATGTCCTAGGCCCTCCAGCCTTTTTACTATTCAGCTATGTCTGGGTCATTGGTACAGTATAAAAATGTTAAAAAATTTATAGTAATTTATATATTTTTTATACTTACCAATGACCCAGACGGGGATGGCCCTCCCAGGAGTTGGGAACTCATACCTCCCCGCTGAGTACATAGCACTTACCAGGCACTGGTTATAAGAATGATTAATGGTGCCAATTTCGGGACGTCCTTGACACTGCGCATGCGCAGTAGAGGTGAAGTATGGAGGGCCATTCAGGACATGTTTTCTTTGGTTTTAGATGCAAATTTTGGGGATTGGGGGGCAAAATTTGTGTTTGGCCCTATATTTTTAAGAGTTAGCACCAGCTATGTCTGGGTCATTGGTAAGTATAAAAAATATATAAATTATTATAAATTTTTTAACTTTCTTCAATTTTCGTCAAAAAATGTTGCCGCGGCCAACGTTCTTAGAACTTAGTTTAGTTAAACCACAATATTTCCCTTTGGCACACCCTACAGGGCACATTTATGATTGGATTGCTTTGAAACCTGGTATGCTTGTTTAGGGTGACCTCTAGATGGGAGCTATCGATTTTCTTCAATTTCCGTCAAAAAATGTTGTCACGGCCAACGTTCTTAGAACTTAGTTTAGTCAGACCTCAATATTTCCCTTTGGCACACCCTACAGTGCACATTTATGATCGGATTGCTTTGAAACCTGGTATGCTTGTTTGGGGAGACCTCTATATGGGAGCTATCGATTTTCTTCCATTTCCATCGAAAAATGTTGCCGCTGCCAACTTTCTTAGAACTTTGTTTAGTCAGACTTCAATATTTCCCTTTGGCACACCCGACAGGGCACACGTATGATTGGATTGCTTTGAAACCTGGCATGCTTGTTTGGGGTGACCTCTGGATGGAAGCTATCGATTTTCTTCAATTTCCGTAAGAAAATGTTGCCGCAGCCAACGTTCTTAGAACTTAGTTTAGTCAGACCTCAATATTTCTCTTTGGCACACCCTCCAGGGCACATTTATGATTGGATTGCTTTGAAACCTGGTATGCTTGTTTAACTTGGTGTGCTCATTAGACAAGACCTTTCGATAAGAACTGTTGATTAGCATTCATTTCTGTGAAAAAAGTTGCCATTTGCAGTAACCTCTGAACATACTGCATTTGTGTATCAACATTCTTCCTTCAGCCAGTCTTACAGTTTACATTTAAAAATTGATGGATTACTCTGTTCTTCAATTTTGCCATTTCATTTATAACTTGCCAAGTTCAAGTTTGTCAAGTTGAGCTACAGTGTCATTGACACTTTCATTTGGTGGATAGTATATGTTGATGGAGGGAATCTCCCTTTGTATTTGTGTCGCCGTCCGATATGTCATTCCAGAGTTATGGGACTTTATTCGTCAAAATATAAGCAATTTTCCACATGTCGAACAATAACTTGAAAAATGCTTAGAGCAATTTTCATGATTTTTTGGTTGCAAGTATATGTTGATGGAAGGAATCTCTCTTTCGATTTGTGTCACTGTCGGATTTGTCATTCCAGAGTTATGGGACTTTATTCGTCAAAATATAAGCAATTTTTCACATGTTGGACATTAACTTGAAAATGCTTGGAGCAATTTTCATGATTTTTTGGTGGCAAGTATATGTTGATGGAGGGACTCTCCCTTTCTGTTTGTGTCGCTGTCCTGTATGTCATTCAAAGTTATGGAACTTGATTCATCAAAATATAAGGAATTTTCCACATGTCGAACAATAACTTGAAAATGCTTAGTACACATGTATACTCATATTGTGTGCTTCCCTTTTGTAATTAATAACGGGCGTATCATGCACTCATCTGTTTATTTATGTTATCTATGCATACCCAGAATAATCTTGAGTATTCCAGAATGTCCCGCAGGAACAGATCTAGCATTTTTTGTTGAATATCAGCTTGACTGAAATCAGACTTTCAAAGATTTGTTCTAAAAATTATTTTTCACATAAATATTTGTTTCAATTTTCAGTCCATCTTGCAGAGTGTTTGTGATACAGAAATTACATTGGTAACTGGTGAAACATCCTTAACATTGTCAGAACAGGTAACATTCTTATTACATTATGAGAGAGTCATCAGTCAGACATATTGTAAATAATTAATGTCACATACATAATATGAAAATTTTGTTAGCTTAATTTGATGAAGTCAGGGCGCAGTACGGCCACTGTAGACTGGTCACTTTCCACAGGATGTAATAATATTAGATTTCAAACACTGATTCTAGAAATAAACATTAAAAATTTAATCAATGAAGCACCAAGTACAACCCGGTGCTTCATTAATTAAAAGTTAGCTGATGTTAAGTTTTATCACCTGGAAAATGTATGAGTGGCCTTTTATTGATTTTTAAAAAAATAAGGTAGGGCAGTTTTTTATTTTTAGCTCATCTTGACAAAGTCAAGCTGAGCTAATCTCATCGCTCTCTGTCCGGTGTCTGTCGTCCGGCGACCGTCGTCCGTCAACACCATGTTTTGCTCTTCTCCTCCAAAGCCACTGGGCCAATTCAAGTGAAAGTTTGTGTGAGTGATGGTCCCAAAGGGGCATTTCATTTTTGTTCAACTCGGCATGCCCAGCCCCATAGGGAGGGAGTTGGGGAAAATGCTCCAAAATATTTTTAAAATCTTCTTCTCAAGAACCAGTGTGTACAATGACTTGATATTTGCTATGGAGCTTCCATATGAAGTGTAGAGTCAAATTTGTTCAAATGAAGTTTGTGAAGTAATATTTGGCTTTGTAATAGGAGGGGTAAGATTTTTGGCCCCGCCCAAAATTTCTATTTTCTGAACCGATGGTCCGGTATGAACCAAATTTGGTTTGTGGTAGTATTGGGTCATAAGTACTTGACCCATGCAAAAAAAAAAATCCTGCATCCCCATGGGAACCCTGGGAGCTAAAAATAGAAATATTTTCAAACGCCCATATTTCACAAACCCCACGGAACAGAGAGCTTTTATTTGGTATGAAGTATCCTTATGACCAGTAGAATTGAATGGTAAAAAAAAATTGCCATCGGTTATGTTAGGGTGTTCTGTAATGGGCATCGAAAAAGTGCTGAGTCACCATATTTGCAAAAATTTTAAAAAATCTTTTCTCCAGAACCAATCATCAGAATCTTTTGATATTTGGTATACAGCATTCATAGGGGGGTCAGATAAAAGTTTGTTGAAATAAAGCTCATTGGTTCATATTTGGGCTCTCTACAGAAGCCCGAAGTTTTAACATAGGGTAATATGGGGAATATTCTTTAAAAATCTTCTTCTTCAGAACCACCAGTCAGAATCTTTTAATATTTGGTATACATCATTGTTATGAGGGTCAGATTCTAGATTGTTCAAACCAATTCCCTAGGTTAATATTTGGGCTTCCTTCGTAAGCCCAAATTTTATCTTTGTTCAATATGGAGGGTAATTTAAAAAAATCTTCTTCAGATCCAACAGTCAGAATGCTTTGATATTTGGTATGCAACATCTCTATGGGGGTCAGATTCAAGTTTGTACAAATCAGATCCCTAGGTATATATTTGGGCTCACTGTGGTAGCCCAAATTTTTACTCAGTGCAATATGAGGAAATTTCTTTAAAAATCTTCTTCGGAATGCTTTTATATTTGGTATACAACATCTCGGGGGGGGGGGGGGGGGGGGGGGGGGGGGGGGTCAGATTCCAGGTTGTTCAATTCGAGTGCCTAGGTTAATATTTGGACTCCATATGGGAACATGAAATTTAACTTAGTACAATATGAGGGAATTTCTTCAAAAATCTTCTTCAGATTCACTTGTCAGAATGCTTTCACATTTGGTATACAACATCTCTAGGGGAGTCAGATTCAAGTTTGTTCAAATCGGATCCATAGGTTAATATTTGGGCTCGCTAGGGTAGCCCAAATTTGAACTTAGTGCAATTCGAAGAAATTTCTTTACAATTTCTCTTCTTTAGATCCAACAGTCCGAATGCTTTCATATTTGGTACACAACATTTCTAGGGAAGTCAGATTTAACTGTGTTCAAATCAAGAGCCTGGGTTAATATTTGGGCTCTCTATGGGAGCCGGAATTGGCCATTTTGCTGAAGAATTAACAATTTTGTATTCAATACCCTCTAGAGGAACTAAGATTAATCCACATTGGTTGTATCAAGGGGCTTCATAGGGGAGCTCTACATTTTACTTATGATCAACTGAAGAAAAGGCATGATGCCCAGATTATTTTTGTCACTCCTGAGGGACTCAAGGATTGACAGTGTAGCCTATGGAGATGGCTTGCTTAATGCAGACTCATTCTTGGACTCTGTTTAAATTGTGTTCTGTACAAGATGAGCGCTTCAGGCCCCATGGGGCCTCTTGTTATTTTTTATTTTTGATGGAATGATCACTGATGCCTAAAATTACATTCTAGAGCTTCCATGTTGATTTCACTGGTAGTTTTTATTGTAACAGTAATCAAACAAAGGAAAACTAAAATGGAGATATTAATTTTTTTTTAAATAAATAATACTCTTATTATTTTTGATCTCCATTTTATAGATTGTTACAAACTCGATCCTAGATCGTTTCTCAACCTCACGATTCTCGGATTTTAATTTACATGGACTTTCTCAGAAAATAACTTGCATTTTTCTGAATTTTCTATAAAATATCACACTATTATCATTTATTAACGAAGTGTGTGACCTTAAACACCTATAAATAAATAAATTACCATAGTAATTATTCTAATTTTCCAATAAATATCTTGTTCATAGGTGTAAACTTGATTCAAAACATCTCATCTGGCATGGAAATCTATGTGAGTTCTTGACAGTACCTGCAAACATTCCCATGATTTCTTATACCACAGGAACATCCCTTGAGTAATAAATGTTGGTAAAAACGTTCTTCAAAACACATTCAGAGATGTCAAACATTTTCCCTTTATATTGAACGGTACAGTATCACAGGCAGTTTTTTTTCCACCCACTTGAAAAGTGGGCGGTATATAGTGTTCACTTGGTCTGTCCATATGTCCGTCCATCCGTTAGGGGGGTACACATCTGCTATCTGCAACTCCTAAACCAGTGAATGGATTTCAGTGAAACTCTCAGACATTCTTTTACATACATTGAAGATGTGCACCTCCTATTTCCCTTTCAGATATTTTCATTTTTACAGTTTCCCCATATTGAAAAATGAACTTTGTCAAATTCAGTTGACATTCTGTACAGAGCGGCTATCCGCAACTCCTCTTAAACCATTGAACAAATTTCATTGAAACTTTCAGACATTCTTTTACATACATTGCAGATGTGCACCTCCTATTTTCTTTTCAGATATTTTCATATTTACAGTTCCCTATATTCAAAAATGGTCTTTGTCAATTCAGGTTGTAGTAGCTAAGGGTCAGATCTGCTATCCGCTACTCCTCTTAAACCATTGGACAAACTCCATTGGAACTCGCAGACCTTCTTTTACATACATTTAAGATGTGCACCTCCTATTTTTCTTTCAGATATTTTCATATTTCGATGTCCGTCCGTTCGTCCGTTATGCTATAGGGGTGTTACGCTTTGGAGGGGGGGGGGGGGGGGTACACATCTGCTATCCGCAACTCCTCATAAACCAGTGAACGGATTTCATTGAAACTCTCAGACCTTCTTTTACATATATTGAAGATGTGCACCTCCTATTTTGTTAGCTCCGCTGACAAAGTCAGCAAAGCTTTTCTTATACTGATTCGTCCGTTGTCCGTCGTCTGTCGTCCGTCCGTCCGTCCGTCGTCAACATTTTATTTGTCCGAGCCATAATTTCTAAACCACTGAATATTTTTCCACCAAACTTCATAACAATATGTATTATCAATAGATGGTGTGTCATCAATTATTCTGCGGTCTGTAAATCCACAGGGTCAAGGTCACAGGTCACAGGATCAAGAAAATCTTAAGATATTTTTGATATTTGTTTGTCCAAGCCATAATTTCTGAACCGCTGAATATTTTTCGGCTAAAGTTTGTAACAATATTAGTATTAGAAAACATGCCCATGCGATCAGTGGCCCTCAGCGGAGCTCTCTAGGCATGACAGGCCTCTTGTTTTCAGATATTTTCTTTTTTACAGTTTCCCATATTGAAAAATGAACTTTGTCAAATTCAATTAACATTCTGTACAGATCTGCTATCTGCAACGCCTCTTAAACCATTGAACAGATTTCATTGAAACTTTCAGACATCCTTTTACATATATTGAAGATGTGCACCTCCTGTTTTGTTTTCAGATATTTTAATTTTTAGGGTTTCCCATATTTAAAAATGGGCTTTGTCAATTCAAGCTTGTGTGTGGGAGGGGGGGGGGGGGGGGGGGTTGTTGACATTTGCTATCCGTGACCTTTTTTAAACTAGTGAATGGATTTCAATGAAACCTTCAAACATTCTTTTACATACAGTGAAGATGTGTACCTTCTGTTTTGTTTTCTGATATTTTCATTTTTACAGTTTCACATATTGAAAAATGGGCTTTGTTAATTCAAGCTTCAGGGTGGGGAGGGGGGGGGGGGGGGTGTTGTCAGTGTATGTGCTCTCTCCATTAAACACACTTTTACCGTTATAAAATGTTTCTTAATGGGAGTGGGTGGTATCATTTAGTGAGCAGTACTCACAGTTTTTCTAGTTTTTTTTATATATTTTGTCACTCTAAAGTTAAGATACTACCTATTTGGAGTTCAGTTATGAAAACGTCCTCCAGAGCAACCAAAAAAACAATCACTTTGTGATTGTTTTGCATATTTATTTTGTACCTACACACAAGAATTGTGTCACATTTCGCGAAGGGTATAACAATACTGTATCAATGTACACAACATATTGCATTGCCAATCACAACGCAATATTGCTAAAATCACACTCCATGATGGTTTTGTACATTTTGAATTTTGCCTCCGTAATAAGTATGACCAACACAGGCCGAAAAAACGAATGTGCCTCTGTCTGAGAATCAGAACATTAAATTTGTTTGACCTTAGCTCTTGTCATGGCATGCATGGATGTCTGAATGTCTGTCCACAATTATTTCAATGCAGAACGGATATCGTTGACGGACTATTTTTAAATAGAAGTGAAATTTCACTGGAATTTTCTACTACAAATCATGCAATGCAATTACAATTTGAATTGCTAGCGATAGCTGAAAAATGTCCCCTGAGTTCCAGTTTGTTCTATGTGCAGTCACATAAAACACATTGGAACTCAGGAGGCGAAATAATAACACGGGTTCCCCACGCTTGGTTGGTTCGTGATAAAATGTGTTCTTTTTGTTGATAGTCGTCAAATGATTTGCTGATTGTCCTTTTAATAATTGCTTTTATAGATGTGAAGGCATGTAATAAACACAGAACAACACACGTGTGTGAATGGGTTAATCGATATGGTACTTGTGCCATCGTGGAGGCATAAAACTTGAGGCCTGTGGCCTCTCGTTGAATGGTTCTATCGTTCAGGTCTGGCATTCATGCCATATTGATTAACCCATTCACACACACATGTCGTTCTGTGTTTTTACCTACTTACTCTGTTAACGTGGCAAACCAATGTTTTCAGCAGTGAAAATTTCCCTTAATGTAGTTGACAATTTAACCAACTATATCTTGTTTGACAGAACTCTCTGACCCCATCAAACAAGGTATACAGTGGAACCCTGTTAATTGAATAGACCCTTTGCCAATGAAAATTATAAATTATTCAATTAACAGTAGTATTCAATTAACAGGTTTGTGTCTCTTTCCTGTATTCTAGAGATAAACTTAGCATTTATTCTATTATACCTTGTTTAACAGAGCTGCATGAGTTTAAATGCGTGTACTGGATGTACTGAGGCCAAATAGGTCAAAAGCAAAGGAAAACTGGGGAGAGTCGGGGTAATTTCTCGACAGGTTACAAGATTTTTTATTCAATTAACAGGAGTTTACTCTATAACCTATGTTCAGTTAACAGGTCAAATTTGTACTGGAGGTATGGCAAATGGTTTTGTGTTGGGAAATTATATTCAAAAAGAGGGTTATTCAGTTAAGAGATCTCCAATTAAGTGGGCTGCACTGTAGTTGGTTAAATATTTGTCCCACAGGTGCAAAATAGTGTCATAGAAGAAATTTTCAGGTGAAAAAAGTAATGAGGCTGTTTTTCAATGACGTGGGAGGTTCCTAGGAAACTATATATTTTTACACCAATGGCCCAGACATAGCTGGTGCTAACTCTAAATTATCCAGGGCCAAACACAAATTTTGCCCCCTAATCCCCAAAATTTGCATCAAAAACCAAAAATTAAATGTCCTATGTGGCCATCCATACATTTAACAACTGTGCATGTGCATTGTCCAGGAAGTGCTGAAATTGCCCCCAAATATCATTCCTTGTTTGGCCCTCTGTCAGATAACAACAGTCTGTCTTTTGTGCTTTTAAATCTCTGTTTTGATGATGCCATACACAGATCAAAGATAATTATGGTGGATCAGAGGATAGAATAGAACCATGGAAGGAAGGAACAGTGCTTTTTTATGTTCATGGCTGTAACTTTATAAATTTTTATACTGTACCAATGACCCAGACATAGCTGGTGCTAACTCTTAAAATATAGGGCCAAACACAAATTTTGCCCCCCAATCCCCAAAATTTGCATCTAAAACTAAAGAAAACATGTCCTGAAAGGCCCTCCACCCTTCGCCCCTACTGCGCATGCGCAGTGTCAAGGACGTTCCGAAATTGGCGCCATTTATCATTCTAAGTTTGGCCCTTCATCAGTTAACATCTGACTGATCTTTGTGCTTTTAAATCTCAGTTTAAATGATGCCAGACACATAAATATTAGTGAAATGGTGATTCTAAGGAGGATAGAAAAGGAGGAGAGGAAAAGAATGTGTGACAGAATATTATCAGGGCTGTAACTTAAAATTTTTTAATGAAATTATGTTAAGTTACCTATTTTCAAGGCAGCAGTCATTTTGTTGTCATTCTGAATATTTAGTTACACTGTTTTTTCAAGTGTTTTTCTCTCTCCCTGTCCTTTAAGTTCCCCCTTGCTATTCTCCCATGCTTTTGGCATAGTTTCTGTAATTATTATTACTAAAAATTCTTGGGAGTTTTAGCTGTATAACAGAATGAATTCTGTTCTTTCCCCATGTTTACGTCTTCACCTACGGGTGGTTAGGCGTTGTGTTCTGCATCTACCATCTGATGTTCTGCAGTTTCTTCCCTGGAAGTCTCTGTTTTGCATCAGATGGTGTATTTTTGGTAACTGATTTCGGGCCTGGGTGCCTGGAGTCTTATTTTAGTGTTTTTACACTCATTGTTTACATTTACAACAGCCCTCTGTGTGAGGGGGGGATTTCTAAATAATAATATCTTTATGTTATTTTAATCATAACTAGAGACATTATTATTGTTCGTAAGTGTTGAATAAATTGTTTAAAATATTTTTAAAATTTTTGTCCACACTTAGGCTTGGGATCCATTGGGGCTCAACGTTACTTTTCAGAAACTTGGGCTGTTCTGAAAAAATATTTTTTCAAAATATTTTGATTTCAATTATTTTTTCTATATTAATGGATCATATTATTATTATGTATTTTGATTGCCAGGGGTTAGTGCGAGTACCAGGACTTGTTTTCTTTTCACATTGAAAGGATATTGATCAATTGTTTTTAGAGGAAGTCTTCCTCTGACCTTATTATCATTCTATATGTGGTCAGTGTACTCGCATTAACTCCTGTTCTGTATCGTATGATTTTGATGACAATATGGGAAGCGTATGTCACGGTATGTTGTTGGGGATTTGGACACTCCGGTCCTTTCCCCGCAGGGTCACTCTACTTTATCAATTTCTATTTCAGACGATCAAGATTAGGGTGATGTATCTGTGATGTCTTCCAACAGTGTGCCTCCGTCGTCACAATTAATGAAGGGCTAGCGGAAAAGTGCTCATGTAATACGCCAATTGCCTAAGAGGACCCTAGTAGGTTCGACGGCCTTTGACGTCCGCTAGCTCGCCCGGTGTAGCGTCCATTCACCGAATGGTTCGGCAGCCGGGTTCGTCCGTTGCGGTCTAGAAGGAATTTTGGGGTGATGCGAGCACTATAAAATTAACTTAATGCACACCCAGTGACGGCGGATCGGAGGGAGAACGGAGGAAGCCTTTTAGTCCGGTTCATAGCTCGTTCCGGTCCATCCGGACGGCAAGCGAGAGAGGCCCCTCCTCTCTCGTTCAACAACATCTGGCCCCAGATGTTGTGGTACAAATGTGTCGCTAGCGGAGCATACGTCCGTCGCTCGGGACGCTCCGTTGTATAGGCAGTCCGCTGAGACTGCTAAGGCTTCCTCTTCTCGTCAGCGCACACGACCGCACCTTGGCTGCGTGACCGCCGATATATTACCAGCTTCGCCGATCAAGGATTCTTCGGCGACCAGGTCACACCATCCGACAGCCAGGGATTCGAGACCGATGGACTCCGGACGTTCGCATAGGAAAAGTATGCGGGAGCCATCTGATGCGGAGCTGCCCTCGGCGAAGCAGCGATAGACTGCGCCTCCGCAGGTCTCGACGCCGGACATTCTTGTGCACATAGCACAGCTTATCGCAGCATCCCTGCAGCCGACAGAAACGGTGTCGGATCGAGAATTATCCGACAGCGCTGGCTCGGTAGCCGGGGACTCGAGGCCTGCAGACTCCGGACGTTCGCATAGGAAGTGTGCGGGAGTCAACGTACACGGAGCTTCCAGCGGCAATGCATCGTAAGTCCGCTTCTGCACAGGCCTCGGGAACGGACGTGCTTTCCTTAATAGCACAGTTTATCGCAGCATCCCAGCATCAACTGAATCTGTCGCATATATTTTATCCGACGATGCTGGGTCGGGACGCTCCGCGGAAGCGGGTACGGACGTCCGAAAGTTTCATCCGGTCCGACGGGATACCGAAAGGGATTCGGAGGATTTTAAGCTTTCCCTTTCGGAACAACATATGCTGCGATGCCGGATAAGAAACTGATAGCGTCGGTGGACTTAGAAATTTTTGGTTCGGTTCAGGGACATCGTCCCTCAGTTCCGACATAGTCCAATAATGTCACACAAACTTTCGAATTATTGAACGACGCTATATATATTATTATTTTATGCTTGCTATCCAAGCATTTCTGGTTTCTTGTTCGAAGAGTTATGGAAATGTCTTTCAAAAGTGTGCCTCTGTCGTCATAGTTAATGAAGAGTTAGCGGCAATAAGTGCTCATGGAATATGTCTATCACTTACGGAGTGACATTCGCTAGCTCACCCGGTGTAGCATACATTCATCGAATGGTTCGGCTGCCGGGTTCGTCCGTTGCGGTCTAGGAAGGAGATTTGGGTGATGCGAGCACTTTAATTACTTTAGTACTCACCCAGTGACGGCAGATTGAGGACAGATCGGAGGAAGCCAACAACATAGGGGACCGCATGTTGTGGTTCAGATATTTTACATTCGGAGCATATGTCCGTTGCTCGGGACGCTCCGTTATATTGACAGTCCGAGAGACTGTCTTTAATGCTTCCTCATCCTCACAGCAGGGCACACGACCGCACATTGGCTACGTGACCTCGAGTATCCGATCAGTTTCGGCATTCAGTGATTCCACAGCGAATAGGTCGCGCCATCCGGTAGCCAAGGGACACGAGGCCTATACACTCCGTTCGCTCGCATATTGGAAGTATGCACGGGGTATCGATCTCGGAGCTTCCTGCGGCAATGCATCGTAAGACCGCTGCTCCTCAGGCCTCAGTGACGGACGTGCTATCCGAGTTAGCACAGTTGTTTCGCAGCATCCCAGCAATTGACAGTTTCTCGGTCGAATCAGGAATTATCCGACAGCGCTGGGTCGGTGCGGTCCGCGGTTGCATCAAGCTACGGACGACCGAACGCTTTATAGGGTTCGACAGGATGGCGAAAGGGATTCGAAAGATTTTGAGTTTTCCCTTTAGTAGTATCGGAAGATGCCTTTCATATCTTTTGGCATTTCTTCCAGTGATTATTTTTCGGACTTCATTGCTGCGATCTTGGATAAGAGACTTATAGCGTCATTGGACTCGGATTTTTCGATCGGTACAGGGACTTTGTCCCTGACTTACCGACGCAGTCCAATATTGTCATTACAACATGTGTTTTATTTTTCGACGCTATATATTTATATATATATACAAGCCTGCTACTAAGCATGATAGTTTAGTTTCTTGTCCGCGTGGCTCATTTCTGCCATTTTATCTTTTTTACAAATAGTTTATTTTGGCAGAGCAGGGTATACCGAGAGTTCATATGCGTCTAGACGGTGTGATTAAAGACTGCATATATTCTTTTTCGCCGTTTATGTCTTTTCCAATTTCAATGTTGGGAACGACATTATGTATAGTAGACTTAACTTAGACGCTTTATTTTACGTAATCCGCCTTACTGAGGCGTTATCATTACGTCTTCAAGAAAAGATTTACGGGATATTATTCTCAATGTAATTTCTTTTGAGGGCAGTAGTTTGTTCACGTATAACTCCGCCCTTCAGTGGCTGATTGGAGTTGGTTAGACGTGATGCAGCCCTAGCTACATCCACGCGTGGATAGTAGGTTAAGAACTCTCTCAGAGTCGCTTCGTTCTCGGAGGAGCTTCTCTTCGACGGCAACTTACCGGCAATCCATGAATTGCTTGATTTATACATTCTCTTGTCTATCTAGTGTTACAAGAGATTCAGACTGGGGCAAACATCCAGTGGTTGACTCAGAGAGTGCCGCCGCAGTTGCCGGACCCGAGTGTGGCTGTTATGACGGTTGCCAGTCAACAGATTGGGATATATACTGATCCCTACGGATTCGAAGTGCCAGGGTCTTTGGGTTCCGCAGTCTTTTAGCTATCAGTTTAACTTCCGCGGAATAATGTTTTTTAGGCTTGCTTTATGTCATTGCATGAACATTATTCAGAAACGCATGCCCAAATTCCTGTCCTTTAATTCGACAGTAGTGGCGTATCTCCGGAACCAGGGAGGCACTCTTTCGTTTCCGTTATTCAATTTAATGGAAAGAATCCGTCTGTTGGTTATAGTACACCAAGTTCAGTTTTGGTCCGTCATATTCTGGGTCGTCTGATTGTTTTATCGCACTCCCGTTCTCTTACGGGTCGCTTGTTGCTGTCAGAATGGACTCTCAACAAACAAGTATTCAATCAGATTTGCTATCTATGGGAGCGCCCAATGATGTTTTATTTATGACACAGCTTGCTAATCAATTGCAGACGTATGTGTTGGCTTGTCCAGATCTCTGAGCTAATACTGTTAACGCTCTATTGATCTATAGGACGGAATGATAGGATATGCGTATCCTCCGGCGCTGTTGTTTTAGCAGGTATTGCTAAGATAAACAACCACAATACATTTCTGTTGATAGCATCTCTATCTTCACAGAGATCATGAGTTATTTACTCTCTTGTCTACTGTGGATCTTAACGTGAAATCTTCCTCTATGTGAGGATCTTTTTTCACTGGGTAAATCGTGTCATCTTTATCACAACCAGCAAGGTCGCAACCTTCATGTATTCCGTTGTGTGGTCCGTATTGCATTGTAAGCACTGTACTGGACGAGCTTTGGCCGCGATTTCTTACTATAGGAGATCCTCTTCTTCGCTATTCTATGCGACTAAAGTGGAGGCTCTTCCGTCGTGGTGTAGGGATCATTATGTTCATATTGTTGATCCCTCCATACTACGCATTGCTATATTTTTAGTATACTTGTTTCACAAGATCTACTGCAGCCTGTTGTTATTTAGGTTATAGGTTTATGTTACCTCATACCTATGCACTCTACGATAGTTTACAATTGAGTCTTTTGTCTCTTTATCTAAATCAGTTAGTAACTTTTTGATGAATAGACTTAGAATCTTTAGATTAAATTCCTATACGGATTTTAACTTCGGTTCTTATTTAGCTAAGTAATCATTTGAGCCTCTGGAAACAGTAGTTTTCAAATTCTGACCTTTTAGACAGTAATTCTGTTGGTTTCTCTTTTACTGTAGAGTCAGTGAGTTTCATGCACTATCGATGGATGATTTTCACTTTCATAGTTTCGGAATCAATACTTCCGTTACTATTTAGGTTGGATTGTTGCATAAGAGTTAGGCTCCTAGTATCCGGAACCTATTATTTTAAGGTCCTTCCGTCTTCGTATGGGCATAGGCCTTTACTCTTTCCGGGTACAGTTTATGTATTTATAAACAGATATCTGTTTATTACAAGGGCGTAAGCTTCTTCTGTCTTTGATGTCTAGTAGAAGGACGTTACGCTCCATTTTATTGTTAATGGATTCTATTAACTAGCGTACTGCTTATGGTATATCATTGGCTTAGCAGTTGTGCTTAAGATTTCGGCTCATGAAGTAAGAGTTCTTCTACTTCTTGGGCTTACATTAATAGTCTTGCTATTATAGATTTTTGAAGGCTGCTCATTGCGCTCAGCCATCCACATTCATGAATTTTATCTCAGAAATATCGAGTCCATTTCTGGAGGCCTCTATTGTTAGGTCTATTATCTACTGCTCAGAATGTCATTCACTTAACAGTTGCTACTATAGCTAGGTAGGCTGTCTGTTTCGGCAGTGTCTCCGTTTGGCTGCCCTCTTCGCTCTGGGCTATTTGACCCAGGGCAAGAAAAAGGGGGGGGGGGGGGGGAGGGTGTTCCCTTGGGTCACCTGTTTTTACTATGAAAACAAGGGGATACCTCCTCCGGAGTTAGTAATTCTGAGCTGTTATTGGGATGGTTGTTTAGTGAGAAGTTTAAGTTTATAAAATTCATTCAAGTCTTAGTTTTTAAAGTATAGCTTTTGAATATTGCATATGTCAACGGACATGATTATGCAATTCTCACACACTTTTAGGAGTATAAGAGTCTCTATTCTCTAGACTTACTTTATTATTGGCTTACTTTAAAAATTATTAGTATAAGGATTATTGGATATTAATAGAGTACATGGATGTATGAAGCTCAATTTTTGGAAGGTGTTGTATCTTTCTAATTTATCATAAATAAGAAAGATACATGTAAGGCCTATTACTTCTTTTCCCTACAGGGGATGACTCTATTTTATTTTATTGAGCGTATTCCATTTTGCTCTATGTCCTTGGCCCTCCAGCCTTTTTACTATTCAGCTATGTCTGGGTCATTGGTACAGTATAAAAATGTTAAAAAATTTATAGTAATTTATATATTTTTTATACTTACCAATGACCCAGACGGGGATGGCCCTCCCAGGAGTTGGGAACTCTTGCCTCCCCGCTGAGTACATAGCGCTTACCAGGCACTGGTTATTAGAATGATAAATGGCGCCAATTTCGGAACGTCCTTGACACTGCGCATGCGCAGTAGGGGCGAAGGGTGGAGGGCCTTTCAGGACATGTTTTCTTTAGTTTTAGATGCAAATTTTGGGGATTGGGGGGCAAAATTTGTGTTTGGCCCTATATTTTAAGAGTTAGCACCAGCTATGTCTGGGTCATTGGTAAGTATAAAAAATATATAAATTACTATAAATTTTTTAACTTTTTTAACGAAATTATTTCTAGTTACCCAATTTTGTGGTATCGCCTGAATTATCATTCTTCCTAATGATTAAGCTACTGTTTGGTAAGTGTTCCTTCCCTGAAGCCCTCCTGTTAAACTCCCAGGCTTTTTGGTGTTTTTATTGAAATTTTTTTATATGAAAATTTCTTGGGAGTTTAACCTTTACAGAATGTTTATTCTGTTTATCCCCATGGTTACGTCCTCACCCTAGGGGTGTTTAGGCATTTGTAGTCATGCATCATCCATTCCGATGTATTGCTTTCTCTTCTGATGAAGACCTTGCCTTGCATCGGATAGTGTAAAATCTGTTACTTACTTCGGGCCTTAGTGTTTGGAAGCCAGGAGTCTTGTTTCTGGTTTTTTGTGGCGTTGTTTTCATTGGCAACGCTTCCTTTACATGTAATTTTCCTATGAATTATTCATGTTAGGATAAGTGTAAGATACATTTCTTATTCCAATAGTGTAGCCTCAATTTCTGGCAGTGAAAACATTTTTTGGTCCACACTTGGGCTCTATCGGGATCCATTTGGGCTCAGGGTTCCCTTTTTTTTTGAAAATTTTTTTCGAATCATTGTTTCATTGATTGTTTAATGTATCTTTTTCAGTATTTTGGGAGTTAAGTGCAAGTACTGTTGACTTACATATCTTTCTATAATGAAAGCTTATTGTTCAAATTGTAATTCAAGGAAGTCTTCCTCAGATTCACACAAATTTTGTGTGTCTTGTAGTCGTTGTACTCGCAATAATTCCTGTGCTGCTTGTATCAACTGGGATGACAAATGTTGGCGACGTGTGTCACGGTATGTTGTTAGCGGTGAGAGCACTATGCCTGTCCTCTCACCGCACAGTCACTCTAGTCTTTCAGTTTCCATTTCTGAATCAGAGGAACAAGAACATGGTGATGGTTTTGTGACTCCGTCCATTAGTGTGCGTCCGTCGTCGCAAAATGATAGTCAATCAGAGCTAGCGGCTAAAGTGCTCTCAAATATTTGACAGGGCAATAAACCACGCCCCCGTGGTTACAAAGCGCTGTCGCCAGCTAGCTCGTCTGGTGAAGCGGTGGGCACCGCGACACCGGCTGTATCCGTAGCGGTCGAGGATAGAAATATTGGTAGAGCGAGCACTATATTCTCATATCAGGCTCACCCAGCGATGACAGAAAGGAGGAAGCAAGCAAGTTCGTCGGTCGGTTCGGCGAGATCTAGCGAGACCACGAGCGAGAGAGCCCCTTCTCTCTACCAACAACATCTGGGGCCAGATGTGGTGGTTAGAAACTTGCTTCAGTCGGAGCTTACGTCCACGCAATCGATCCGGGACGCTGCATCATTTAGTCAGCTGGGGATGGCTGAAAGTAGAGCTTCCTCCAAGTCAGTACAGCACACACAGACTATATCCGGTCAAGGGAGGATGTCCTTTCCTTCCCAGTGCAGTTGAAACTAGTGTCTTCCTTTTGCTATCTTCAGTCTTTCTAGTCTTTCGGATACCGTCTGTTGGACCACATCCATTTATAACGGTAGGGGAAGGTGTCCAGAGAGGATACCATCTGTTGGACCACATCCATTTAAAATGGTAGAGAAAGGTGTCCAGAGAGTACCTCTGCGTTTAAATGAGCAGGCTGAGGACCTAGATTTGGCCTTACCTCATTCATTTATTATTCACTCGGAAACAATTGAGACAGAAATTTCTACAAATAGAACAAATTTAGACACTATGTCGTACGCAGATCACCTGACGAGAGCTATGGCGCAACATCTCAATGGAAAGGAATTTGAGGACGTTTGTTCTTCCTTGAGGGTTCTTTCCAGGGCTATACTGTTTACCACATATAACTCCACCCTTACAGTGGCTAATTCGGAGTTAGACGTGATGGAGCCCTTGCGTCGTCATCTTTAATAGATGAGAAGGTGAAAAACTCTCTAAGAGTCGCTCCTGTATCAGGATATGATATGTTTGACGATAAGCTTTCTCTGGTCTATGACCAAGCTACAAAGAAAGCGTCAAATACTCTGCTTTTAAAGTCGGCGTCAAATAAACCTGAACATGCAGAGAAGAGTAAAGCAGGAGGCTCTGGACAAAAATCGTTCAGAAGAAACTCCTCGCGAGGATATAAGAAATCCTTTTACAATTACTCACAAAATCATCAGTTCAGTGACTCTGGTCGGGGGCGTGGGTCTGGCCGAAACAACTGGTCAGACGCCCCCAAGCCAGCGGGCAGAGGCTCGTCATGGGGAGGACGTAGTTTCTCTTCCCGCAAGCCTTGCAGGTCCTACAGGTGAAGGTCAGGACCTCTGTTGTGTTCCAGTTAGCGGGAGGTTATCAAGATTCGTAAGAAACTGGATAACCATAACGGAAGATCGGTGGGTGAGAAATGTAGTCTCGGAAGGACTAAGATTGTCATTCTGAGCAAACCACACGATGTCCACAGTGGACTCAACTTCCGTCAAACCTGGCAAAAAGAGAATCTCTCCTTTCGGAGGTAAGCTCTCTTCTACAAAAGAACGCAATAGAGGTCGTAGAAAACCAGGAATCTTTAGGTTTCTACAGTCACCGATTCCTCGTACCGAAGCCAGACGGCTTGTTACGACCAGTAATAGACTTGAGCTGGATAAACAAACTAATCGTAGCTCCAAAGTTCTATATGGAAACCATTCGGTCAGTAAGAGCGAGCATATGAGCGAACGACTATGCAGCAAGCATAGATCTGAAAGATGTGTACTTTCATGTCATGGTACATCCGGCATTCAGAAAGTACCTACGGTTTGCCGTTCAATCGGACAGTATATCAGTTCCGAGCAATGTGCTTCGGTCTGAATCTAGCTCCCTGGGCGTTCACTCGAATAATGAACTCGGTAATGTCTTATTTCCGAGCTCATTCGTCTGCGGTAACGTCGGCTTACTTGGACAACATTCTTCAGAGATACGGCTACAAAGATATTCTTCAGAATGATGTTCAGGGTCTGCTTCTACTGCTCCAACATCTCGGTTTCATAGTAAACGAGAAGAAGTCTGATCTAGCTCCGTCCAAGTTGTTCATCCACATGGGTATGAGCTTCGAGACGCACAACAATCTGGTTCATCTGCCATAACCCAGAGCAAAATTAGTCAGTTGTTATGATCGCTTCTGTCTACACTCAGACGCAGTAACAGCGAGGGAGTTCATGCAATTGATGGGTCTGTGCTGTGTGCCCGCGGAACTCATTCTGATGGGCCGCTTGCGCACACGTCCTCTCCAGATATTCTTTACTCAGAACTGGAGTGTGAAGATGCATTCGCTCGAAACGAATATTGTTTTAATGGACCAAGTAAAACAAAAAGTTCAGATTTGGGCAGATATTCAGTGGTTAACTCAGGGAGTTCCACTGCATTTGCCGGATCCGGCTTTCACGATTATGACGGATGCGAGTCAGATTGGTTGGGGCGCGACCCTGATTCCGACAGACTCGAAATGCCAGGGTCTTTGGGACTCAGAGTTCCTAGTCAAGCACATAATCATCAAAGAAATGATGTCAGTATGGCTAGCGCTACAACAATGGATTCACATTATAGAGAACGCTCATGTTCAGATATTGTCGGACAAGTCGACAGTGGTAGCTTACATAAGGAACCAGGGTGGCACGCATTCGATTTCGTTATGCCAGTTAACGGAAAGAATCCTTCTGTTTGTCTTGCATCATCAAGTTCAACTGTCTATCCGTCATATTCCGGGTCGTCTGAACGTGTTGGCAGACTCGCTCTCTCGGAAGGGCCGCATGTTGCCGTCAGAATGGACTCTCACCAAGCAAGTGTTCAAACAGATTTGCTACCAGTGGGATCAACCAATGATAGACTTATTTGCGACACATCTCAACAATCAGTTACAGACTTACGTGTCGCCATGTCCAGATCCTTGAGCGCATGCAGTAGACGCTCTCTCGATTTCATGGGACGGAATGATAGGATACTCATATCCCCCAACTCCGTTAATTCAACAGATCTTGCTAAAGATCAAGCAATCCCATTGCAAGATTCTGTTAGTAGCATCTCTGTCAGCACAGAAACCTTGGATCAATCTTCTCAGGTGTCTGTTATGGGACATTCCCCGGAAGCTTCCTCCACGGGAGGACCTTCTTTATCAGGGGAAGTCACGCACACTGCATCACAACCCGCAAGGTCTCAACCTTCACGTATTTCCGTTGTGCGATCCTTCTTGCACAGGAAGTGCTTTACAGGACGAGCAATGGATGCAATTTCTAACACTAGGAGGACCTCATCTTTGCTGAATTATGCAGCAAAGTGGAGGGTTTTCTTCCATTGGTGTAAAGATCCATCGATAGACGTTTATGATCCTTCCATACCAGACATTGCAAATTTTCTGGTCCACTTGTTTGACGTTCTCAAACTGCAGCTCATCACTATTAAGGGCTATAGGTCTATGTTATCAGACACTTACGCTCATCATGATAGCTTGGATATCGGGTCTAATGTTTCTCTATCCAAATTGGTTAGAAATTTCTCAATTAATAGACCTAGAACTCGCAGGTTAATTCCAAAATGGAATTTAGCCTGGGTTCTGTTGAAGCTCAAAGAAGCTCCTTTTTGAGCGGTTAGACGTTGTAGAGTTCAAATTTTTTACCTATAAAACTGCATTTCTCTTAGCCTTTGCGTCCGCTAGAAGAGTTAGTGAACTCCATGCATTATCTGTGGACGAATCTCACTATCGCTGTGTTGGAAATTCCATCACTTTAACTACACAAGTTGGTTTTTTGGCTAAGAATCAGGTTCCTAATGTAAGGCCAGAGCCTGTTATCATTAGGGCTGTGCCTTCTGTGGACAACCGTAGACCATTGCTGTGTCCAGTCAGGGGTATGCGCATTTATAAACGCCAATCTGATTTTATTAGGAAAGGAAGGAAATGCTTCTTTCTATCATTAGTTCCTAACAGAAAGGATATTTCTGTTCAGTCTATAGCTAGATGGATCCAGTTAGCAATACGTAGTGCTTATGATGATCTTTCTTCAGCTCAACGTTCTGTCAATAAGATTTCAGCGCACAAAGTCGGGGCGCTGTCAACTTCTTGGGCTTACTCTCACTGTATGGCCATAACTGATCTCATGAGAGCTGCATACTGGATACTAGGTTTTACCTTAGAGATATAGAGTCCATCTCTGGTGACCTCAGAAGTTTACGTCCTCTTTGTGTTGCTCAGAATGTCGTCCATTAAAATATTTACAGCTATAGTTATTTAGGTTTTCCGTTCCAGCATTGATGCTGTTCCACTGCCCTCTTCATTCTGTGGTTGTGTGACCCAGAACAAGGGGAAGGGTTCTTTATAGTGAAAAGCAAGGGTTGACCTCCTCCGATGTCAGTAGCTCAGAGTCGGTACTGGGATGGTTTTAATGTGTAGCTCAGTGGAAGCAATTTTGATATCAGTTATGTAATATTTTTAAAGTGTAGCTCGGTGTGAAGCAATTGTATATGTCACGTGTCAAACGAGCGTTTATATACAATCCGCGGACACTTTTAATTTAATATAAAGAGTCTCATTCTCTGGATTTTCTTCATATTTTGGCTTCCCTTCACCGAATTAGCATAATTGGTTATGCTGGTTGTTAATAGAGTATTATATATGGAGTTATACTCAATTACTTTGTTGGTGTTATGTCCTTCTTATTTTATTAAATATGAAGGACACACGTAATTCCGTTCTCTCCTATTCTCCTGTAGGAGATAATTTATTTGTGGTAGTTGAGTTATTGGATTTTCCTTTATGTCCTAGGCCCTCCAGCCTATTTACCATTCAGCTATGTCTGGGCCATTGGTTACTGTGTAAAAATATGATAAATTCATAGTAATTTGTATATTTTTATACTTACCAATGTCCCAGACAGAGACGGCCCTCCCATGAGTGAGCACTCATACCTCCATGCTGACTTTAATGACAGTTAGCAGGCAATCTAGAAGGAATGATATTTGGCGGCAATTTCGGCACTTCCTGGGCACTGCGCATGCGTTGTTATCAAATGTATGGAGGGCCACATAGGACATTAAATATTCGGTTTTTGATGCAAATGTGGGGGATTGGGGGGCAAAATTTGTGTTTGGCTCTGGATAATTTAGAGTTAGCACCAGCTATGTCTGGGCCATTGGTAAGTATAAAAATATACAAATTACTATGAATTTATAAAAAAAATTTTTTAACAGCTCTATATATCTTTTGTATCTACTTTCAGATTGTAAATGCTTTACCACAACCAGCTGAGATGTCAATCATCACAACAGCATTGCTGGAGCACTTAGGAAATATGGATCATTCATATACCTCAGTACTTCCCTGTGTTAGAACAGTTATCATGCTGACAGAACATGATTATGGATTTTTCCATTTAAAATGGTGATTACCTCAAAAATAGTCTCTTCTTTTGTATGTTACTCAAAAATCAAATGTACTTTTTGCAGAGCAGAAACTATTGAAGTGTTTTCTTAGATCGCTTAATCGCATGGATTAACCATTACCCTACCCATATTGGTTAAAGGATAAGAATGACCATTTCCAGCTACTGATACAGTATAATGATCATGCAAGTGAACAAGAATGTCGGCACATAACTTGCTTGCTTTACTCCGTCTCATATAATTCGTGTGAGTGTTGTGACAATGTTTACTGTTTTGGAGCAAGTTTGTTCATGTCATGAAGAACAAATTTGTTATGATAGGTGCTGATGGACTGATGCATGGACGAATTGAAAATTTGACCTATCATGGATGCAAATTAAAATTAATTTTGGCTCATTATTCTGTGTTCTAAAGTTTCCAGCTTTATGTGCTTGTACTTCTTCACGAGAGGGTGTTCCACAGACTACAAGTACAGTACGTGGAGAGTGTATTATCACTAAATGACCCGTAGAGTGGAGATTCCACCCGAGCAATAATTGCAAATTTGTTGCAAAGCATAACCAGCATCAGCAAAGTTTCAGCCAATGGACCTCCGGGTTAAACCCGGAGGTCCATTGGCTGAAACATTGCTTGTGTTTTTTGTCAATATGTACAAAAATTTGAAAGTTATATGATAACTCCACTCTGCGGGTGATTTAGTTACAATCCACTCTCCATGTACTGTAGGTCATGCTGACCTGCATTTTAGAAAATTGTGTGTCATTTTAATTATACCCCCACAAAACGAAGTTTAGGGGAGTATGTAGGAGTCAATTTGTCCGTCGGTAGGTTGGACAGTCTGTCATCGGGCTGTTGCACATGTAAACTTGTGGAGCGAACTACGTCCACAGTTTTTAGCCGCATTTTCATGAAACTTCACAAAAATGATCAACATGATGTAATTTTCCTGCGTTCTCAAGATAAATTGTGTATTTATTGTATTATATGTTATTTGCCAGAGCATCAGGAACTCTGTCAAACAAGATATATTAGATTTAATGTCTGTATTGAAAATACTGAAGCCAAATAGGTCTATAAACAAGGAAATTCAGGTATTGTATTCAGTTAGTAGTTTCTAATGTTAAACTGTGCATTTATTCTATTATATAATGTTTCACGGGCCTGCTCAGACAAGATATATTAGATTAAATGCCTTGAATGTTCCAAGGTCTATAAACAAGAGGAATTTGGTGACTGCATGGGTAATTTTCTCAACATATTGCAAATTTTTTTTAGCTGCGATGAGCAGCTCTATGTGGCAATGTCAGTCTGTCTGTCGGTCAGTCTGTCGGTTTGTCTGTCACCAACAAGTTTAAAAAACACCATAACTCCTAAAATACTTGATGGAATGACACCATACTTGGTATGCAAGTGTATCTTCATGATGTGTACACCCTCTCAATAGTGCATGTCATTCGGATAATTTCTGTCACATTTATGGACTTGTCACCAACAAGTTTTTTTTGTCACCAACGAGTTTTAAAACATCACTGGCATTGCACGAATCATCGCAGCTTCGGCACTGTGACAGGGCACTCTAGTTTCTTCAGTTAACAGCTGTTTACGCCACAACTTATATGCAATTAATAGATAAAATTTGTACGGAAGGTATTGTAAATGGTTTGTGCTTTGAAGTTATATTCAATTAACAGTGGTATTCATGTAAGTGATATCCAATTAAGTGGGCTCCACTGTAGCATATTTTTGGGTTACCAAACTTCACATTCTGTGTACTTGTGGATGACGAGTAGCACAGATGTTATGGAGGTCATGCTCACCAACACACGTTAAAATAGGCCATGTCCAATATGTCGTGTACATCCTTCCATCTGTCCTGAACAATTCATGCTCATAATTCCTGTGCTATTTGTCTTAGGATTACCAATATTGACATGCATATGCATCTTGCAGAGCGTGTGAGGTATAGCTTTAACCCCTAAGGACCTGGAGTTTTTTATACATTTTTGCTTCACTTTGACCATTCACATTCAATGTGCCATGGCAGTTGTTTCTTGGCAAGTCTTGGCTGCCTGTATAGGCAGCCATGACTTGCTAAGAATCAACTGCCATGGCGCATTGAATGTAACTTGCAAACTGCATGTTGGGGCATCTGTTTTGTTGTAAAAAAATGTGATTAAATCGGCCCTTAAGAGTTAAGTAGAACACACAGATTTACAATTCAGAAAATGGGTATAAAGTCAGAGTAGTGACACCCCCCCAACCCATTCTGGAACGCTGAGGTTCACTCGAGGCCTGAAATAGTCCATTGTCTGTGTTTAAATTAAATTGTTTGGAATATTTCAGTGGGTCGCAAAAGCAAATCTATGGTTCACTTTTCCAACCAATTGAGTTATTTCAGATGATTGAATCTAAAACATATAAACATTCACTTTCTATGAATCAAACCAAGAAATTTTTATCAGTTGTGACTTGATTTAACCAAATCTTTTTAACCCTTTACCCAAAGAATCAACCACATCTGCCCACATTTAACAAAATGAACTGTTCCTAAAATTTCAACAAAACACTATCATGTGACCCTCTCATTGGAATGAGTTCCTCAATCTCGGTCCTTTGAGGGGTCAAATGGTATGCTTTTGTTGCATTTTTTGATATTGTGTGCTTTGGGTTATGGGTTAATGACTTAATTGGTTGAGTGCTAAAAGCCACTATCAGGGCTTTCCAAAAAATGAGGTTACCAGAGCAAAAGCCTATGTTTTCTTGCTCATATATCATATTCAGTCAAACATATATAATATTATATTTACATAAATTTGTTCTATTACAAATTACTGGAGAGTGCCTGTGGACACTCTAATTTTTAGTAGAACATATTTTGAATAACAAATTCAGATACCGAAAATAATCTAGCCTTCAACCAGTTAATCATTATGAATAAAGATTGAAGACAGCTGTAGATTTACGATTATGCTGCATAGTTCCACTAGTTATGTTAAGATCTTAATGGTTTAAATTTTAATTAAATACTAATTGATTGGAATATCTATAACCGGATCATGAATGAATATCTGTGTATCTTGGTGAGTAGAGTGATGTCGTATTAGATGAACATTGATACATGCAAACTTCACGAAAAATGGGTAAACAAATTGCCCATAACAATGTCAAATTCCAAACACAATTAGACTGGAAGCCTGAGATCTTGCCCTTGACATTGGGTCTTGGAAAGGTTTCAAGGAGAGCTTTACAACAATCAGAGTCTGGGGCTGTTTTTTTGTCCCTACAAGATAGGAAACAGATTGAAATGTGTATTGTTCCCTCTGCAACTTATAGCCAGTACAGTTTAACCCTGCTAATTGAATAGCAACTTTGCCAAATGGAAATTATTCAACTAACAGGGATTTTGTCACTTTTCTGTATTCTAGAGATAAACTTTGTATTTATTCTATTATATCTTGTTTGACAGAGCTCTATGAGCTCTGTCAAACAAGATATAATAGATTAAATGCCTGTACTGGATGTACTGAGGTCACACAGGCCTACAAACAAAGGAAAACTGGGGAAAGTCAAGGTAATTTCTCGACATGTTACAAGTTTTTAGCTGCAATGAGCAGCTCTATATGTGGCAATGTCTGTCTGTCTGTCACCAACAAGTTTAAAAAACACCATAACTCCTAACATACTTGATGAAATGACACCATACTTGGTATGCAAGTGTATCTTCATGATGTCTACACCCTCTCAATAGTGCAAGTCGTTTGGATAATTTCTGTCACATTTGTGGACTTGTCACCAACAAGTTTTTTTGTCACCAAGTTTTTTTGTCACCAACGAGTTTTAAAAGATCATAACTCCTAATATACTTAATGGAATGACACCATACTTGGTATGCAAGTGTATCTTCGTGATGTCTACACCCTCTCAATAGTGCATGTCATTCGGATAATTTCTGTCACATTTATGGACTTGTCACCAACAAGTTTTTTGTCACCAACAAGTTTTTTTGTCACCAACAAGTTTTAAAACATCATTGGCATTGCACGAATCGTCGCAGCTTCGGCACTGTGACAGTGCACTCCAGTTTATTCAATTAACAGGAGTTTACTCTATAACCGATATTCAATTAACAGGTCAAATTTGTACTGAAGGTATGGTAAATGGTTTTGGGTTTGGAAATTATATTCAGTTAACAGGGTTATTCAGTTAGGAGATATCCAATTAAGTGGGTTCCACTGTATTAACCATACTCTAGTAAAATGTTATTATTTATTTCCAGCAGTCTTGAAAAGCTAGATTTTGGCCAGACCCTGAAAATTTGTAAAAACATGCTAAACTGGGCCTCGAAAGTCCTTAAATTCACTCTTCAACTTACGGTGGGAATTTGCAAGTGCTTGAATTGTACAACTGTGATTTCATGCTCATGTTATTTATTTATTGGGGCTTAACAACACTTTTGACAGCCAAGTTCACCTCAATGTCGGACAGTTTTACAGATGGACAAAGCTGGAATACCCGGAAAGAACTGTCAGACTCCCCAACATATTAATTTCACACAAGCAGGATTAACAGTTGTTGAAGACAGGTGCACCAGTGATGTGCAGTAAGTCTTAGTACATAGCACCACTGTGCCTCCACATGGGCAATCGGGATTAAGTGCCTTAAGGACACAATGCACTTGCCCCTGGATCAAACAGAGGACCTTTCAATTTGAAGTCCAGTGCCTTAACCGTTTACCCAACGTAACGGCTAAAACCGGCCAGCGCTGTTCTCAAAAATTGCCAATTAATTTTCAATATTTTTTCATTTTTTGTCTCAAAAACATAGGTTCGTTCCAACGAAGGGTCATAACCTATGTTTTTGAGACAAAAAATGAAAAAAAGTAGTTATTCAAGAATTTTTTTTTGCAAGTGTCGTCTGCTTTTCATGTTAGGTAAAGGGTTAACCACTGAGCCACCATGCCCCCAGGCTCCTGTTAATTGATTTAATAATGTTTTCCCTATGAGAGCTACTCTTACAGCCAATGATTGATTCCCCATTTTTATAGCCATATTTAGCCTCATAACATTCAGTATAGGTATTTAATCTATTGCTCCTTGAGGTCTGTCAAATGTGGTAAATTGGTGGTGGCTAGAGAAAGGTTCTTTTTGATAATTAGTTTTCTGTCATATCCAATGTGGCAACCATGGCAGCCATCTTGTTTTTTAGCTCACCGAAGGGAGCTCAACTTATCACTTGCCATTTGTCCGTCGTCATGAACTTTTTTCAAACGACTTCTTCTCTATAACCGCTAGGTCGATTTGCTCGAATCTTGGTATGGATGTTCATTACCATATGTCAATTCAAATTTGTTCAAATGAAATGGATATGCCCACTTGGGGCTTCATAAGGGACATAACTCCGTTAGCACCCTATGTATATTAGAGAAATCACTAAAAAAATCTTCTCCAGCACAAGTGGGAAGAATCATTTGATATTTGGTATACAGCATTATGGGGTGGATCTGATTCAAGTACCCTGGATTCATATTTGGGCTCACTGTAGAAGCCTGAATTCGAACTTAGTGCATTTTAGGCAAATTTCTTTAAAAAATCTTCTTCTCCAGATCCAGCAGGCAGAATCTTTTGATATTTGGTGTGCAGCATTGCGGGGTGTATCTGATTCAACTTTGTTCAAATCGCTCCCCTGCATTCATATTTGGGCTCACTGTTGGAGCACGAATTTGAACTTAGTGCATTTCAAGGAAATTTCTTTAAAAATCTTCTCCAGATCCAGCAAACAGAATATTTTGGTATTCGGTATGCAACATTGTGGAGTGTATCTGATTCAAGTTTGTTCAAATCGACCTCCTGGGTTCATACTTGGGCTCACTATTGGAGCCTGAATTTGAACTTGGGGCATTTCAGGCAAATTGCTTTAAAAATTTTCCTCTCCAGACCAGCAGGTAGAATATTTTTAGCTCACCTGACTTTCAGTTAGGAGAGCTATAGTGATCACTCATCCGTGAACATTGTGTTTGCGTCTTCTCCTCCCAAACCGCTGAACCAATTTAATTGATATTTGAGATAATAGTTTGTTATGACATCACAATTTGATTTTGTTCAAATCAAGATGGCTCATCCCTCGGTAGGGCCACGCCCAAAAAGTTTGCTTAAATCTTAAAAAATCATCTTCTCATGAACCAGTAGCAGCAGAGACTTGATATTTGTTGTACAGCTTTCTTTTGAGGTGTAGACTCAGATTTTGTTCACGAGAAGTTCGATGAGCTATATTTGCCTTCATTATGGGAGGGGCAAGAATTTTCGCCCCGCCCAAAATTTCTATATTTTTATACTGTACCAATGACCCAGACTTAGCTGGTGCTAACTCCAACAAAACCAGGGCCAAACACAAATTTTGCCCCCCAATCCCCAAAATTTGCATCCAAAACAAAAAGAAATCATGTCCTAAAGGACCTCCATAGTACGCCTCTACTGCGCATGCGCAGTGACGCAGTCGTCCCGAAATTGGCGCCAATTATCATTCTCTGTTTGGCCCTTCATCAGTCAACATCTCACTGATCTTTGTGCTTGTAAATCTCAGTTTAAAGGATGCCAGACACGTAATTTTTGGAGAAAATGTGATTCTAAGGAGGATAGAAGGAGGAGAGGAAAAAGAAGTGGCAAAAAATAATCAGGGCTGTACTTAAAATTTTTTGTTGAAATTATGTTAAGTTGCCTATTTTCGAGGCATGGGCCTCTTGTTGTCATTCTTGCTAATTGTTGCACTGCTTATTCAGTGTTTCCTCTCCCCTAGCCTTCTAAAGTCCCCCCTTGCAATTCTCCCATGCTTTTGGCATATTTTTGAGAAGTTTCATTTCTAAAATTTCCTGGGAGAGTTGCTTGGTTACAGAATGTTTTCTGTTATTTTCCCCATAGTTACGTTTTCACCCATGGGTGTATAACGTTTGTGTTCTGCATCTTCCATCTGATGTTCTGCAGATTCTCCCCTGGGAGTCTCTGTTTTGCATCAGATAGAGTGTAATTGATGACTGATTCCGGGCCAGTTTTTTCAGTGCCTGGAGTCATGTTTTCTAGTGTGTTTACACTGTTTGTTTTCATTGGCAACAGCCTTTTTTGAGGGGGGCTGTTTGCCTTTGTGGTAGTTTATCTCATTATAAGATACATTTATATTATCCGAAAGTGTCTCATTAATTATTTTATATAAATTTAAAATTTTTGACCACACTTTGCCATCGGATCCATCGGGGCTCAACGTTACTTTTCAGCAACTTGGGCTTCTCTGAAAAAATATTTTTTCAAAATTATTTTGTTTTGCAATTGTTTTTTCATTTATTAATGGATCATGTTATTATGTATCTTTGTGTCAGGGGTTTTTGCGAGTAACTAGGACTTATTGTTGTTCTTTCACAATGAAGGGACATTGTTCAAATTGTAATAGGAAGAAATCTTCCTCTGACTTTCATGATCATTGTATTAATTGTAGTCAGTGTTCTCGCATTAATCCCTGTCCTATATGTGAACATTGGGATGAGAAACATTGGAAACGTGTGTCACGATATGTTGTTTCTGGAGAAAGAGCGATGCCGGCTCTTTCTCCACAAGGTCACTCTACTCTCTCAGTTTCTATTTCAGAGGAACCAGAACAGGGTGATGTTTCCATGTTATCTTCTTCAAGTGTGCGTCCGTCGTCACAAATGAATTCAGAGCTAGCGGCAAAAGTGCTCATGGAGATTAGACAAATGTCGTCCGCTAGCTCGCCCGGTGTAGCGTCCATTCACCGAATGGTTCGGCAGCCGGGTTCGTCCGATGCGGTCCAAGAGGAAATTTTGGGTGATGCGAGCACTATAAACATAATAGATGCACACCCAGTGACGGCGGATAGTAAACGAGAACGGAGGAAGCCTTTTAGTCCGGTTCCTAGCTCGTCCAGGTCCAGCCGGGCCGCGAGCGAGAGAGGCCCCTCTCTCGTACAGCAACATCTGGGACCAGATGTTGTGGTACAAAATGTGTCTTTAGCGGAGCATACGTCCGTCGCTCGGGACGCTCCGTTGTATAAGCAGTCCGCAGAGACTGTTAAGGCTTCCTCTTCTCGTCGGCGCACACGACCGCACCTTGGCTGCGTGACCTCCGATATTTTGCCAGCTTCGCCGATGAAGGATTCTTCGGCGACCAGGTCACACCATCCGGCAGCCAGGGATTTGAGACCGATGGACTCCGGACGTTCGCATAGGAAAAGTATGCGGGAGCCATCTGATGCGGAGCTGCCCTCGGCGAAGCAGCGAAAGACCGCGCCTCCGCAGGTCTCGACGTCGGACATTCTAGTGCAGATAGCACAGCTTATCGCAGCATCCCAGCAGCCGACAGAAACGGTGTCGGATCGAGAATTATCCGACGGCGCTGGGTCGGTACGCTCCGCCGAAGCATCGGGGGCGGACGACCGGGAACGTCGGGAGGTCCGACCGGATGGTGAAAGGGATACGGATGAATTGGAGCTATCCCTTTGGGAACAACATAAAGCTGCCGTGGACTTCATCCGGCACTTTCTCCCTCAAGTTGTTCCGTCGGGCCAGACTGCTGCGCTTCCGGACAAGAGAATTATAGCGTCATTGGACTCTGAATTTTTTGAGCGGTTCAGGGACATCGCTCCCGAGTTTCCGTCGCAGTCCAATAATGTTGCAAGAACATTTGAATTATTGAACGACGCTATATTTAAACTTGCTTCCAGGACGGGGAAAGCAGGTTTCTTGTCCGCAAATACTCTTAACCTGCCTTTCATTAATGCAAGGAATAAATTCGACACGGCAGGACAGGGTATACCGAGAGTTCCTCTGCGTATGGACGACGAGGCGGAAGACTTAGAGCTATCATTACCGTCGTCAGCTTCTATTCCAACCGCGGTGTTGGAAACAGCTATTGCGTCTAACAGAGCCAATTTAGATGCCTTATCTTACGCAGATCACCTTACTAAGGCGTTATCACTGCGCCTTCAAGGGGAAGAGTTTCAGGATATACAGTCCTCTTTAAGACTTCTTTCAAGGGCAGTAGCTTATTCCACGTGTAACTCCGCCCTTTCAGTGGCAAATCTGGAGTTGGTTAGACGTGACGCAGCCCTAGCTACATCCACACTAGTGGATTCTAAGGTGAAGAACTCTCTTAGAGTCGCTTCGGTCTCAGGAGAACTTCTCTTTGATGGCAAGCTTTCCGCTATTTATGATAATATTAAAAAGAAAGCTAATGATTCTCTGTTGTTCAGATCCGCTCCTAAAAGGTCGGATACAGCAGACACGAATAAGGCAGGCACTTCTGGGTCTAATGCGCCCAAGAGAGGTTCCTATAGAGGTTCCGGTGCGTCCTCTTGGTCTTATTCGAGAGACCGTCAGGATAGCGACTCTCGTTCAGGACGTCCTTCAGGCCGGGACAATCGGTCGGACGCCCCGAGGTCGACGAGACGAGGTGCGGGTCGTGGAAGACGTGGTTTCTCCTACCGCAGGCCTCGCAGGTCCAGGAGGTGATGGCTTAAACCTCTATCGCGTTCCGGTTGGCGGAAGGTTGTCGAGTTTTTCACAAGAGTGGGCGTCGATTACGGACGACCCGTGGGTGAGAGGAGTGACTTCGGAAGGTCTAAAGATATCCTTCAAACGAAAGCCTCCATTAACTCGAAGTCCAAAGTGGACTCATCTTCCGTCAAATCCACAGAAAAGAGACGCTCTGTTATCAGAGGTGCAGTCTCTTTTAATGAAGAACGCGGTAGAGGTCGTAGAAAACCAGGAATCTCTGGGATTCTACAGCCATCTGTTTCTGGTTCCGAAACCAGACGGCTCGTTCCGTCCAGTCATAGATTTGAGCTGGATAAACAAGCTGATCATCGCTCCGAAGTTTTATATGGAGACGATTCGATCGGTCAGAGCGAGTATTCGGGTGAACGATTATGCAACGAGCATAGATCTCAAAGATGCGTACTTTCACGTCATGGTACATCCGACATTCCGAAAGTATCTACGCTTCGCAGTCCTAGGAGTGGTGTATCAGTTCCGGGCCATGTGCTTCGGATTGAATCTAGCACCCTGGGCTTTCACTCGGGTAATGAACTCGGTAATGATCTACTTCCGAGCTCATTCGTCTGCGGTAACGTCGGCCTACCTGGACGACATTCTTCAGAGGTACGGCAACGAGTTAACGCTTCAGAACGATGTTCAGAATCTTCTTCTATTGCTCCGACGTCTCGGTTTCATAGTAAACGAGGAGAAGTCGGATCTGGTGCCGTCCAAGTCATTCACTCATCTGGGAATGAGCTTCGAGACGCACAACAATCTCGTTCGTCTGCCGTTAACCAGAGCGAAGTTAGTCAGTTGTTACGCTCGCTATTGTCTGCATGCAGACAAAGTCACGGCGAGAGAATTTATGAGACTGATAGGTCTGTGCGGAGCCTCCGCGGATCTCATTCCGATGGGGCGGCTACGCACACGTCCTCTTCAAATTTTCCTGACTCAGAATTGGAGTGTGAAAATTCATTCGCTCGATGTAGACGTTCTCTTGTCAGATCAAGTGAAACAAGAGATTCAGACTTGGGCAAACATTCAGTGGTTAACTCAAGGAGTTCCGCTGCAGTTGCCGGATCCGAGTTTTACCATTATGACGGATGCCAGTCAAACAGGTTGGGGTGCATCATTAATCCCAACGGATTCGAGATGCCAGGGTCTTTGGGATCCGCAATTCCTGTGCAAGCACATAAACATCAAGGAAATGATGTCAATTTGGCTTGCGTTACGTCACTGGATGGACATTATTCACGATGCTCATGTCCAAATCCTATCCGACAATACGACAGTAGTGGCGTATATACGGAATCAGGGAGGCACTCATTCAGTTCCGTTGTTCAATCTAACGGAAAGAATCCTTCTGTTTGCGTTGGAACATCACGTTCTTCTTTCGGTCCGTCACATACCGGGTCGTCTGAATGTGCTAGCAGACTCCCTTTCACGAAAGGGTCGCTTGTTGCCGTCGGAGTGGACTCTCAACAAACAAGTATTCAATCAGATTTGCTACCAATGGGAACGGCCAATGATAGACTTATTTGCGACACATCTCAACAATCAGTTGCAGACGTATGTGTCCCCGTGTCCGGATCCAAGAGCATTTGCAGTAGACGCTCTGTCGATCCCTTGGGACGGAATGATAGGATATGCGTATCCTCCAGCGCCGTTAATTCAACAAGTATTGCTAAAGATAAAACAATCTCAATGCAAGATTCTGTTGGTAGCATCTCTGTCGCCACAGAGACCGTGGATAAATCTACTCAGGTGTCTGTTGTGGGACCTACCGCGGAAGCTTCCTCCACGAGAGGATCTTCTTTCGCAGGGGAAATCGTGTCAACTCCATCACAACCCGCAAGGTCTCAACCTTCACGTTTTTCCGTTGTGCGGTCCTTCTTGCATGGCAAGCACTTTACAGGACGAGCAGTGGACGCGATTTCTAACTGTAGGAGGACCTCCTCTTCGCTAAACTATGCGGCTAAGTGGAAGGTTTTTCGTCGTTGGTGTAGGGATCATTCTGTAGATATATTTGATCCCTCTATACCAGACATTGCAAACTTTCTAGTATACTTGTTTGACGAAATCAAACTGCAACCTGTTACTATAAAGGGTTATAGATCTATGTTATCTGATACCTATGCACATCATGATAGTTTAGAAATTGGATCTAATGTCTCTTTATCGAAATTGGTTAGAAACTTTTCGATAAATAGACCCAGAACTCTTAGATTAATTCCTAAGTGGAATTTAGCTTGGGTTCTCCTTAAATTGAAGGAAAAGCCATTTGAACCTCTTGGGACAGTAGATTTCAAATTCTTATCTTATAAGACAGCTTTTCTCTTAGCTTTCTCTTCTGCCAGAAGAGTCAGTGAGCTTCATGCACTATCGGTGGATGATTCTCATTATCGTAGTGTTGGGAACACTATCACCTTCACTACTAATGTAGGTTTTTTAGCTAAGAATCAGGCTCCTAATAAATATCCGGAACCTATTGTTATTAAGGCTCTTCCATCTTCAGACGGGCGTAGGCCTTTACTCTGTCCTGTTAGAGCACTACGTATCTATAAACAGAGATCTCAGTTCATCAGAAAGGGACGGAAACGTTTCTTTCTGTCTTTGATGCCTAATAGAAAGGACATTTCAGTCCATTCTATTGCTAGATGGATTCAGTTAACTATCCGTACTGCTTATGAAGATTTATCTTCTTCTCAGCAGTCTGTGCTTAAGATTTCTGCTCATGAAGTAAGAGCTCTTTCTACTTCCTGGGCTTATGCTAATAGTGTTGCTATTACAGATTTAATGAAGGCTGCTTATTGGTCTCAGCCATCCACATTTACTAATTTTTATCTCAGAAATATTGAGTCCATTTCTGGAGACCTGCATTGTTTAGGTCCGTTATCTGTTGCTCAGAATGTCGTCCACTAAACAGTTGCAACTATAGTTATGCAGGCTTTCTGTTCCGGCAGTGACTCCGTCCGGCTGCCCTCTTCGCTCTGGGCTATTTGACCCAGGGCAAGGGGAAGGGGGGGGGGGGGGGGGGGGGGGGCGGGGCGGGTGTTCCCTTAGGTCACCTGCTTTATAGTGAAAAGCAAGGGAATGCCTCCTCCAAGACAGTATTTCTGAGTCGCTTCCGGGATGGTTTTAAAGTGTAATATTAATGTTTAATTTCATTCATGTCTTATTTTTAAAGTGTAGCTCGGTGTGAAGCATTTGTATATGTCAAGTGTCAAACGGGCTTTAATATACAATACTCGGACACTTTTAAATGATTATAAAGAGTCTCAATTCTCTGGACTACTTTATTTATTGGCTTGCTTTAAAAATAATTAGTATAAGGGTTATACTGGATGTTAATAGAGAACATGAATGTTATTGTGCTCAATTTTTAATATTAAATAAGAAAGATACATGTAAAGCCTAATACTCCTTTTCTCCTTAAGGGGTTACCTCTTTACTATATAATTGAGCTTATTGGATTTTCCTCTATGTCCTAGGCCCTCCAGCCTGTTTACTATTCAGCTAAGTCTGGGTCATTGGTACAGTATAAAAATGTTAAAAAATTTATAGTAATTTATATATTTTTTATACTTACCAATGACCCAGACGGGGATGGCCCTCCCTGAGTTGGGAACTCTTGCCTCCCCGCTGAGTACATAGCGCTGACCAGGCACTGCCAGTAAGAATGATAATTGGCGCCAATTTCGGGACGACTGCGTCACTGCGCATGCGCAGTAGAGGCGTACTATGGAGGTCCTTTAGGACATGATTTCTTTTTGTTTTGGATGCAAATTTTGGGGATTGGGGGGCAAAATTTGTGTTTGGCCCTGGTTTTGTTGGAGTTAGCACCAGCTAAGTCTGGGTCATTGGTAAGTATAAAAAATATATAAATTACTATAAATTTTTTAACTTTTCAAACCGAGAGGCAGATTTGAACCAAATTTAATATGAGGGCTTATTGGGGCATAAGTACTTAATTTATGTCCAAAAATTTTTCCTGTCGCCCCTTGGGAACTGCAGGAGCTAAAAATAGAAAAAAATTAAAACACCTATTTGTCCAAAAATTTTCCCGCCGGCCCATGGGAACCGCAGGAGCTACAAATAGAAAAAAATTAAAACACCCATATCTCCAAAACTACATGGCACACTGAGAATTCTTATTTGTTGTGAAGCTTCCTTAGGACCAACAGAATGGAATGGTAAAAAAAAATTGCTATCGGTTTTATCATGGGGTACTTTTTGGGGACTTTGAAAAAGTGCTGAGTCAGCAATATTTAACACTGTGGGTAATGGGAAAAACATTTAACACTACTTTTCTCCCAAACCACCGTTCCAAAAGCTTTCAGATTTCACATATAACATCTTTGCAAGATTGTTTCATATGTTTATTGAAATCAATCCCCTGGGTCCATATTTGGGCTCTCTATGGGAGCCCAAATGTTTAAATTAGTGCAGTATGAGGAATATTCTTTAAAAATCATCTTCAGATCTACCAATAAGAATCTTTTGATATTTGGTATGCAGCATGCTTATGGGGGTGAGATTCACTTTTGTTCAAGTCAAGTCCCTGGGTTCATATTTGGGCTCACTGTGGGAGCCTGAATTATAACTTAGTTCAAAATGAGGAATTTTCTTTAAAAATCTTCTTCTTCAGATCCAGCAGTCGGAATGTTTAGATATTTGGTATGTAGCATCCTTAGGGGGGTGAGATGCAAATTTGTTCAAGCCATGTCCCTAGGTCCGTATTTGGGCACACTGTGGGAGCTCGAATTGTAACTTGGTTCAAAATGAGGAATTTTCTTAAAAAATCATCTTCTTCAGATCCAACAGTCGGAATATTTTGATATTTGGTATGCAGCATCCTTAGGGGGTTGATATTCAAGTTTGTTGAAGCCAAGTCCCTGTGGGAGCCCAAAATATAACTTGGTTCAATATGAGGAATTTTTCTTTAAAACTCTTCTTCCTAAAAGTCAGCGGTCGGAATGTTTAGATATATGGCATGCAGCATTCTTAGAGGGGTGGGATTCCAGTTTGTTCAAGGCAAGTCCCTGGGTTGATATTTGGGCTCCCTGTGGGAGCCTGAATTATAACTTAGTTCAATATGAGGAATATTTCTTCAAAAATCTTCTTCACATCCACCTGTCAGAATCTTTTGATATATATGAAAACAGCATCCCACTGGAGGGTGAGATTCAAGTTTGTTCAAGCCAAGTCCTTGGGTTCATATTTTGGCTTCCTATGGTAGCCTGAATTATAACTTAGTTCAATATGAGGAATATTCTTTAAAAATCTTTTTTTTTTAGATCCACTGGTCTGAATCTTTGGATATTTGGTATAAGTTTTTCTAAGGAGGGGCAGATGCAACATGTTGAACTCAATTCCCTGGGTTTTATATTCAGGCTTCCATGTCAGGTGAGCACCCTCAGGCCCCCTCGGGCCTCTTGTTTTATTTTCATCTTTGCACGCCTGCGCAATAACTTGAAAATGAAATTCTACATAGATCCTACTTTTTGTGTGACTAGAGAAAGGTTCTTATCGATAATCAGTTTTCTACCATATTCAATATGACCACGATTGCAGCCATCTTGGGGCTTTTGTCATATCTGCATTTCCACAAAATACCTTGAAATGCAATTCACCACGGCTCCTATTTTGTGTAGTCTATTAGTAGTGGCTAGAGGGAGGTTCCTTTTGATAATCTGTTTTCTGCCATTTCCAATATGGCAGCCATCTTGAATTTTATGTCATTTTTGCTAGTGGGTCCATGTGATAAGGCCACACAAAGTAGATCTTCTGTTTCTCAGGCCATTATTTGAGAAATTGCATGGGGGCGAACGTTTTTTTATTTTATTTTTTATTTCAGTAATTTCTTTTTGCCATCAAAAGTTCATGTTCTTGGTTCAAGTTTTAGGCCTCATAATCTACAGAATAGCATGGGTGGTGGTGTATTTCATCCCTTGAGTGCAAGAAGGCTTTGCAATGCTAAAGCATTGCAAAGCCTTCTTGCACTCAAGGGACAAATTCATCAATATTTTTAACTTGGGTAAAATATCAGACATAAACTATTTAATTTTTATTTTTTTAAAGTTTAAATTGGTTATAAAAAGAGAGCATGCGGCAGCCAAAAGGACCATGTGGGAGGGCCTGAGAAACAGATTTTTTATTTTTTTAGGCCTAACTTTCAATAATTATAAACTGTAATTAAACTTTGTGTGAGCAATTATATTTACAATGTTGAGGTCAGTATTTGAATTTGTCTGTTCCAGCAAATTTGTGCTGAATCATGCCCTATTTCCAACTTGGAAAATTATATTTTTTCCTTGTCTGCACTATAACTTGACTAATTTTGAATAGATTGTAGCCTAACTTGGTGTAAACAATTATCTGAATAATACTGAGGTCAAGTTCAAATGTTGGTCCCATCTGAGATGACCATTTTACTTGTGTGCCCATCCATCTGTCCATTTGTTCATCCTTTAACTTTTGTTGATTCACCCGATAAATGAAGTTTTTTTTCGCTGCCGTATAATGATGACACCGCCTGGCTGAACACTTGTTGTGTTTTGATATTTTGCATGGTGGATTTTTTATGTACTCGATTGTGCAATTTCCTGCAATGCATGTTGAGGCAAACAAGATACATCATTCATTGTAGCTTTACAAGTTACAAAGAAATGATAAATGATTTCCAGTACCACTGAAATAGTCTGTCAGATGCACATGTGTTCATTTCTTGGGACGTTTGTGATTTTTATCACTACTGCAATAGTAGTAATACAAGCTCTTTTATCGGCGAATTGTTATTGCTACTGATATTGCTGTTTGTAGTGGTATTTTTTGGTGAATGGTAGATAAATCATTTTATTTCCTAATGAAACAGAATACTACATTTTGATTGGCTGAGAGGTACTGTGTAACTTGCAATCCACAGTAGGTTTTTTTTTTTACACTATGGTTAACCAAGGTGCAAAAACAAGAATACACAATAGCAGGCTATATGTCTAAAAAAAGTATACATTTGTGATTATTAATTCATTCCTTCTGCTTGGTTATGTTTGTTTATGTTGGGACAAAAATAAAAATACAGGAAATTTAATATTTATATGCAATAAAATATTAAAGATATGGATGTCATTGGAACTGGCTCATTGAGCCAGTTGCAATGACATCCATATTTGTCTGGCTTTATTAAGAAACTGACAAAGTACAAATTTTCTGTCAGTTTTTTCCCACAATTTAGGTTAAAATATTAAGTACACCAAAATTCTTGGAAATAAATCCATTATCCTTGTGTTTTCCAGGGTGTATGGGAGTTTACACCGGTCTGGGAACTCCTACAGTATGTGGAGAGTGTATTGTCACTGAATCACCTACAGAGTGGAGATTCCACCTAAGAAATAATTGCAAATTTGTTGCAAAGCATAACAAGCACAAGCAAAGTACCAGCCAGTGGACCTCCGGGTTATACCCGGAGGTCCATTGGCTAAAACATTGCTTATGTTTTTTGTCCACATGTGCAGAATTTCAAAGTGATACTTTGGGTGATAACTCCACTCCCCAGGTGATTTAGTTACAGTCCACTCTCCACGTACTGTACATCCTTTGGCTTTGCCTCAGGGTGTGTGAGTTCCCAAACCAGTGTAAATTCCCATGCATCCTGGAAAACACAAGGATAACTAATATTTTATAATCATTTCAAGGAATCTTACTTCATTTCATTTCTTAATATTTTCAGTGCTCTTGACAAATGTCCCATGGTGTTACACAGGTTATTAACGAGAATCAACTCCACATTCAGTAAAGAAATTCCTGACTGTTTACCAACATTATCAACTACTCTGGAATTATTAAGACTGTTTGTAACTATAGAAATGCCGGAGGAAGAAATTTCTGTGATAAGGACTTATGTGTTTTCATACCAGGAATTACAGAATATTTTGAACTGGAATGGTGAGAATAACCACCCACTGTATGAATTAGAGAAACTATTAGAGGTACAAACATTTCTTCTAATCAGTCCAACTATCTTGTTTGTATTGGATCCATGCGTGCTGAACTTGTGCAACTCTTCTTAGAAATTGATATGTTTATTTGGTAGGATATTGACTTTCAGCAGCCTGGGTCATATCATGTTGGGTAGTTTTATAGCTGAAGAAATCCAGAGAGAACCATTAACCTTTTACCCAACATAACGGCCAAAATTGTCGGCACAATTCACAAAAATTACCATTCAATTTTCATAATTTTTTCAATTTTTGCCTAAAAAAAAAGCTTGTGACCCATCACGAGTGGCTATAAGCTACTTTTTTGATGCAAAAGATGAAAATATTAGTTATTCAATAATTTTGTTTGCAAGTGTCGTCTACTAGGCTCTCCATCTTACTAACCAAGCCAAGTCTCTCCACAGGAACTCCAGGAAATGAACCAGTGCTTGTTTACTTTAGTAATCGAGCTCGGTTTTACTTGTAAAATAGGTCCTAGTAAGCAGTGCTCAGGGTAGAAGTCCTCTAAAATGGGCAACGTGGGTATAAAAGATTGACTAAACTTGACTTTCTCTCCATATTGCTGTCACAATTAGCCATTGTGCAGAAATTTGTGACCATAACCCTCAGCACTCTGATGTCAAAATGGTAAAGTTTTCAACAGAAGATATTTCCCATAATTACAGTTTGATATTTAACCAAATATTCCTTGTTTGACAGAGCTCTGGGAGCTCTGTCAAACAAGATATAATCGGTTAAATTCATAGTTAAACAAGAGAAAAACAAAGTAATTGGAGAAAATTCTCTTGCACCACCAGTGTGCTAGGGGTTAAAACCCTATTTTTGACTGACACAACCTCAAAACAGATGTCTTCGACTGACACTACCTCAAAACAGGTGCCTTCAACATGCCATCATAATGAGGTTTTGCTGACCGTAGGCAAACTATCTAGGCTGGGGTTTCTAGTTACAGACTTGGCTGTCTATTAAGGCACCCAAGACTCGACTGGAAATCACTGCTAAGCCACTGGATGTTTCAAGGCTTCCGCTGGTGGGATTCAGGATACTTATCCAGGCCCTTGAGGGCTAAACACCAACAAATAATAAATAAAAGCAGAATCAGCAGCGGTTGAAGGGAAAGTGCACCATCGACATGCAGTACATCTTAGTACACAGTGCTACTGGGCCAGAACATGGGCCATCGGGATTAAGTGTCTTACCCATGGATACAATGCAAATGACATGAATCAGGACCAAACTCTCAACCTTTCAGCTTAAAAGTGCTGTGCTCGAGCCACCAGATTCACAGCAACTTGATATAACCTTGTACACACATGTACAGTAGCACAGTTTTGAACCTTGTTAGATGAATATCAACTTGTCCATGTCCGTGGACAAAAATGTTCAGTTGATGCTAATATTTAATTTATCAGTATGTATTTATTTCCCTAGTCTGGTCATAAGTTGAGTATTTAACTGGTAGAGTGCTAAATTACTTTTCAAAGGTGATTTTGTAACATGCATGATCTTTTTCAAAAGTATTATGCCATCAAAAAGGGGGCCTTTGTTTAGGAAGATTAGGTTCATAAATAATTGTTTGGCAACAATTTATTGGAGACTGCCCTCTGGCACTTTCCAATAAATTGTAACCAAACAATTGAATGTCTCTTCCCAATAAATTGTAACAAAACAATTGAATATAAATATTTTTCTTGCTACTGTCTAGCAAACACCAAGCTAATGTATACAGTGTAAAGCCACTATAGTGCCTTTCAGCACTTTTCATAAAAGCCATGATAATGGTTTTTTTAGCACTCAACCAGTTAATCCCATACATTTTCCCTACAGGTCCTTAGAAGTGTTATAAAATGAAAGAATTTTAAAACAGAAATTCTGGATCCTTGAAGCTTCCCGGAAAACATTCAGTTTATCCTCTAAACACCAGTCTTTCGATTTTAAGGCGAGCTGTTTCTCTTGGGTGCCATTCCTCCTGTAGTTTTTACTTTTTGTGAGTAGACAACCGTGCTCCTTGGTTCCACCCAACAAGTTATTAATCCTTAACTAACGAATTGGTTACAACCAGCATCATTGTCCTCCCTCCATCCATTTGTCTTTCTGTCTCTCTGTCTGTCCGTCCATCCACCCATCCGTTAACTTTTGTTTGCCCACGTTATAACTTGAAAACAATACATCCAACAGATACTGTTTTTTTATGGTTGATTAGTCATGACTAGAGGATGGTTCCTTTCAATAACCAGCATCAATGTCCGTCCGTCCGTTAACTTTTATTTGTCCATGCTATAACTTGAAAACAATACATCCAACAGATACTGTTTTTTATGGTTGATTAGTCATGACTAGAGGATGGTTCCTTTCAATAACCAGCATCAATGTCCGTCCGTCCGTTAACTTTTTTTATGGTTGATTAGTCATGACTAGAGGATGGTTTCTTTCAATAACCAGCATCAATGTCCGTCCGTCCGTTAACTTTTATTTGTCAATGCTATAACTTGAAAACAATACATCCAACAGATACTGTTTTTTATGGTTGATTAGTCATGACTAGAGGATGGTTCCTTTCAATAACCAGCATCAATTGCATTCGCACCCGTCTCATTTCCAGGACTGTCACCTCCCATTTTCAAAATCGAAAGACTGCAAAGGCCAAAAAAAAGGTTATAAATCTGTTTCTCAGACCCTACCACATGGTCCTTTTGGCTGCCACATTCTCTCCTTTTATAACCAATGCAAAACTTAAAAAAATAAAAACTGAATGGTTTAAGTATGATGTTTTACCCAAGTTAATAAAATTGATAAAATTGTCCCTTTTGTGCAGCAAGTCTTTGCTTTGCTCAAGCATTGCAAAGCCTTGTTGCACTCAAGGGACGAAATACACCATCACCCATGCTATTCTGTAGATTATGAGGCTTAAAACCTAAAACAAACCAAGAACATGAACTTTTGATGGCAAAGAAATAATATAAAAAATAAAAAATAAAATAAAAAAACGCCAGCACACATGCAATTTTACAAAAAATGAAAAACAAGAACTATTTGTAAGGCCTACACACTGAGGTCAGAATAACAAACTTTCAGGCATCAAATTCTTATCATAATTGAACAAGGAATTAAACCATTTCAATTTTCATCATTGAAAATTTGCACGTTGGAATTTTGATACTTCGACATCATCATGCTCAGAGTTTACAGAGCTGTTCAATTTACCAAAAAATAACCAGTTCTCTACTATGTCGTTATAATTTCAGTATCAAATCCCTTAGATTTTCAGGGCTCATACAGATCCTTGAAAGTGTTAACAAGTGCTTGATTTCAAAACTGAAATCTCTGAACCTTGAAGATGTTTGAAAACCGTACTTTATTAGAGAAAGTCTTTGAAAAATACATTTTGTTAATGATAGCACAGTGGCTCCGTAATTACCACTTTGGACTTTGATTCCTGCTGGAGGTAACTGCATTGTGTCCTTGTACAAAACACTTAACTGGTAGAGTGCTAAATTATTTTTGGCCATCAAAATTTATTCACTTATCTTTGCCTTGTTACACTTTATGGGAGAGTGCCTGTAGGCACTCTCCCATAAACTGTAACAAGGCAAAGCCTTACAGACTGAATAATTTAACTTCAAAGATAATACAAAGCACTTCCTCTGAGTATGAAGCCTTCAAGTTGCGGTACCTTCACCTCAGTATAAAGCCCAAATATGGGCTTCCAGCACTCTACCAGTTAATCCTGATTGCTCACATGAAGGCATGGTGGGGCTGTATACGAAGGCATATTGCACATGGATGGTGCACTTGTTTTCAACCAATGCAAACCCTGCTTGTGTGGAGTTGGTATGTTGGGGAGTCTGACAGTTGCTAGCCATTGCTTGGTGGTTCTCTCCAGGTACTCCAGTTTCCTTCACCTGAAAAACTCTCCGACAAGTGGTGACCCTGCTGTCAAAAATGTCATTAAACCCCAGTAAATAAACATAAAAAATACATTTTGATAATTGTTTGGCTTGAGTTGCTGAAAATGTATTCATAAGAGCTGGTATTTGTGTATTTATGAACTTTGGTATTTTTGTATATTTGTTGCATTAAATTACAATTTTCATCCACTAAAATAATACCTGACACTTATTTGTTGGAGACAGGGAGCGCGGTAGCTCAGTGGTAGACTGTTAGACCTCTATGCTAGAGGGTCCCGAGTTCGATCCCCATCCGGGACGACCCGTTGTGTTCGTGGGCAAGGCACTTTATCCTGGTTGACTACATGGGGGCATGATGGTGCTGTGTACTGTGTACTAAGGCGTACTGCACATCAATGGTGCACATGTCTTCAACCCCTGTAACCCTGCTTGAGCAGAGCTTGAACAGAGAATGTTGAGGCGCTGACGGTTGCTTGGCGGATCTCTCCGGGCACTCCGGCTTCCTCCACCTGTAAAACTGTCATGGTCATGATTAGCCATTGTGCATAAGTATGTGACCTTAAACACCAATAAATAAATATGTGGGACAGATCTTCCCAGGTGACTGCCTATATAGGCAGCCAAGATTTCACTGGATGCCCCTAAGACAAGATGTTGTTATCTTACTGTGAGGGAACAAAAAAATAAAATTCTCTAGACATTTTAAGGACACTTTTAGAATCGATGACACAAAACAGATAAACATTTTGCAAGAATCATAGTTTATTCTCACTGTTTTCCTTGCGAGAATCAATTCTGATTCTTAACTGGTAGAGTACTGGAAGTCCGTATTTGGGCTCTATTCTGAAGTGCAGGTGCCACAACTTAATGGTTTCATATTCTGTGAATGTGCTTCATATTATTTTTGAATTGAAATTATTTAGTCTATGAGGATTTGCCTTGTTACAATCTATGGGAGAGTGCCTAGTGGCACTCTCCCATAGATTGTAACATGGCAAAGAAACATGGACAAATTTGGATGACCAAAAGTAATTTAGCACTCGACCAGTTAAATAAATTTTACTCCCAGAAAGCTCACGTGTGTTGGTAGATATGATTTGCTTACCAATAAGTGTTTTGTTAGAGTTATTGGAGAATAAACTCTCCAATGAATTATGATAAAATGTTCAAAGAAACAAAATGTTTGCTTTTAGCTGAAAAAATAAAGCACATCGCAGAAATCTGAAAACGTTGTTGCACCAACATATTCCATTGACCCACAAATCCTGAGATTAATTTTGTGAGAATAACTTGCATGTATATACATGTACCCAGCTGCAGATGACTTTCACAGTGTTTCTGCAATAATAATGTGAAAACACTGTCAAAATAAATGCAGCTTACCAGTAGAGTTCTCAAGGAAAAATAACTTGGAACAACTTTTTCAGTGCTATATAAAAGGGGCAGTTTTTGGCTGCCTGGGAATTTCAGGGTGAAAGCCCAAATACTGGCTTCTAGCAGCATGAAGGTAGTCATGTAATAAATTTAACATATAACTTCTCTGTTTTCTCGGCTTATTACCGTTTCATATTTTCAGTAAATATTAATTAGTGCTTCATAATACCTTCAGTTGATTTGATTGAACAGTTTCAAAGGAATGCTTTCTGGTTGGTTATCACCGAAAAGATCTGTGTCAATTTGATGTGGTTATGACATATGACTGCGTGCAGCTCTGGCACGTCACAGTCAAAAGCATGATGTTCAAGGTGAAATTCCATTCTTTAACCCTTCTTTTCTATCTAAAAGATGTGCTTCTGGTAACTGTGGTGTCATATGATAAACAGAATGAAATTCTTCTTTTGGTCACTTGATATTTATGAAACTTGTCTATGAATTTGCCTGTTTTGCCTTGCCAGAGGCTTGGCAAAGAGGAAATTTCTTCGAAATCGTTTCATAAATATTGTGTGACCAAAACACTTATTCTATATCCTCTATATAAATATTATAGTAGTGTGTTGAGTGATTCATTACGTGTACAGTCCATTTAAAATTAAGCTCTCCTCTGTACCAAGTAATTGCGTAACAGATTGTCTAAAAATAGAACACACTTGGTGCTGGAAATGCTTACAGGATAGCTATGGTAATTACCGGTACTCCAAAAGCAGAACTGCAGTTGTCAATGATAATCCTATTATCAGTCAGGTGTGTGGATTCATTGTATGGGACAAGTGCTTCGAACAGAAATGCTCTATGAATAAAAAACTCATTAATTAATGACTTTTAAACTTCTAACAAGTACAGTGTGGCTGCCATGGACTGGTCACTTTCCACGGGGTGGTCAGTATTTCCACAGACACAATAATATATTGCAAATACTTATTATAGGAATGCAACCCAGTACTTCATTAATTAAAATTTTGCTGATGAGGTTTTTTTACTACCTGGTAAACGTAATTCGGCATGATCTTGAAATCGGTCACCTCTGATGTGTGGTTATTCCGGCGGTCTGTAATTAGCCATGGAAAAGGGGTTCTCAACCCACGATGACAATGTGTTTGCTGGGTGTGACAAAATGCAGTTTTAAATGGAGTGTACACAAAATGTTAAATGGAGTTTATATTTATTGTAGATGTGTGGAAAAGATGATGAAATTCTTCTGGAAAGTATAAGTTCAATAATAAAATTGTTGAAAAATGAAGAAGATACAAGTGGAAGTAATAAACCAGGTAATTAATAAAATATTACATGCTTTTCCATGGAATTACATAAGTCAAGTGAAAAAAAAATCATATCTTCACTCCTGAGGCTAAATGAAGAATACCCCTGAACTGTTTTTGACTTATATTAATTTATTTGTGTTTCTCTGTTTTCTTGTTTTGTGAAATTTTGTTGTTGATTTTCCTTATATCATAATTGTTATATCAGGCCTAAAAAAAAGTTAAAAATCTTTTTCTCAGGCCCTCCCACATGGTCCTTTTGGCTGATGCAGTCTCTCTTTTTATAACCAATGCAAACTTAAAAAAAATAAAAATTAAATGGTTTATGTCTGATATTTTACCCAAGTTAATAAAATTGATAAATTTGTCCCTACAGTGTAACAGGCCTTCTTGCACTCAAGGGGTGAAATACACCACCACCCATGCTATCCTGTTAATTATGAGGCCAAAAACATAAAACAAACCAAGAACATGAACTTTTGATGGCAAAGAAGCATGGTTATAGGTTTAGTGAACAAGCCAGAAAATAAGCAGACTATCAGCTGCAAAATGAGGTCCCCAGAGGGAGAATTTGGTGATGCTACCCTGCACAGCAGGGTAGCATCACCAAATTTACCCTCTGTGAACCTCAATCTGAATCAAGGTCTCAAACATAAACAGAAAGAGGTACCCATAGGATAAACTGGCCCATTGTATGGGATAGCATCAGCAAATTCACCCTCTGGGGACCTCATTCTGTAAATGACAGACTGCTTATTTTCAGGCTTGTCAATGATTTACAGATTCAGTTTTATATTCCTGTTCATCGGGAATTAAGCAAATTTGAATGCAAGAAAGAAAAGATCCAACTTTTGCAAGAATCAAAATGACATAATTCTCATTCTATTTTACTGTTTAGAAATAAATTTACAAGAATTAGATACTGTGATTCACATGAAATTCTGCCTGTGTGGCTTCACTTCAGTATTAGAACACAATTTCACTTTTACATAATGGCTCTCCTACTACATGCTTGTGAATTATGGTGAACAAAATGAAATTATTATTCAAGAGAGATTAGATGTTAGCATCATAGTTTGTCTGAACTTATAAATTGGTGGTGGGATTGTACTCCTGAAACAGAGGCATGGTGAACGTTCAACCATTCCCGATCATTCTATTTTGGGTGACATGCAGGAGAACAGGAATTTTGTTTATCCCTAATTTTCTTTACTTTAGCAACAATTGCCTGAGGTGAAAGTCCCTAATGTAGACAACATTGGTTTTAACTGCTTGTATGCTGCTGGCTGATATTCCTGCCTGGGACAGAAAATCTCTTGCCACTAAAATGATAGTAATTTGGACACTTTTAACCAAATTTTCCACAGTATATTGTATCAACTGTTTTGTTCAGTAATTTCTTAAATTAAATTGTATTGAATTCACAGTAGTCATGAGTAGATTTGATGAAAAATTCATGTTAATTTTACTCAAGGAATTTAGTGAAAAAGTCCATTCAGCTTATAGCAGTAAAATTTGATTAAATTTTCCAAAATTTTACTTTTTCAGTGCCAAGAGAAATCCTGTCCTGGGCAGGAATATCTTCCGGAAGCATGTCAGGAGTTAAACACCGATAAATTAATGAATAATTTTTGTGTTTTTTTCAGAAATCGTGGAACCAACATTACCATCTCTAGAATCTTTATCCACTTTATTTGATATGCGAGCTGTATTTATGATCAGTGATGCTGATGATGAGAGACTAAGCCCCACATATTGGTTAGCCAATCCATTATCAGAGGATCCTGACCAAGAATCAGACCTTGTTCGGTGTAATCTCGAGGAACTGTGTTCAAAATACTGTAATGATTTCAATTTGGAGGAAGAATTGAAAAAGGGGTCTGTCCCTACCCCAGAAGACAGAGTGAAACCTAAGAGATTGAGGTTAGTTTCATATTTATTTTTCGGTTTAATTTTGATCATACAGAGTGGAATTTAAGTGACTTAATTCTTTACCCGCAAAGTATTTTCAAGATATTTTTCATCAAATCTAATCATGGCTGCTGTGAAGCAGCCATGACTAGATTAGAGGAAAAATTAATCTAACTGTAACACCAGAAATCATTGGTAAAAACCATGATTAAATGGGCCCATATTTTACTTACTTGAGTGACAAGAGAAACCTTGTGCTGGGCAGGAATATCCACCAGCTGCATGCAAACAGTTGGTTTATTTATTTTTCTCAAAAGTTGGATGATCAGCAACTGGGGAGGGGGAGGGGGTCATACAATGGAAAATTCAGAGCAGGCATACCTCCAAACTAAGATCCTCTAGCCATGTCCCTAATGTTGATATGCAATTTGCATTTTCTCAGAATTCTGCATCTTCTTTTTAGCTCGCCTGACTGAAAGTCAGAGTTAGCTATTGTCATCACTTGGCATCTGACGTCAATCATCTGGCATCCATCGTCTATTAATTTTGATTATCAGTCTTCTTCTGAACCACTGAACCAAACCCAGCCAAACTTGGCATGAATCATCTTTGCGGATAACCTTCCAAATCAGACATGCAGATTTCACGGAAACGCTTGTTCCGTTTCTGTGCAAAAAGCGTTTCCGTGCAGATTCATTCAGGGCAAATTCATGGAAAGGAAAAACTGGTTCCCTCAAATTTTTTATCATTATGCTTTTCATCAAGAGACACTTAAAACACATTAAAAGTTTTCTGCCAAGACTAAAATTGTATCATTTGTCATTGGTGAAACATTGATCATAACAGTATCAACATTGCACTTGTTTCGACAATCTCAGTCAATCCAGTTTGTTCAGCATGCGTGTTTTTAACAGTGTCTGATTCTTAATTACTAAAGTTGAATGCACCCAATGTTAGTGTGTTTGACAACAAAACTGTGTCATTGAAAACAATAACAAAATCACTTTTTATCACTGAAACTGATGATGAGGGGAAAATATCTTTGCTCAAATGCAAGATACGTTCTTCCAATATTACAGTGCTCTGTGCAGAACCAAGGAGACGAGGTGTGCTCACGCTTTATTTATAATCAAGGTTTACAGACATTTTGCCGCAATCATTTCAATACCGTTACTTTCCTAAACAGGATGTTTAGCACTTGAATGTTTTGCGCTTCCCGAATCAGAATACATGGATGTTTATTTAATTTTTTTTTTTTTTTTGTTCAACTTTAAAGTAAAAACCGAAATAATTATTTCATTGTCCTACAATTATAATTGTTTTTAGGGTTTTTTTTCATCTTTTTCACTTGCAAGTAAAGTTGTACACACTCATCTGAGTCATCATTGTCTCAGTTCATCTGTCACAATTAAATTGAGTGTTCAAGACAGAAATGAAAAAACAAATAACTTTCTTCACTTGGCCGGGTGGGTGGGCAGGCGGGCGTAAACAATTGGTTTCCAGATGATAACTTGATAATGGTTCAACCCATATTCATGAAACTTCATAGGTAGGTTGGTATTGGTGAGAGGAAGAACCCTATTAATTTTGGACTTGCTTGGGCAAAGGTCAAGGTCACAGTGACCTTAAACATAGTAAATTGTAAACAATTGGTTTCCGGATGATAACTTGACTATGGTTCAACCCACATTCATGAAACTTCATATGTAGGTTGGCCTTCATAAGAGGAAGAACCTATTCATTTTGGACTCCCTAGGACAGAGGTCAAGGTCACAGTGACCCTGAACATAGTAAATCAAAACAATTGGTTTCCGGATGATAACATGATAATGGTTTGACCCATGTTCATGAAACTTCATAGTTAGGTTGGCATCAGTGAGAGGCAGAACCCTATTTATTTTGGACCCGCTAGGTGGAAGGTCAAGGTCACAATGACCTTCAACATAGTAAATCGTAAACAATTGGTTTCTGGATGATAACTTGATAATGGTTTGACCCACATTCATGAAACTTCATAGGTAGATTGGCCTAGGTGAGTGGAAGACCCCTATTTATTTTAGACTCACTAGGCCAAAGGCCAAGGTCACAGTGACCTTGGAACATAATAATTCGTAAACAATTGGTTTCCAGATGATAATTTGACAATGGTTCCACCTACATTCATGAAACTTCATAGGTAGGTTGGCATTGGTGCAAGAAAGAGCCCTATTTATTTTGGAATCACTAGGTCAAAGGTCAAGGTCACAGTGACCCTTCACATAGTAAATTGTTTCCGGACGATAAGTTGATAATGATTAAACCCACTTTTGTGCTGTCACAACTCGACATTGGATCGGTGATCCTATCGGCATTTTTATTTCATCAAATCTATTCACCCTCTCATCAGTAACAATCCACTGCATATTCTAGGTCCTTCTTAAACATTTGTAGGTCATAAACTGGAAATCAGGATAAGAAGATGGTAGTCCAAATATGGCCTGTATGACCATATTTTAATTTTTTGGTTTGGAACGTACCAAACCAAAAAATTAAAATACTGTCTTTCAGGCCTAAGAAAATGGGTACAGAAACAATAATAAACTAAAATAGGTTCCCGATAGCTTGTGTTGGAACCCAAAAGTAGGTTCCATGGGATTCCCAGATATGTAATACACAGAACCTGTTTTAAGGTTCCGTGAATTTCTGAAATCTGCATGCCTGTCCAAATTTGTTCAATATAAGCTGCTAAGGCTAATGGGCTGGGGCAGTGCCTGAAAAAACCTGAAATTCTTCAAAAATCTTTTTCTCACAAACCACCAGTCACAATGCTTTGATATTTCTTTTGCCGTTTCTTACATGCTCAAAATTCAAGTGTGTTCAAAGAATCTTACTCAGTCATTATTTGGGATTGTGCTAATAGGAGTAATATTTTGGACCCTGCTCAAAAGTTCTATTTTCCAAACCTGTGGACCAATTCAGACCAAATTTGGTATGCAGTAGTGTTAGGGGATATGTACATTATTTATGCCTGAAACCCCAGAAGCTAAAATTATGGAAAAAAACCAAATGCCCATGTTCCCCGAATTGCCCAGAACAAAGAATTGTTATTTGACATCCAGCATCCATAGGACCAGTAGAATTCATTTAGCTCCAAAAATCTCAAACCGTTGTGTCATGGGGTGCAGAAGAATGGGGAAAATATGCCACCACCCATGCTATTCTGTAGATTATGAGGCCTAAACATAAAACAAACCAAGAACATGAACTTTTGATGGCAAGAAATAAAAATAAAATACCATCCACCCACATGCAATTTTACAAAAAATGCGCTGACAAACAGAAGATCTACTTTCTGGGGCCTAAATTAGACTTTTCTCTAACACTTTGTACAGTCAGATAACACTTTCAAAATTTAGGCTTAAAAAGTCAAATTCTCATTGTTTGCTTCCAAAATATAGCTTATGACCGTCATTGAAATAAGTGCAATGCCCTTGTTCCAGTGAAGAGCAATCAGCTATGTTGTAGAAACCAACTTAAAAATGAAAAAAAAAATTACATGACAATATTTGGGCACTGGACAGGTTTGACCAATTTGTAAGGGAAAAGATTAAACAAGGTTGTTTAAAATGTCACCATGTCATGGACATTTAGAAATGAATCATGAAATAGGCATGGAATAATATAGCCTAAGCAAGCCAGAAAATAAGCAGACTGTCATCTGCAAAATGAGGTCCCCAGAGGATGAATTTAGTGATGCTACCCTGCACAGCAGGGTAGCATCACTAAATTTACCCTCTGTGAACCACAATCTGAACCAGGGTCTTAAAACTAAACTGAAAGAGGTACCCAGAGGATAAATTTCCCACTGTATGGGAAAGCATCATCAAATTCATCCTCTGGGGACCTCATTCTTCAGATGTCAGACTGCTTATTTTCAGGCCTGCTTCTGAGATTGTGTATAAACCCTGTGCAAATTGGATGAACTTGTACATATAATCGCGAAGCGAATGGACGTGTTTTCTCTTGCTCCTCTAACTAATGAAATTTGAGTAGCCTCAGAGATGGCCACCAAGGATAACCGACGTGAGAACTGATAAAATATATTGTTTGAGGAAAAAACGAAGGATTTTAACAAGTTAGATATTTAAGAGATTTTATTTATTTAATAAAAGTCCACTTACAAGTGAACAAATATGGAGGATAAGGAAGGAATTAGTGATTTCATTATGATCGGAATGAAACTGTCATTACTCAAGACCGTGATTTCGGAGTTAACGGCGAAGAGATACCAGCAATACACAACTACAAACTAAATATTCAAAGGGCAACACATCTGAAAAAAACAGGACTGCTTGCTGATATACATGAAGGGGCGATAAAAAATTCTGGATAATGTGTAACTCAAAAACTGGACACTACCAAATTCGAAAGCTGTCTGACTGGATTCACTAAACAATACTGGGACAGTTCAAAATCAACTGAAAGAAAGGTGTTATATGGGACCTTATATCAGATCAGCAGGGCCTCGTGGTCAAGGATCAAATTCGTGTACCAAAAAATAACACAAACAAAGTGAAAATTCATATTTATAGAACTAAAAATAGTCTTATGATTCAAGGAGCGAAAATGGAATATGCGATGGTGGATTGGGAATGAGCTCCTGTGCGTGTATAACTTTGCTTTTGACTCACCTTTCGAAGGAGATGCTAAATTAATAGTGGATAAATTGTTTTTCGGAGACGGATAATGCAACCCCTGTTAATCCGCATAAACAATCTGCAGTTAAGGACGTGAGTACAGCACACATCTCCAAGCAAAAATCAACATTTCGATTCAAAACAAATAAGTTGATGTTTAAAATGCCAAGGGGTGTATCTAACAGCTCTGCTGTAAGTAACTCCTGTTTTGTAAATTCTTCTGATTTCTCTAATCTAAAGAAGGCAGTGGATGGTTTTCAAAGTGTTGTAGATAATGTTAAATTATACCAAAAACAACAGGAGGAAATTCTAAATACTAAATTAACAGAGGTGAGGAAGGAATACGAAAATAAAGTGCTTTCTTATGTCAGCTACAGTGAGACCAAATTGAACTCACTAGTCAAAAAAGTGAATCACCTTCAAAGTGAAAATGACATTCTGAGAACACATCGCCAACAAAAAAGATACAGGCTTCATGTATACGTGAAGTGGACCGGATTTCACAGTATAAGCAGAAGGATTTAAACCCCACAGCAAGTTCGTTTTCACCAAATTCGCCCGTTATAATGCCTGACTTGGACGATAATTCACTAGATGAACCCATTGTCGATTCCACCCCACTACACGTTACTTCCATTCCTCATGTAAGCATGAGCAATCGATTCCGTGCCTTGGACAACAGTCCTGAAGTAACTATGAATGTACCAATAAATACTGGAAAAAAGGCATTTACAAACCCAAGGAGATAAGTCACAGAGAACCGACACAACAAATTCGAAGACCCACAAAACCTCTGTAGCAGTAAGCCCCAGAAAGCCTCTGATAGTGAGAGATTCTGTAATTCGCGGCATCGACGCGAAGAAGATTACCAAAAGAGGTGAATGGGTCAAAACAGTTGTCTTGCCAGGTTTCAGAATTGAGGGGTTGGAAGAATGGTTTAAAGACGACTCTAATTACTGCACAAATGTGAATAAAGTCACAATACACGTGGGAATAAACTTGTGTAAATACGGCATCAAAATTGACCAAAGTACAGTTAATAACCTGTTGACTTCAGTAATGTCCAAAAACCCAGAGGCAGAAATAAGAGTATCATCTGTTCTACCAACTTTTGCTCCTGTGAACATCAATGATGCAATTGCCGCAACAAACCGAACATTTCAAGCATCTTGTGAGAGATTCAGTTTCATGTTCATTGACCACAAACCTTCATTTGTTGGACACGACGGGACTCCACGTCGATAGCTGTATCGAGATAGTTGGCACATAAACTATATTGGAATCAAATTACTAGCCGTGAAAATCAAATACTTGAATGTATCAGCACATAAGGAATTTTCAAAGAAGGAACAATGTGTTTGTGATAAATCAATTGAAAAGAACACTGACTACCCCGCTTCAACAGACAAGTAAATTCTGTTGGTTATTTTAATAAATCCCACCAGTATTCACAGCAAAACAGACCGCCATATCATTGGCACCAAATGCCATACCGAGAAGACAAAATTACACTGCTCTGCAATCAGTTAACTCAACTCCTAGGGTTATATGAAAATGGTAAATTCAAATAGACTATACCTGTTAGAAGGCGTCGGGAGTAGGAACGTACTCATTATTTGTAGATTAAATATGTATAATGCACAAAGTACACAAATAATAATAAATGAATAGATCTACATGGAAAGAGGCTAGACTGTTCTTTTCCATGGAAACCTAGTTGATAGAGGTTCAGGCTGCAATCCGAGTAGTTCTCGGTTTGAATCCCACCTGCGGCAATAAAAAAAAAAATCCATGTAAACATATTACAATATAACAACTGCAATGATGGATGACGCGTAAAATCCAAATTCAAATCCACTGTCTAATGACAATGGGTTTGAGACTCAACATTTATCACCTTTTTACCTCTACTGTACAGTGGATACTCATTTTAACAGTTGAATTTAAATCTCGAGCTTGTTCATATAGCATCTTCAGTTCATACAGGACTACAAGGTAGCTATATGCAAGCAGCACCCCCCTCTGCAAGACGAGGGAAAATGCGAATGCATAAATTTCATTTGTATGTTACATTCCCGACACTCTCAAAATTGAAGAAGTGTTATATATAAATATGTGCGTGCCGAATCGTATGTCTTTAAATCGAGAAATTAAGAGGTGTTATATATATATGTGTGTGTGTGTGTGCATGCATGCATGCGTGCCGAATCGTATGTCTTTAAATCGAGAAATTCCTGGTATTTTTTCAACTAAGTACAAAGGTATAACCAAAAGCTCATGAATCAGAGTATTTTATAAAATTATAACATAAGCTCCTTATAGATTCTTATAAATGAAAAATTGTTTTGAATTGCTGGAAAATGCTTTCAGGCATTCTCCAGTAATCTGAAACAATAGTAGGCCATCTTGGATTAGCAGTAGTCTACGAATACGAGGTTGTCCACGCTATACTGCTAATTCGATTCGTGATTTGATTAGATAGCATAAGCTGATTCGAATTGAGCTTAGATTAGATCACGAAATGTTCGGCTCACAAGGCCCTAGAGTGTGTCAGAGAAGATGTATATCTATGTATGAGATATCATAATTGATGAGAAATAACTGAACCAAATACTTTTATCATTCAGAGTTCAAAATGACTACACTATTAGCATATTTATAGATTGTCCTCAAACAAACAAGAGAGAGAGAAGGGTGATGGTGGGAGAGAGAGTGTGTTTGTGTGAGAGAGAGATCTGTGCGTCTAGTTTTCCTTGGTGGCTCGCCATTAATTCCTGTTAGTCCGATTATATCATGCCAAATCATATTCTCTATCCCAGTGATGGGAGGATTTGTTACACGGTACTAAATGCACAAGGGCTTGTCAATAAAATCTGTTCCCCTGATTTTTTGGAAATGCTGACATTGTATTATTTTATAATAATCACGGAAACCTGGCACCAAAAGAAAAGCAAAATTGAAATACCTGGTTTTACATGCATTGATTTGTATCACAGTGAGTACACATAGGGAAAGGGGGATATCAGGTTTTATTATAAGTCAAAATATAATTGTTTTAAAAGGACTGTACGAAACATTGATGATTTGGTATTGTTTGTAGAATTTGATGGCAAAATATTCAACCTCACTACACCGGTAATTTTTATGTCAGCTTACATCCCGTCTACCAACTCAAGCTACTGGCATTCAAATCAGATGCCAAATTCCATTTACGATAGAATTGAGGCAGAATTATTGCAGTATGGCACAGAAAGCCTTTTCCTTCTGGGAGGGGACTTTAATGCATGTACTGGGGTAAAACCGGATTATGTTACAGAAGGCGGAGAGGAACATATGTCACTCCCAGAGGATTGCATTACCGAGACAGCCAGTGAAAGAGGAAGTCTTGGTAAAACTGTCAATAGCTTTGGGAGGCATCTTCTTTCGCTGTGCAAGGTGGCACGACTCAAAATCGTTAATGGCCGCACACCTGGTAATTATATTGGTAATTTTACAAGTTATCAATATAATGGCTCAAGTGTTGTAGACTACGTAATAATATCTGAGAAATTTTTTTCAGATGTAGATTATTTCTGTGTGAAGCCTCCAAACGAATTCTCTGACCATTGCCAACTTTCGATGCACTTAAAGTACAAAACAAACACCCTCGTTGGTAAGAATTCAAAATATTGCTACACCAAATACCCGGTCAAACTTAAATGGATGGACCAAAGTGTAGAAAAATCATTACTATGTTTAAAAAAGCCAGACATAATCCGACAACTTGAACAATTTAGAATGAAACCATTCAAAGATGAAAGTAAGGATACTGAATGTGCTGTTAATGATCTTGTGTCAATTATAGAATGTGTAAATAGATCGGCAACAAAACGCATTCCGTATCCACATACTAAACAGAAACCCAAGCATAAATGGTTTGATATAGAGTGTAAACAACTTAAACGTAACATGGAGAATATAATACTTGAAATACGGAAAGATCCATGTAACAAGTCTCTCATAGTAAAATATTTCACAGCTAAAAAATCTTACAAAAAGACCATTAAATGTAAACGTAAATTGTTTTATAAAAATATATATATGATCAACTTGCGAGAGTAGAATCCACTGATCCTAAGGTGTACTGGAGACTACTTAACTCTCTGAGGACAAATGAAATCTCTGAAAATCACCTTGATCTTGATCCAGATGGCACCTTAGATTTTTTCAATAATCTCCTGAGCAAGCCTCAAGCAGAACAGTCCAATTACCATGATCATATCGACCCTCCTAATATGGTTCTCCCACTGAACAGTAACCCTATAAAAGCATACGAAATATATAGCTCACTCCGTCAGTTAAAAAATAAAAAATCTACAGGCCCTGACAATGTGTCCAATGAACTCCTAAAACTGATTGTTTCACATATTATCGATGAGGTTTTGAAACTATGTAATCAAATGCTAACATCAAAACATTATCCTCTTAATTGGAGCAAATCAATTGTTACAACTATTTATAAAAAAGGAGACAGACATGATCCAAACAATTATCGCGGCATAGCCCAGAGCAGTACTATCGGTAAACTATTTAATAGAATTAATAACAATGGAATTAATAACTACTTAGAAGATAATAACCTGATAAGTGAGAACCAATTCGGATTTCGCAAAGGCTGTAGCACTTGACAGTATATTTGTCTTGAATTCTGCTATTAATAAATATAAAAAGACCACTGTATGCAGTATTTGTAGATTTCAGAAAAGCTTTTGATACCGTAGATAGGTCAAAACGTTCTCAGAAATTACGTAACATAGGCATCAGCGGCCCGATCTTAGAGTCACTGATGTCAGTGTATAAGTCCTGTTACTTCAGTACAAAAACAAGCAAAGGATTAGGCCCCCCCTCAGCTATCCACCATTGGGGTCAGGCAGGGGTGTAATCTCTCACCAACACTTTTTAAAATATTTATAGATGACATAGCTAGTATATTTAATGATAAGTGTAAGCCAGTTTCATTAGGTAACTACTCATTCAATCATCTCTTATTTGCAGATGACCTAGTGTTATTATCCGAGTCCCCAGATGGCATTCAACAATGCTTAAATAAATTAGATATCTATGCTCGGGAAAACAGCCTGGGAGTAAATATAGATAAAACAAAATATGTTATATTTAGGGCACGTCATTCGACTATAGTACCCAATTTATACCTTGGATCTTTGAAGCTTCAGAAAACCAGTAACTATAATTATTTAGGATTGAATTTCTCACAAAATTGTAAACTACAGGATGCACAAAAAGAGTTGAGCATGAAAGTGCTTCGTGCACTTCATTTCCTAAATTCCTCATTAAACCACAAATACCACCCAACAATACCCATATTTGCAAGTCTATTTGACAAATTAATTAAACCAATCCTGCTATACGGTAGTGAGGTATGGGCAACAGAACTAGATTATAAAAACGAAAGCAGTTCCGTGTGTGCAAATGCTCACATAAAATTTTGTAAAATATTACTTGATGTAAATAAAAATGCCTCCAACTCTGCTGTGCTAGCCGAACTGGGAAGATATCCGTTATTCCCAGATGCCGTATTACAGCAGACGGGATATCACTCCAAGTTGCTGTCCCAAGAGACTGATTCTCTACTTGGAGCGGCGTATATTGAAGCTGATAAATATGTTTTAAATAAATTTAAAACTACATTACATGAACTATTGGTTGTACAAGATGTCAATAGCCTTTGTCGGCAAAAAAACAAAGAAATACATTATGGAGAAGGGAAAACTAAAATATGAGGAATATTTCTATGAAAGTATTCTTGACGATAACAAAAAACAAGGTAAAAACAAGTTGAGACCATATCATACAATTGAAATTTTTCTTAATATTTTAGAACCATATCTGGTACACACGACATCCTGGGAGGCCCAAAAATTTTCACTCGCATTCGAATCAGTAACCACAATCTGATGATTGAAAAAGGAAGGCATATACAGCTTCCGCTTTCAGTCAATGAACGAAAATGCCCAAAGTGTGATTCGGAGGCGACTGAAGATGAATATCATTTCATTATGGAATGTGAGCACTATAGTCAGTTACGGGAGGAACTCTTCAACCTGATAACTAACGAAATTGGTCACTTGCAAAATGATGACGAGTCAATAATGTTCAATTTTATCATGCAAAATAACACCCCCAGGCTATGCAATTCTATCTGTAACATAATTCGACGATTCTTCATACGACGGGAAGACAACAATTGAGCTCCAGCAAAGAAACGCTTAAGAATGTGATAAGAAGACACACAGTAAAGAATTCAAATATATATACAATCATGAGAAACTATACATACAGGCACGCACGCACGCACGCATGCAGACACAGGCACACATATATATATGTATATGTTTGTGTGTGTTAGGGTGTGTAGGGGAGTATGTGTATATACATGCCCAAATGAATATAAGTGTGTGTGTACATATGGCTGAGGGTCAGTGTGTTGTTGTTCAGAGCCGAGAAGAGACCAGCATAGAGCATAAAACATTACAGAAATCGCAAATATTATATATTTATCATTATACTATCAAAGGCCTTTACTCTGAAGCATGACAGGATAGTCTATTGCTGATGATGTTTTGCCAAATGTAAATAGTTTTAATTATTGTTCACTATTTGTATATTGTTATCCATGCAGTCTGTCCCAATGCGGGCGATTTATTGCAATAAAGTTCTATTCTATTCTATATATGGAATAAATTCATACATCCTCAGTCAAGTACTGAAAACTATATCTTTAAAAACATTTAGAACCCGATTTCTTATTTATGATGCTTCATTACAGACCACAGAGAAGATCACATGAAGGTATCAATATAGGAAGAGAAAAAGGCGGCCGGAAACCTTATGGTAAGTGTAGGTTAAAACAAGCTAAAGTTATAATGGGAGGGTGTGTGTGTGAGTCAGGGGGGTTTTCAGCCAGCTGTGCTGTGTCCATGTGCACGACACTTAATCTTGTTTGCCACTTTGGGGCATGATGGCACTGTTTACTAAGGCATACTGCATGTCAATAATGCACTTTTCTTCAACTCAGCTTGGGCTGGATTAGAACATTGAAGAGTCTTACAGTTGCTGAGGGGTTCTCTCTGGGTACTCCAGCTTCCTTCACCTGTAAAACTCTCTGAAACATTGTGACCCTGGCTGGATGAAAGTGTTTTCAAACCCCAACAAACAAACTTGGAAATTACAAACTTTTACTTTCTTGAGAATCATATGCCATTAGGGCCCCACAAAGTAGATCTTCTGTTTCTCAAGCTATTTTTAGCTCTCCTGACTTTGTTAGGGGAGCTTTTGTGATCACTCCCCATCCGTCTTCCATGAACATGGTGTTTGCATCTTCTCCAAAACCACTGAACCGATTTAAGTGAAATTTGAGTTAATAGTTTGTTATGACATCACATTTTCATTTTGTTCAAATCAAGTTGCCTCGCCCCACGGTAGGGCCACGCCAAAAAAGTGTGCTTAAATCTTAAAAAATCTTCTCATGAACCAGTAGGAGTAGAGACTTGATAATTGGTGTGCAGATTCCTTTTGATGTGTAGACTCAGGTTTATTCAAGAAAAGTTCGAGAAGCTATATTTGCCATCGTTATGGGATGGGCAAGAATTTTCGCCCCGCCCAAAATTTCTATATTTTTATACTGTACCAATGACCCAGACTTAGCTGGTGCTAACTCCACAAAAACCAGGGCCAAACACAAATTTTGCCCCCCAATCCCCAAAATTTGCATCCAAAACAAAAAGAAATCATGTCCTAAAGGACCTCCATAGTACGACTCTACTGCGCATGCGCAGTGACGCAGTCGTCCCGAAATTGGCGCCAAATATCATTCTCTGTTTGGCCCTTCATCAGTCAACATCTCACTGATCTTTGTGCTTGTAAATCTCAGTTTAAAGGATGCCAGACACGTAATTCTTGGAGAAAATGTGATTCTAAGGAGGATAGAAGGAGGAGAGGAAAAAAGAAGTGGCAAAAAATAATCAGGGCTGTACTTAAAATTTTTTGTTAAAATTATGTTAAGTTGCCTATTTTCGAGGCAAACGCCTCTTGTTGTCATTCTTGCTAATTGTTGCACTGCTTATTCAGTGTTTCCTCTCCCCTAACCTTCTAAAGTCCCCCCTTGCAATTCTCCCATGCTTTTGGCATATTTTTGAGAAGTTTCATTTCTAAAATTTCCCTGGGAGAGTTGCTTGGTTACAGAATGTTTTCTGTTATTTTCCCCATAGTTACGTTTTCACCCATGGGTGTATAAAGTTTGTGTTCTGCATCTTCCATCTGATGTTCTGCAGATTCTCCCCTGGGAGTCTCTGTTTTGCATCAGATAGAGTGTAATTGAGGACTGATTCCGGGCCAGTTTTTTCAGTGCCTGGAGTCATGTTTTCTTCTGTGTTTACACTGTTTGTTTTCATTGGCAACAGCCTTTTTTGAGGGGGGCTGTTTGCCTTTGAGGTAGTTTATCTCATTATAAGATACATTTATATTATCCGAAAGTGTCTCATTAATTATTTTATATAATTTTAAAATTTTTGACCACACTTTGCCATCGGATCCATCGGGGCTCAACGTTACTTTTCAGCAACTTGGGCTTCTCTGAAAAAATATTTTTTCAAAATTATTTTGTTTTGCAATTGTTTTTTCATTTATTAATGGATCATGTTATTATGTATCTTTGTGTCAGGGGTTTTTGCGAGTAACTAGGACTTATTGTTGTTCCTTCGCAATGAAAGGAACTTGTTCAAATTGTAATAGGAAGAAATCTTCCTCTGACTTTCATGATTATTGCATAAATTGTAGTCAGTGTTCTCGCATTAATCCCTGTCCTGTATGTGAACATTGGGATGAGAAACATTGGAAACGTGTGTCACGATATGTTGTTTCTGGAGAAAGAGCGATGCCGGCTCTTTCTCCACAAGGTCACTCTACTCTCTCAGTTTCTATTTCAGAGGAACCAGAACAGGGTGATGTTTCCATGTTATCTTCTTCAAGTGTGCGTCCGTCGTCACAATTAAATACAGAGCTAGCGGCAAAAGTGCTCATGGAGATTAGACAAATGTCGTCCGCTAGCTCGCCCGGTGTAGCGTCCATTCACCGAATGGTTCGGCAGCCGGGTTCGTCCGATGCGGTCCAAGAGGAAATTTTGGGTGATGCGAGCACTATAAAAATAATAGATGCACACCCAGTGACGGCGGATAGTGAACGAGAACGGAGGAAGCCTTTTAGTCCGGTTCCTAGCTCGTCCAGGTCCAGCCGGGCCGCGAGCGAGAGAGGCCCCTCTCTCGTACAACAACATCTGGGACCAGATGTTGTGGTACAAAATGTGTCTTTAGCGGAGCATACGTCCGTCGCTCGGGACGCTCCGTTGTATAAGCAGTCCGCAGAGACTGTTAAGGCTTCCTCTTCTCGCCGGCGCACACGACCGCACCTTGGCTGCGTGACCTCCGATATCTTGCCAGCTTCGCCGATGAAGGATTATTCGGCGACCAGGTCACACCATCCGGCAGCCAGGGACTCGAGACCGATGGACTCCGGACGTTCGCATAGGAAAAGTATGCGGGAGCCATCTGATGCGGAGCTGCCCTCGGCAAAGCAGCGAAAGACCGCTCCTCCGCAGGTCTCGACGTCGGACATTCTAGTGCAGATAGCACAGCTTATCGCAGCATCCCAGCAGCCGACAGAGACGGTGTCGGATCGAGAATTATCCGACGGCGCTGGGTCGGTACGCTCCGCCGAAGCATCGGGGGCGGACGACCGGGAACATCGGGAGGTCCGACCGGATGGTGAAAGGGATACGGATGAATTGGAGCTATCCCTTTCGGAACAACACAAAGCTGCCGTAGACTTCATCCGGCACTTTCTTCCTCAAGTTGTTCCGTCGGGCCAGACTGCTGCGCTTCCGGACAGGAGAATTATAGCGTCATTGGACTCTGATTTTTTCGAGCGGTTCAGGGACATCGCTCCCGAGTTTCCGTCGCAGTCCAATAATGTTGCAAGAACATTTGAATTATTGAACGACGCTATTTTTAAACTTGCTTCCAGGACAGGGAAAGCAGGCTTCTTGTCCGCAAATACTCTCAACCTGCCTTTCATTAATGCAAGGAATAAATTCGACACGGCAGGTCAGGGTATACGGAGAGTTCCTCTGCGTATGGACGACGAGGCGGAAGACTTAGAGCTATCATTACCGTCGTCAGCTTCTATTCCAACCGCAGTGTTGGAAACAGCTATTGCGTCTAACAGAGCCAATTTAGATGCCTTATCTTACGCAGATCACCTTACGAAGGCGTTATCACTGCGTCTTCAAGGGGAAGAGTTTCAGGATATACAATCCTCCTTAAGACTTCTTTCAAGGGCAGTAGCTTATTCCACGTGTAACTCCGCCCTTTCAGTGGCAAATCTGGAGTTGGTTAGACGTGACGCAGCCCTGTCTACATCCACACTAGTGGATTCTAAGGTGAAGAACTCTCTTAGAGTCGCTTCGGTCTCAGGAGATCTTCTCTTTGACGGCAAGCTTTCCGCTATTTATGATAATATTAAAAAGAAAGCTAGTGATTCTCTGTTGTTTAGATCCGCTCCTAAAAGGACGGATTCAGCAGACACGAATAAGGCGGGCACTTCTGGGTCTTATCCGCCCAAGAGAGGTTCCTATAGAGGTTCCGGTGCGTCCTCTAGCTCTTATTCGAGAGACCGTCAGGATAGCGACTCTCGTTCGGGACGTCCTTCAGGCCGGGACAATCGGTCGGACGCCCCGAGGTCGACGAGGCGAGGTGCGGGTCGTGGAAGACGTGGTTTCTCCTACCGCAGGCCTCGCAGATCAGGAGGTGATGGCTCAAACCTCTATCGCGTTCCGGTTGGCGGAAGGTTGTCGAGTTTTTCTCAAGAGTGGGCGTCGATTACGGACGATCCGTGGGTGAGAGGAGTGACTTCGGAAGGTCTAAAGATATCCTTCAAACGAAAGCCTCCATTAACTCGAAGTCCAAAGTGGACTCATCTTCCGTCAAACCCTCAGAAAAGAGACGCTCTGCTATCAGAGGTGCAGTCTCTTTTAATGAAGAACGCGGTAGAGGTCGTAGAAAACCAGGAATCGCTGGGATTCTACAGCCATCTGTTTCTGGTTCCGAAACCAGACGGCTCGTTCCGTCCAGTCATAGATTTGAGCTGGATAAACAAGCTGATCATCGCTCCGAAGTTTTATATGGAGACGATTCGATCGGTCAGAGCGAGTATTCGGGTGAACGATTATGCAACGAGCATAGATCTCAAAGATGCGTACTTTCACGTCATGGTACATCCGACATTCCGAAAGTATCTACGCTTCGCAGTCCTAGGAGTGGTGTATCAGTTCCGGGCCATGTGCTTCGGATTGAATCTAGCACCCTGGGCTTTCACTCGGGTAATGAACTCGGTAATGATTTACTTCCGAGCTCATTCGTCTGCGGTAACGTCGGCCTACCTGGACGACATTCTTCAGAGGTACGGCAACGAGTTAACGCTTCAGAACGATGTTCAGAATCTTCTTCTATTGCTCCGACGTCTCGGTTTCATAGTAAACGAGGAGAAGTCGGATCTGGTGCCGTCCAAGTCATTCACTCATCTGGGAATGAGCTTCGAGACGCACAACAATCTCGTTCGTCTGCCGTTAACCAGAGCGAAATTAGTCAGTTGTTACGCTCGCTATTGTCTAAATACAGACAAAGTCACAGCGAGAGAATTTATGAGACTGATAGGTCTGTGCGGAGCCGCTGCGGATCTCATTCCGATGGGACGGCTACGCACACGGCCTCTTCAAATTTTCTTGACTCAGAATTGGAGTGTGAAAATTCATTCGCTCGATGTAGACGTTCTCTTGTCAGATCAAGTGAAACAAGAGATTCAGACTTGGGCAAACATTCAGTGGTTAACTCAAGGAGTTCCGCTGCAGTTGCCGGATCCGAGTTTTACCATTATGACGGATGCCAGTCAAACAGGTTGGGGTGCATCATTAATCCCAACGGATTCGAGATGCCAGGGTCTTTGGGATCCGCAATTCCTGTGCAAGCACATAAACATCAAGGAAATGATGTCAATTTGGCTTGCGTTACGTCACTGGATGGACATTATTCACGATGCTCATGTCCAAATCCTATCCGACAATACGACAGTAGTGGCGTATATACGGAATCAGGGAGGCACTCATTCAGTTCCGTTGTTCAATCTAACGGAAAGAATCCTTCTGTTTGCGTTGGAACATCACGTTCTTCTTTCGGTCCGTCACATACCGGGTCGTCTGAATGTGCTAGCAGACTCCCTTTCTCGAAAGGGTCGCTTGTTGCCGTCGGAGTGGACTCTCAACAAACAAGTATTCAATCAGATTTGCTACCAATGGGAACGGCCAATGATAGACTTATTTGCGACACATCTCAACAATCAGTTGCAGACGTATGTGTCCCCGTGTCCGGATCCAAGAGCATTTGCTGTAGACGCTCTATCGATCCCTTGGGACGGAATGATAGGATATGCGTATCCTCCAGCGCCGTTAATTCAACAAGTATTGCTAAAGATAAAACAATCTCAATGCAAGATTCTGTTGGTAGCATCTCTGTCGCCACAGAGACCGTGGATAAATCTACTCAGGTGTCTGTTGTGGGACCTACCGCGGAAGCTCCCTCCACGAGAGGATCTTCTTTGGCAGGGGAAATCGCGCCAACTGCATCACAACCCGCAAGGTCTCAACCTTCACGTTTTTCCGTTGTGCGGTCCTTCTTGCATGGCAAGCACTTTACAGGACGAGCAGTGGACGCGATTTCTAACTGTAGGAGGACCTCCTCTTCGCTAAACTATGCGGCTAAGTGGAAGGTTTTCCGTCGTTGGTGTAGGGATCATTCTGTTGATATATTTGATCCCTCTATACCAGACATTGCTAACTTTCTAGTATACTTGTTTGACGAAATCAAACTGCAACCGGTTACTATAAAGGGTTATAGATCTATGTTATCTGATACCTATGCACATCATGATAGTTTACAAATTGGATCTAATGTCTCTTTATCGAAATTGGTTAGAAACTTTTCGATAAATAGACCCAGAACTCTTAGATTAATTCCTAAGTGGAATTTAGCTTGGGTTCTCCTTAAATTGAAGGAAAAGCCATTTGAACCTCTTGGGACAGTAGATTTCAAATTCTTATCTTATAAGACAGCTTTTCTCTTAGCTTTCTCTTCTGCCAGAAGAGTCAGTGAGCTTCATGCACTATCGGTGGATGATTCTCATTATCGTAGTGTTGGGAACACTATCACCTTCACTACTAACGTCGGTTTTTTAGCTAAGAATCAGGCTCCTAATAAATATCCGGAACCTATTGTTATTAAGGCTCTTCCGTCTTCAGACGGGCGTAGGCCTTTACTCTGTCCTGTTAGAGCACTACGTATCTATAAACAGAGATCTCAGTTCATCAGAAAGGGACGGAAACGTTTCTTTCTGTCTTTGATGCCTAATAGAAAAGACATTTCAGTCCATTCTATTGCTAGATGGATTCAGTTAACTATCCGTACTGCGTATGAAGATTTATCTTCTTCTCAGCAGTCTGTGCTTAAGATTTCTGCTCATGAAGTAAGAGCTCTTTCTACTTCCTGGGCTTATGCTAATAGTGTTGCTATTACAGATTTAATGAAGGCTGCTTATTGGTCTCAGCCATCCACATTTACTAATTTTTATCTCAGAAATATTGAGTCCATTTCTGGAGACCTGCATTGTTTAGGTCCGTTATCTGTTGCTCAGAATGTCGTCCACTAAACAGTTGCAACTATAGTTATGCAGGCTTTCTGTTCCGGCAGTGACTCCGTCCGGCTGCCCTCTTCGCTCTGGGCTATTTGACCCAGGGCAAGGGGAAGGGGGGGGGGGGGCGGGTGTTCCCTTAGGTCACCTGCTTTATAGTGAAAAGCAAGGGAATGCCTCCTCCAAGACAGTATTTCTGAGTCGCTTCCGGGATGGTTTTAAAGTGTAATATTAATGTTTAATTTCATTCATGTCTTATTTTTAAAGTGTAGCTCGGTGTGAAGCATTTGTATATGTCAAGTGTCAAACGGGCTTTAATATACAATACTCGGACACTTTTAAATGATTATAAAGAGTCTCAATTCTCTGGACTACTTTATTTATTGGCTTGTTTTAAAAATAATTAGTATAAAGGTTATACTGGATGTTAATAGAGAACATGAATGTTATTGTGCTCAATTATTAAGGGTAGTGTATCTTTCTAATTTAAATATTAAATAAGAAAGATACATGTAAAGCCTAATACTCCTTTTCTCCTTAAGGGGTTACCTCTTTATTTTATAATTGAGCTTATTGGATTTTCCTCTATGTCCTAGGCCCTCCAGCCTGTTTACTATTCAGCTAAGTCTGGGTCATTGGTACAGTATAAAAATGTTAAAAAATTTATAGTAATTTATATATTTTTTATACTTACCAATGACCCAGACGGGGATGGCCCTCCCTGAGTTGGGAACTCTTGCCTCCCCGCTGAGTACATAGCGCTGACCAGGCACTGCCAGTAAGAATGATATTTGGCGCCAATTTCGGGACGACTGCGTCACTGCGCATGCGCAGTAGAGTCGTACTATGGAGGTCCTTTAGGACATGATTTCTTTTTGTTTTGGATGCAAATTTTGGGGATTGGGGGGCAAAATTTGTGTTTGGCCCTGGTTTTTGTGGAGTTAGCACCAGCTAAGTCTGGGTCATTGGTAAGTATAAAAAATATATAAATTACTATAAATTTTTTAACTTTCCAAACCGAGAGGCTGATTTGAATCAAATTTGATATGAGGGCTTATTGGGTCATAAGTACTTAATTTATGCCCCCCCCTCCCCCCCCCCCCCCCCCCCCCCAATTTTCCCGTCGCCACATGTGAACCGCAGGAGCTGAAAATAGAAAAAATTTAAAACACCCAGATCTCCAAAACTACAGGGCATTGAGAATTCTTATTAGCTCACCGAAGGGAGCTTAACTTATCACTTGCCGTCCATCATCTGTCGTGAACTTTACATTATCGACTACTCCTCCCAAACTACTGGATCAAATTGAACCGAATTTGGTGTGCATGTTCCCCATCATATGTCAATTCAAACTTGTACAAATAAACTTGCCGCACCCACAGGGGGCACCACAAGGGGTTAACTCTGATAGCACCCATGAATTTCTTTCCAAAATTCAAAAAAATCTTCTTCTTCAGATCCACCAGGCAGAATTCTTTCCTATTTGGTTTACATCATCTCTAGGGCAGATTCAAGTTTGTTCAAATCGGCCCCCTGGATTCATATTTGGGCTCACTATAGAAGCCCGAATTTGAACTTGGTGCATTTCAGGCAAATTTCTTAAAAAATCTTCTCCAGATCCAGCAGTAGAATCTTTTGATATTTGGTATGCAACATTGTGGGGTGGATCTGATCCAAGTTTGTACAAATCGGCCCCCTGGGTTCATATTTGGGTTCAGTATAGGAGCCCGAATTCAAACTTAGTGCATTTCAGACAAATTTCTTAAAAAATCCTCTCCAGATCCAGCATGCAGAATCTTTTGATATCTGTTATGCAACATTGTGGGGTGGATCTGATTCAAGTTTGTTCAAATTGGCCACCTGGGTTCATATTTGGGCTTACTATAGGAGCCCAATTTCGAACTTAGTGCATTTCAGGCAAATGTCTTAAAAAATCTTCTTCTCCAGATCCAGCAGGCAGAATCTTTTGATATTTGGTAAGCAACATTGTAGGGTGAATCTGATTCAGGTTTGTTCAAATTGGCTCCCTGGGTTCATATTTGGGCTCAGTATAGGAGCCTGATTTCGAACTTAGTGCATTTGAGGCAAATTTCTTAAAAAATCTTCTTCTCCAGATCCAGCAGGCAGAATCTTTTGATATTTGGTATACAACATTGTGGGGTGGTTCTGATTCAAGTTTGTTCAAATCGGCCCCCTGGATTCATATTTGGGCTTACTATAGATGTTCGAATTGGAACTTAGTGCATTTCAGGCAAATTTCTTTAAAAATCTTCTTCTCCAGATCCAGCAGGCAGAATCTTTTGATATTTGGTATGCAACATTGTGGGGTGGATCTGATTCAAGTTTGTTCAAATCGGCCCCCTGGATTCATATTTGGGCTCAGTATAGAAGCCCGAATTCGAACTTAGTGCATTTCAGGCAAATTTCTGTAAAAATCTTCTCCAGATCCAGCAGGCAGAATCTTTTGATATTTGGTATGCAACATTGTGGTGTGGATCTGATTCAAGTTTGTTTAAATCGGCCCCCTGGGTTCATATTTGGGCTCACTATAGAAGCTCGAATTCGAACTTAGTGCATTTGAGGCAAATTTCTTAAAAAAATCTTCTTCTCCAGATCCAGCAGGCAGAATCTTTTGATATTTGGTATGCAACATTGTGGGGTGGATCTGATTTAAGTTTGTTCAAATCGGCCCCCTGGGTTCATATTTGGGCTCACTATAGAAGCTCGAATTGGAACTTAGTGTATTTCAGGCAAATTTCTTTAAAAATCTTTTTCTCCAGATCCAGCAGGCAGAATCTTTTGATATTTGGTATGCAACATTGTGGGGTGGATCTGATTCAAGTTTGTTCAAATCGGCTCCCTGGATTCATATTTGGGCTCACTATAGAAGCCTGAATTCGAACTTCATGCATTTCAGGCAAATTTCTTAAAAAATCTTCTTCTCCAGATCCAGCAGTAGAATCTTTTGATATTTGGTATGCAACATTGTGGGGTGGATCTGATTCAAGTTTGTACAAATCGGCCCCCTGGGTTCATATTTGGGCTCAGTATAGGAGCCCGAATTTAAACTTAGTGCATTTCAGACAAATTTCTTAAAAAATCTTCTCCAGATCCAGCAGGCAGAATCTTTTGATATCCGGTATGCAACATTGTGGTGTGGATCTGATTCAAGTTTGTTCAAATTGGCCCCCCTGGGTTCATATTTGGGCTCAGTATAGAAGCCCAAATTCGAACTTAGTGCATTTGAGTCAAATTTCTTAAAAAATCTTCTTCTCCAGATCCAGCAGGCAGAATCTTTTGATATTTGGTATGCAACATTGTAGGGTGGATCTGATTCAAGTTTGTTCAAATTGGCCCCCCTGGGTTCATATTTGGGCTCAGTATAGAAGCCCGAATTCGAACTTAGTGCATTTGAGGCAAATTTCTTAAAAAATCTTCTTCTCCAGATCCAGCAGGCAGAATCTTTTGATATTTGGTATGCAACATTGTGGGGTGGACCTAATTCAAGTTTGTTCAACTCGGCCCCCTGGGTTCATATTTGGGCTCACTATAGAAGCTCGAATTGGAATTAGTGCATTTCAGGCAAATTTCTTTAAAAATCTTCTTCTCCAGATCCAGCAGGCAGAATCTTTTGATATTTGGTATGCAACATTGTGGGGTGGATCTGATTCAAGTTTGTTCAAATCGGCCCCCTGGTTCATATTTGGGCTCACTATAGAAGCTCGAATTGGAACTTAGTGCATTTCAGGCAAATTTCTTTAAAAATCTTCTTCTCCAGATCCAGCAGGCAGAATCTTTTGATATTTGGTATGCAACATTGTGGGGTGGATCTGATTCAAGTTTGTTCAAATCGGCCCCCTGGATTCATATTTGGGCTCACTATAGAAGCCCGAATTCGAACTTAGTGCATTTCAGGCAAATTTCTTTAAAAATCTTCTTCTCCAGATCCAGCAGGCAGAATCTTTTGGCATTTGGTATGCAACATTGTGGGGTGGATCTAATTCAAGTTTGTTCAAATCGGCTCCCTGGTTTCATATTTGGGCTCAGTATAGGAGCCCAAATTTGAACTTAGTGCATTTCAGTCAAATTTCTTTGAAAATCTTCTTCTCAAGATCCAGCAGGCAGAATCTTTTGATATTGGGTATGCACCATGCTAGGGGGGTGAGATTCAATTTTGTTCAAGCCAAGTCCCTGGGTTCATATTTGGGCTCACTGTGGGAACCCGAATTATAACTTAGTTCGAAATGAGGAATTTTCTTAAAATATCTTCTTCTTAAAATTCAGCAGTCGGAATGTTTTAATATGTGGTGTGTAGCATCCTTAGGGGGGAGATTCAAGTTTGTTAAAGCCAAGTCCCTGGGTCCATATTTGGGCTCCCTGTGGGAGCCCGAATTATAACTTAGTCAATATGAGGAATTTTTCTTTAATAATCTTCTTCTTCAGATTCAGCAGTCAGAATGTTTTGATATTTGGCATGCAGCAACCTTAGGGGGCTGAGATTCAAGTTTATTCAAGCCAAGTCCCTTGGTTCACATTTTGGCCCGAATGACAACTTAGTTCAAAATGAGGAATTTTCTTTAAAAATCTTCAGATCCAGCAGATGAATGCTTTTGATATTTTTTATGCAGCATCCTTAGGGGGTAAGATTCAAGTTTGTTCAAGCCACATCCCTAGGTCCATGTTTGGGCTCATTGTGGGAGCTTGAATTGTAACTTAGTTCAAAATGAGGAATTTTCTTTAAAAGTCTTCTTCAGATCCAGCAGTCAGAATGTTTTGATATTTGGTGTGCTGCATCCTTCGGGGTGGGGGGGGGGGGGGTGAGATTCAAGTTTGTTAAAGCCAAGTCCCTGGGTTCATATATGAGCTCCCTGTGAGAGCCCGAATTATAACTTGGTTCAATATGAGGAATATTCTTTAAAAATCTTTTTTTTAGATCCACTGGTCAGAATCTTTGGATATTTGGTAGGAGGCTTTTCTTAGGAAGAGCAGATGCAACTTGTTGAAATCAATTCTCTCCGTTGATATTTAGGCTACCATGTCAGGTGAGCGCCCTCAGGGCCCCTGGGGCCTCTTGTTTATTTTATTATTTTTGTAATTATGTCTTTGCCATTAAAAGTTCACGTTCTTAGTTTGTTTTATGTTTTAGGCCTCATAATCTACAGAATAGCATTGATGGTGGTGTATTTCGTACCTTGAGTGCAAGTAGGATTTGCAATGCTTAAGCATTGCAAAGCCTTGTTGCACTCAAGGGACAAATATATCAATTTTATTACTTTGGGTAAAATATCAGACATAAACCATTTAATTTTTATTTATTTAAGTTTGCATTGGTTGTAAAGGGAGAGTATGCGACAGCCAAAATGACCATGTGGGAGGACCTGAGAAACAGATTCTTAACTTTCTTAGGCCTAAACAGTAGGGGTTTTTTGTGACTATGTCTCCGTCTTATTTATTACAAATCAAAATTTGAAAACAATTGGCTTTAATCAGTGTAGATTTTTAACCGGTTAAAAATAGAACAGTATTTTGATGATCAGGGAGGTTTCTGACAGAATTTTAAATGAGGTGAGTGAGAAACAAGAATTTTTTTTAATAGCCTAATATTCCAGATTTCTAATTCAAAACATAAATAAATGAGCATGACATTCATAAGCAGGCAATTAAACATTTGAGTATATGTTAATATCAAATACCAAACCATTTACCATATCTTTAATGCAAATTTGACCAGTTAATTGCATACAGGTTATAGGGTTATTCCCTTTTAACTGAATAAAAAATTTGATGTATCAAAAACATTTCTTAGAACCACTCGATTCCACAGTTTTACACACATATTTGCCCCCTGTACTTCCAAAATATAAGTATTTAATCTATTATATTTTGTTTGACAGAGCTCAAAGAACTCTGTCAAAAAAGAACTCTTGTCAAAAATATAACAGAGTAAATACTCCAGTTAGCATCACAATGCAGGGAAATCACCAAAATCCTGTTTTGTTGGTTTAAAACTCCATCATTTTATGAGGATTGGGGAGCATGTTATACCACCTATATCACGTCTCTCCTTGGCCCAGTGGCACGAGTATGTTGTTTGACCTCCGTAGTGACAACCATGTGGCCTCATTCATCGTGAATACATTGAAGGAATCATTTTACGACCCCATCCAATATGATGGTATTTTTTTATACCCCCACAAAACGAAGTTTGGGGAGGGGGTATATAAAATTCAACTTGTCCATCGGTGGGTCTGTCATCGTCGTTGGTCCGTTGCACCTGTAAACTTGTGGAGCGAACTACTTCCACAGTTTTAGCCGCATTTTCATGAAACATCACAAAAATGATCAACATGATGAGGGGAAGTGTGTGACATAATTTTTCCTGCTCGGTTTCAAGATGGCCGACTGGTGGCCATATTTGACATTTTTTCCCTCTATGTTTCAAGATGGCCAACTGACGGCCATATCGAATTGTTTTTTACTCAGAAAAATTGAATGCCCGTTTTCAGTCACCCACACTAAGCGGTATGCTAGTTTTTACAGATCAGCTCCACAACTCATGCTGCCAGAGAGGGCTCGGCCTCCTCAAGAACTTTTCAGACTTAGAGACAAGTACACTTACCCACTCTGCCACCACATACCTTTTGATTGATAATTCCTGTTAATTGAATATTTTTACTGGCAGAGTGAGTGTTCACTTATCAGAGTTCCACTGCATGAAAATAAGAAATCTCAATTATTATTTTTTTTTTTTTGGAACATTTTGTTTGTTTCTTGAATTTGCTCTCTTAACATCTTTCAAATTGTTTGAATCTTTAAAAGTCTTCAAATTTTTTGACTGTGGTTCCCAACATTGACATTGTTGGTCTACTAGGATCTCAACCTCATGACTGCAGATGGGTTAAGAAATGAAAGAAAATCCTTTATTTGTCTCTTAAATTCCTTTATTTTGCTTGGATGTGGGAACTTTAGAGTTGATAAGTGAAACATGATAGCCCTATTAAAAGGAATGTGTATTCACAATTTTCTAAGATAATATCTGATTCATGCCTTTTCTGTTTACAGTTGCTCCAATGCGTGGCAGAGGAATAGCAAGACAAGTAAACAACACTCGACATGATCCATTCCGTTCTCGTCCACCAAATACTAGTCGACCACCATCAATGCATGTAGATGATTTCAACAAAATGGTCACATCAGATGCTAGACCACCACCACAAGATATTCAACCATTACGAAGACTTGAAAAGGTGAATATTTTACCAGTATAAATACTGTGGAGACCATCTAATTGGATATTTTTTTATTGAATGGCCCTGTTAATTATAGATAACTTAAAAACACCAAACAAATTTGTTAATTGAATGAAAAAAATCTTGCAATCTGTTGAAGAATTGTGTTGTTAGGCATTTGTTTTATTATACCCTTCGCAACGGGTTGTGGGGAGTGTATACTGGAATCACCTTGTCCGTCCATCTGTCCGTCCATCCGTCCGTAGACATAATTTTGTTCAGAGATTTTGTCAAACATTTACGGACCAATCTGCTCGAAACGTGGTATGAATGTTCACCACCATGGGATTCTGTGAACTTGCGATTATAGGTTCGGTCGGATTATTTTTACCAGAATTATGCCCCTTTTCAACTTGAAAGAGCAGGCCTAGAACTTTGTCCTGAGATTTTCTCAGATGTTTATGGGTCGATTCCTTTGAAACTTGGTATGGATATTCACTACCATGGGAACCTGTGCATCTGCGATTATAGTTTTGCTCAGACTTGCAAGAGTTATGCCCCTTTTTCATCTTAGTGTCTGAATTTTGTCTGGATATTTTCTCAGATGTTTATAAGTCAATTCCTTTTAAACTTGGTATGGATTTTCACTACCTTGGGATCCTGTACCCCTACGATTATGTTTGTGATCAGACTTTGATTGTCAGAGTTATGCCCCTTTTCATCTTAGAATGCCTGAATTGCGTAGGTTTTTGTCCAGAGATTTTCTGGATCGATTCCTTTGAAACTTAGTATGGATTTTCACTACCATGGGAACCAGTGCGCCTGTGATTATAGTTTCAATCGGACTTTTTTTTACCAGAGTTGTGCCTCTTTTCATCTTAGAATAACCATGGCAACGGGGGTATGGAAAGGACCATCTAGGACAGTCAGACCTCTAGTTAGTCACATGTTCACCAGATATACTGATTAGGTATCCCTATGGATGAGAAAGAATTTTGTTGATTTTTTTGTCTGCAATCAAAAATTCAAAGGTCACAGGATTATAAATGGAGTGTAAGGTTTCTGGCCAATAGCTTTTGTTCTAGGGACATTGCAACCATAAACAAACCAACTACAACTGTGTCATGAAAAGATGGGTTCCAACATCTATGATATGGAATTTGCACACTTTTTGGGGCTGTATCAAAAACAGCAGACAGAACATAAGTGAACAGAATTTATCCAGTGTTTGCTGTGTACTCTCCAGTTGAAAAGAAGAGAGGACTGGTAAAACCACATGCTGAACTCTCTTAACAGATCTATGTCAATAACAAATGTACATCACGAAGAAACAATTTGCAAAACAACACAGATTAGTCCACAAGAGACTCCATCAATTTTCAGGATTGACACGGTCTCCTACCAAGGAAAGGAAACATATTATCAGTGGCTGAAGAAGCAGACTTAGTAACTCCATTTCTAAATGTATAAACAGATTACCCTTCTCACACTCCACAGTCATGTGGGAACATTCCCCCCTGTGCTAAACAGACTCGTAGAAACTCTGTATAATTGTCCCAAAAGTTTTGAAACTGGCAGCAGCAAGCCTGCAGTTACACACTCAGAATGTTATTAAAGACACTGCCCTCCATTATATGGGTCTTCAGTATTTTAGCTCACCTGACTGAAAGTCAGGGTGAGCTATTGTGATTACTCACTGTCCGTCGCCTGTCGTCCGTGAACATGGTGTTTGCGTCTTCTTTTCCCAAACCGCTGAACCAATTTAAGTGAAATTTGAGATGACTGTTTGTTATGACATCGCATTTTGATTTTGTTGAAATTAAGTTGCCCCACCCCTGGGTAGGGCCACGCCCAAAAAGTGTGCCTAAATCTTAAAAAATCCTCTTCTCATCAATCAGCAGTAGTAGAGACTTGATATTTGGTATGTAGCTTCCTTTTGAGGTGGAGACTCAGATTTGTTCAAGAGAAGTTTCTGGGACTATATTTGCTGTTGTTATGGGAGGGGCAAGAATTTTTATATTTTTATACTACAACCAATGGCCCAGACTTAGCTGGTGCAACCTGAACATTATTAAGGACCAAACAGAAATTTTGAACCCCCCCTCCCAATCCCCAAAATTTGCATACAACAACAAAAATTGAAAGTCCTATCTGGCCCTCCATACTTTTAGTACTTGCACTTGCGCAGTACCCAGGAAGAGACCGGAATTGTCAGTAAACATCTCAACTGACATCTGTACTTTAAATCTCTCTTTTGGTGGATGCCAGACACAAATCAGTGAAGTATATGGTGGATTCAAGGCAGTAAATGGATGATGGAAGTGAACAATGGTGGTTTGAGGCGTTCAAGGCTGTAACTTTTAAATAATATGAAAATTATTTCATGTTTCCCATTTTAGGAATATATGCCTTGATGTCATCAGTTTTGCTAATGATTTACCTACTGTTGGTTATGTGTTCCTTCCCTATCCTTCCTTGCACCCTCCAGTTAAATTCCTAAGCTTTCTGGCTGTTTTTTATTGAAATTTTTTATTAAATTTCTTGGGAGTTTAGCATGTTATACAGAAGGTTTATTCTGTTATCCCCACGGTTACGTCCTCACCCTAGGGGTGTTGGGCCATTATTGTCTTGCATCTCCTACTGGATGCATTGTTTTTTCTTCTCATGAAGACCTAGCTTTGCATCAGGTATCAGTTAATTATTTACTGACTTGGGCCTTTTGTGTACCTATTGTCTAGTTTCTGGCTTTTCTATCCTGACGTTGTTTACTTTTAACAACGCCCTTAACAGGTAATATTCAGGGTTTTATTTCATCACAATTATATTAAGATATATTTATTAATATTCCGGTAGTGTAGCTTCAATATTTTGGTGTTTGTCCACACTTAGGCTCTATCGGGATGCCCTTGTGCTCGTGTGGTTCCCTTGGGGAACTTAAGCTTTTTCAAAAAAAAATTTGTTTTGATTTATTTCGAAATTATTTTTGATTGTCTTTGTCATGTATCCTTATATTGTATGATTATATGTTAGATGTTAGGAGTGCAGTGAACTTTGTTTGGATTGTAATTATTTATGAAATTACTGCTCTCAGTATAGGGCGGAGAAGTCTACATCAAATTTACATGCTTGTTGTCTTGCCTGTAGTCGCTGCACTCCTACTGATTCAGGTTCTACTTGTGTGGTCGTGCTCCACTCATTAAGACACTAACATTGGAAGCGAATGTTGCGCTATGTATTCACAGTGATGTTCCAATGCCGCAGCTGTCACTGCAAGATAATTTAAGTTTTCAGTTTCTTTTCCAGAAGAACAAGAACATGGTGATGGTATTGTGACACACGTCCAGAATGTGCTGCCGTCATTGTGCTTTGAGGAGCTAACAGAGCTAGCTGCTAAGGTGCTCTTGAATGTAAAGGGAATAAGACCTCTTATTCCAGCAGCTAGCTCGACTGTTCAGGCAGTTACCCGATAGTGGGAATGTAATACCGGGTGTGTCCGATGTTGTCAAGGAGAGTGTAGATTTGAGTAGAGCGAACATCTTATAATCAAAAGCTCATCCAGCGACGAAGGCTAAATAAGGGGAAGAAGTCTGCAAGTTTCTCTTCGGGAAGCTCAGTGAGGTCTCGATCAGGCCGTGAGCGGAAGAGCCTTCTCTAACCCAGTAACAGTCGGGGTCAACTATTGCTTTGAGAAACTTGCACTGAGTCGGAGCTAACGTCCTCCCTTGGCCGCTCGGGACGCTCCTTATACACTGCAGCTGGGCCAGCTGCAATTACAGCTTCTTCCTCCTGCGAAGCACATGCGACCGCACACTAGCTACTTGACTCCAGATGTTCAGCAGCCGAGTGAAGACACTCCAGCCTTTGCCCTCGAAGTCGGTCCATCCTGTAGCTAGTGATTCGAGGCTTGACTCAGCGGGACGTTCGACAGAGAGATCGGCGGCCAAATCTCCATCTCGGGAGCAACATGCGGCGGAGAATATAAGGCGCTGCTCCATAAGCCTCAGTAACAGACTTTGCGCAGCTTGAAAAACCCAGCAAGGGGCAACTGTCAGCAGACTACAGTAGTGAGCCGTTGGACAGAGCTGGGTCAGTCCAGTCATGTATGCATGTAGAAGAGACCAGAAGTTTCTCTACGGGACACTCGGCTAGATCTGGAGTCAAATCACCGATTGGAGAACCCTCTCCATCCTGTTAACAGTCGAGGTCGACTGTGTCCGTTGTGAGAAACCATATTGAGTTGGAACATGCATCGGAATGTTCCTTCCACTCTACAGTCGGGGTCGGCGGCAGTTATGGCTTCTTCTTCTTAAATGGAAGTGCACAAAAGGGGATTAGCCGAGAAGTTTCTAAGCGGGATACTCGGCAAGATTTGGGGACAGATCGCGAGTGCAGAGCGTTTTTCTTCCCATTAACAGTCGGGACGACCGTTTTGTGTTGTAAGAAACTTCAAATGAGGAAGAGTATCCATCCAGAATGTTTGGATGCTTCCGCACTTCAGCCGGGGTCAGCTGTTGTTACAGCTTCCTATTCTTCCATGGATATGCACGCTAAGAGATAGATGCCTACAAGTTTCTAACAGAACGCTCGGCGAGGTCTGGAGCAGACCGCAAGCTGGAGAACCATCTTTCCGTCAGCAGTCAGGGTTGACTGTTTTTGATTCGAGAAATTTTAGTGAGTTGGAACACCCGTTCACGCTTACGGTTCGGGACGCTCCTTCCAAACTGCAGCCGGATCCAGTTGCAGCTATGGCTTCTTCCCTTGCTTCATTGATGAAGCACATTGACAGCAGACTAGCTATCCGACTTCGCATGTTCAGGTTGATAGGTAGTCATTCAAGGCATTTTTATACGGGACTTGAGCTGTCCGACTGTGCTGCGTTGGTCCAGTCATCCGTTCAGTTGGATGGTGTTGACCATATTTTCAGGTGGAACATTTGGATGGTGATAGGGCTATGGAGTGTGATTCTCCAACCCTCACAAAAGGGCACGTTAAGACTATGAAATTGTAGTCATAAGCTCTTAGAATCTTGTTCCATCTGAATACAAGTCTGCATTTGCTTGGAAAAAACAGCTTACCATACCGGGCTATGAAAGACTAAGATCTTTCCTCCCCGGATCTTTTGGCTCAGGTGTCGAGGTGTTTTGTCTCGATTAACGACGCCTTCCTTGCCGTAGCAATAGTATAAGAAATGCAATGCCCTATTCCTTACGAATAGAGGTTCCGTTGTGCATAGATAGGCTGAGACAGCTGTCTTCTTTGGAATAGAGCCATTAGAGGGAATAAGTACGTCTTTTCCTTCGCGGTGTTCTATTCCTTGGCATCAAGACATTTAATGCTATTGTGGATGCCATAGTAGCCTTATGTACTGTTACAGCTGTCTTTTCTTACACATTAGCGACTAGTGTTGTAAGTCTCCGTTTAGTGAGCTTTCAAGGTTGCAAGTTACACTGAGATATCTGTCTTCACGGAGATTTAAGACTTCTAAGCTACGTTAGCTAGGCTCTGACCGCTGTCTTTTGGGAATATAACCGCTAAAGGAAAGAGTGCTTTTCCGTTTGTTTTCCTAGGTGTCACAGACTTATTGATTACACCATAGTAGCCTAGCTAGAATCATGAGCAGTGTTTTACAGTAATTATGCAATTACATAACTGAAATAATTATCTCTTGAGACTACTGTCTATTTGGGAATTACGGCTATTAAAAATAGCGGCTCTTGATTCCCTACCTTGCGCGATGATAGTTGTAAGTCTCCATTCATTGAGCTTTAAAGGTCACAACTTACACCGAAATATCTCTTCACGAGATGAAGACTTCTAAGTTACGGCTGGCGTCGTAAGTCTCCATAGTGAGCTTCTAAAGCTGCAGGTATCAGCCTTTTAATTGTCTTCACGAATAGGAAGACCTTTAGCTGCTTCAGCTAGGCTGAGTTCATTGTTCTATCGGACATGATACCATTATGTTAGAGGAGGTTATTCTCTTCCTGCTGGTATTGTTTGGTATTAGTTATCTGAGGTGATAAGCCCTATTGATGACACCATATTAACCTAGTGTGATTAATGAGCATTTCTTCAAACACATATACTAAACTCCTTCTCAGGAATATATTTCCTGATGTCAGTTCAAACGTAAGGAGTTCATCTAGGTTTTTATGATTGTGTGTCGGAACATTGTTTTCGTCTCCCTCTTCATTTCTATCCAATCTATTGTTGTGGATTATATTTCCACTCTAGAGATTGGATATTATGTCTGTATGGTGTATTATTTGGTCATCAAGTCCCCCTCTATCCTTAGTGGCATTATGGAGTCGGTCAGATGCGAGGAGGCCCTGCATTTCCTGTACTATTTGATAACTAACACAAAAGTGTTACGAGTTGCGCCAGGTTATTGTTATTATGATTGCTTTGACTATAAGCTTTTTAGCTGTATTACACTTATTGAGAATAGAGGCAGCAGTATAGCCTTAATTCTACTGCGTGGCCTTACTTATCTAGCGATTCAAGTAATGCGGGTGAGGGGGGTTCCATAGGAATTATTAGTCAAATCCCCCCCCCCCCCCCCCACCACCACCACCACAAATATGTTAAGAGGCGATTACAGGGCAGGACGTAGTTTTCTTCCAGTAAGCCTTGAATGCATTCAAGTATAAGCATGCCTTTTATGCTCCTCGATTGGCTGGGTTGTGTTCTAACGGCGACCTCATGGGCACATCCACTATTTAGTTGGTTTGTTTCCTGTGGTTGTTCGTTTATAAGTCATATACAAGCATATGATTCTTTTTCAATAAATTGCTAGCCTTCATGTACCTGTGTGGCTGACATGTCGGTTATCTGGGCGACATTCTCCAATATGGCAATTAGTCCACTCTGAGAAGTTTCGCTCGGAGCAATCTGGCCTTTTCTTACGACGTATGAGTTATAACTTTGTTAACTGCATATTAATGTTGTATTATTCATTCCGTTTCCTGTTTACATTTGTATCACTCGTAATATGTTTATTTATTAGGCAGATGCATTATTGAACAGATTCTATAAAATCCTTGCTCTGCTTTATAGAGCTTATGAGAATTTTGGGACTATTTGGATCAGTTATGGAATTTCCAATAGGCCCACTTTGCATAAGTTCTCAATTTTTGGCTTCATTATTCGGAGTAGTATATTCTTTCTCCAAACGGCCATTGGTTGAAACAGACTTAGGGAACAATGAATTATTTAGGGGACAGTCCGTGATGGGTCTGTTAATCATAGCTCGTTCCATGTTCTGAATCCAGGTTTCTACCAGAGACAGTACACAGGAGAATTCACATTCTCATATATTCGACGGTTCAGTTGTAGTTTCAGTATTGGAACTAATTGTACATCTGAACAGGGTCGCCTCAGAAGCGTGTTTGCTCTAACAGATACTTTCCATTGGTATTCAATTGGACAAGTGTAAGGTTGTACACATTATATCACCAGTTTTCAACCTATCTACGTATTCCGACTCCAGGATACGTTAGAAGCTTGCGCTTTTAATAACCAGGATCTCCATGATAGCCTTAGCTACTAAGGTGGCGTTAAGCACCAATAATTAATAATAATTAATAACTGGGTGCCTGTTGGGCAAATATATATAGATTATTTAGTACCCCTTTTCACTGATTCCAGAGCTCTTCCCTCTTTGTTTTGAAGAATATTCCTTCAAAAAAGGAGGCGGGGGGGTGAATTTTCTTCATCCCTTCTGGCCTGATAATAAGTGTGTAACTATGAGTGAAGCTGTTTTTGTCTGTAGATTATTACTGATCTTAACTACAGCTTGTTTATTATGTATATGGCGTGTGTTTCTGGGGGTTAGTCTCTCACTCTCGAATACGCCATCATGATGTAAGTGGCTTAGTCCAGACTAGCCTTAAAATTGTGGGCTTGTTACACCCTGTTAGCATAATCATTCATGTTAAGAATACAGAATTACTTGGATATGACTCCTTATTGATGATATATCTTCTATGTTATTGTATAGAGAGACATGCATGTAATTCCTTTAAAAATTTAATCTCCTTTTCACCTTGGAATGCAGGCTTAGGAGCTGTATTTGGTTTGCTAATTCTCAAGTCCTAGACCCTCCGCCTTTTTACGATTCAGCTAAGTCTGGGCCATTGGTTGAAGTATAAAAATATGATAAATTTAAAGTAATCTGTATATTTTTTATACTCACCAATGGCCCAGATGTTGGCACTCATACCTCCCTGCTGAGTTACCACTTTAGTAGGCACAATTCTGGTCTCTTTCTGGGTACTGTGCGTGCGCAAGTGCTAAAAGTATGGAGGGCCAGATAGGACTTTTAATTTTCGTTGTTGTATGCAAATTTTGGGGATTGGGGGCTCAAATTTTGTGTTTGGCCTTTAATAATGTTGAGGTTGCACCAGCTAAGTCTGGGCCATTGGTAAGTATAAAAAATATACAAATTACTTGAAAACTTATCATTTTCCAAAACGAGAGGGTGATTTGAACTAAATTTGATATGAGCGCTTATTGGGTCATAAGTACTTAATTTATGCCAAAAAAAATTATCTTGTCACCCTATGGGAACCACTAAAAATAGAAAAAAATTAAAACGTCCATATTTCCAAAACTACACAGCACTGAGAATTCTTATTTTGTGTGAAGCTTCCTTAGGACGAACAGGATGCAATGGTCCAAAAAATTGCTATTAGTTTTATCATACGGTACTTTTTCGGGACTTTGAAAAAATGCTGAGTCAGCATTTTTCAACACTTTGTGGGTAATGGGGAAAACATTTAAGACTCTTCTTCTCCCAAATCACTGCTCCAAAAGCTTTCAAATTTCACATATAACATCTTTGGAAGATTGTTCCACATGTTTATTGAATTCAAATCCCTGGGTCGATATTTGGGCTCTATGGGAGCCCAAATGTTTAAATTAGTGCAGTATGAGGAATATTCTTTAAAAATCTTCTTGTTCAGATCAAGCAGTCAGAATGTTTTGATATTTGGTACGCAGCATCCTCAGGGGGGTGAGATTCAAATTTGTTCAAGCCAAGTCACTGGGTTCATTTTGGGCTCCATGTGGGAGCCCAAATTATAACTTAGTTCAATATGAGGAATATCCTTCAAAATCTTCTTCTTCACATCCACCAGTCAGAATCTTTTGATATTTGGTATACAATATCCTTAGGGAGGTGAGATATAAGTTTGTTAAAGCCAAATCCCTGGGTTCATATTTGGGCTTCCTGTGAGATCCCAAATTGTACCAAAATTTCTATTTTCCGAACTGAGAGGCCGTTTTGAATCAAATTTGATATGAGGGCTTATTGGGTCATAAGTACCAAATATATGCCCCCAAAAAATGTACCGGTCGCCCCATGGGAACCGCAGAGCTAAAAATAGAAAACATTTAAAATGCCCATATCTCCAAAACTACATGGCATTGAGAATTTTTATTTTGTTTGAAGCTTCCTTAGGAACAGCAGAAAGAATGGTCCCAAAAAAAATTTTGGCCATTGGTTTTATCGCTGGGACTTAGAATAATGCTTTGTCATCAGTTTTTAACACTTTGTGAGTAATGGGGAAAACATTAAAGAATCTTCTCCCATACCACTGCTGCAAAGGCTTTCATATTTCACATATAACAACTTTGGAAGATTCATTCACATGTTTGTTGAAATCAAATCCCTGGGTCCATTTTTGGGCTCTCCATGGAAGCCCAAATGTTCAGATTAGTGCAGTATGAGGAATATTCTTTACAAATCTTCTGCTTCTGATCCACCAATCAGAATCTTTTGATATTTGGTATGCAGCATCCTTAGGGGGGTGAGATTCAAGTTTGTTCAAGCCAAGTCCCTGGGTTCATATTTGGGCTCCCTGTGGGAGCCCGAATTATAACTTAGTTCAGTATGAGGAATATTCTTTAAAATTATTTTTCTTCAGATCCAGTAGTCAGAATCTTTTGATATTTGGTATACAGCATCCTCAGGGAGGTGAAATTCAAGTTTGTTCAAGCCAAGTTCATATTTTGGCTCCCTGTGGGAGCCTGAATTATAACTTAGTTCAATTTGAGGAATATTCTTTAAAAATCTTTTTTTTTCAGATCCACCAGTCAGAATCTTTTGATATTCGATATAAGCTTTTCTTAGGAGGGGCAGGTGCAAGTTCTTCAAATCAATTCCCTAGGTTGATATTTAGACTACAATGTCAGGTGAGCGCCCTCAGGTTCTCTGGGGCCTCTTGTTTCCTTTCTTTTTCTCTTTTCTAACAAACAGTTAGATCAACACAAAAATAATTCCAAATTCAGTGATTGTCAGTTCTCGCAAATGGGTCTTTGGGTGGTTTGTGAATGTGAACTAACATACTGACCGATTGAATTCCAATCTGTATTGCAGTTATCATTAGCTCTCTTTGTTTGGAGGCAGAGCATTCAGGGCTAGGCAGGTAATAAAAATCCTCATCAGCAAAATTTTTATTAATGTAGCACCAGGTTGTATCTGGTGCTTCATTAATTAATTTTTTGATGATTATTCCTATAATTAGTGTTTGGAATCTAATATTATTGTGTCCATGGAAATATTGCCCACCCGTGGAAAGTGACCAGTCCAAGGTGGTTGTACTGTAATAACAGTTTGTATCATATTTGTACAGTAGACAACAGCACTGAAATAGTGATAGCATAATTGATCTTTAGATATAAAGTTCTAATAAGGTTTGTAAGTGTACATACTATACCATCCAATAAATTTGGATACAAGTTTTTGATAATCATTCAAAATTTATATTCTTTTATTTCTAGGAACCACTACCACAACACATTCACACTCGTGGCCGAGGGCGTGGTAATGACAGAGGACGTGGCTTTGGTGGTGGAAGGAGTAGATTTTTCACTCCACCTGGAAACTATGGTAGACGAGAAAGTAAGTTTTGGGGGGTTTTTTCACTGTGCTTAGTATTTCATTTAATTAATCATTTTTGGATTTAATGGATCTTGTTTAACGGGTTGAGAGCATTATTTATTTTAGTGGTCACTTTTTAGCTTAACGTGACAAAGTTAAGATAATTTATTGCCATCACACATACAGAAGTCTGTTATGTATGTTAGTCTGTTCACATTTTCTTTAGCACAAGCTGCAGCCTGCAGTTCTTGTCCGGTTATCACAAAATTTCATATGTAGGTTCAAGGTGATGTCCAGATGAGAACGTCCCCTGTTGGTCGCGATTGGTCAAACTTGATGACAACACAGGTCTGAAACATGAAAACGATTAGCTCAGTCTACAGGTCATGTTTATGAAGGGATGTCTCTGTAACTTGGTAGGATGATTCAGTAAAATGTCTAGATGAGAACATCCTATTTTGGTTGTGATCCATCTACCGTGACTGCCGCACAGGTGGCCTGTGACCTAGATTTGTTTAGCACAGTCTACAGTTCATATTTATGAAGCGATTTCATTGTAACTTTTTATAACAATAACTCAGTATGATGCCAAGATGAGACTGTCCTATTTTGGTCACGATCGGTCAGTTGTCAACTCTGCCTGGTCACGTGACCTAGATTCATTTAGCACTGTCTACAGGTTGTTTTTATGAAGGGATTTCATTGTAACTTGGTAGGATAACCTGGTATAATATCTATTTTGGTCACGATCTGTCATATTCATGAAGGGATTTCATTGTAACTTGGTAGGATGACTTGTTTTGGAATGATTTACTGTAACTTGGTAACTTTGACATTGGTTAACTGTGAGGGCCACATCAACCCAGGCCTCAATTCTTTAGTATAGTCTACACCTCAGGTTATTATGCCCCCGAAAAATTTTTGAGGGGGTATATAGTTGAGGTCTCCATCTGTCCATCCATCCATACATCCGTCTGTACAAACATTTTGTATTATAACTCGAGCATCAGTTGTCAGATTTTAATGTTCTTTTGTATGGTGATAGGCCAGCTTGTGGGAACGGATGCCCTCGTACCGAGCGTTTCGTCCATTCATGTTTGGGAGAGTTATGGCCCCTCTTTGTTTTTGGCCTCTGTTTCTGACTAATGTAAATTGTACCATAGCCTATAGGGCAAAGTGCTGCCCATATTTTTATACTTACCAATGACCCAGACATAGCTGGTGCTAACTCTTAAAAATATAGGGCCAAACACAAATTTTGCCCCCCAATCCCCAAAATTTGCATCTAAAACCAAAGAAAACCTGTCCTGAATGGCCCTCCATACTTCACCTCTACTGCGCATGCGCAGTGTCAAGGACGTCCCGAAATTGGCGCCATTAATCATTCTTTGTTTGGCCCTTCATCAGTTAACATCTGACTGATCTTTGTGCTTGTAAATCTCAGTTTAAATGATGCCAGACACATAAATATTAGTGTAATGGTGATTCTAAGGAGGATATAGAAGGAGGAGAGGAAAAATGAGTGACAGAAAATAATCAGGGCTGTAACTTAAAAAATTTTTGATGAAATTATGTTCAGTTACCTATTTTCGAGGCAACAGCCTGTTGTGGTCATTCTTGTTATCTAGATTACACTGCTTATTCAGTGTTTTCCTCTCTCCCTTTCCTTTAAGTCCCCTCTTGCTATTCTCCCATGCTTGTGGCATATTTTCTGTAATATTACTAAAATTTCTTGGGAGTTTTAGCTGGATAACAGAATGAATTCTGTTCTTTTCCCCATGTTTACGTCTTCACCTATGGGTGGTTAGGCGTAGTGTTCTGCATCTACCATCTGATGTTCTGCAGTTTCTTCCCTGGAAGTATCTGTTTTGCATCAGATAGCGTATTATTGGTAACTGATTTCGGGCCAGGGTGCCCGGAGTCTTGATCTAGTGTTTTTACACTTATTGTTTACATTTCCAACAGCCCTCTGTGTGAGGGGGGATTTCTTGAAAATAATATCTGATGTTAATTTAATCATAACTAGATACATTATTATTGTTCGTAAGTGTTGCATAAATTGTTTAAAATATTTTTAGAATTTTTGTCCACACTTAGACTTGGGATCCATTGGGGCTCAACGTTACTTTTCAGAAACTTGGGCTGTTCTGAAAAAATATTTTTTCAAAAGTTTTTGATTCAATTATTTTTTCTATGTTAAGGATCTTGTTATTATGTATTTTGATTGTCAGGGGTTGGTGCGAGTACTAGGACTTAGTTTTCTTTTCACAATGAAAGGATATTGTTCAATTGTAATAAGAGGAAATCTTCCTCTGACTTTCATAATTATTGTATAATGTAGTCAGTGTACTCGCACTAACTCCTGTTCTGTATATGTTGATTTCGATGACAACATGGGAAGCGTGTGTCACGGTATGTTAGTGGGGAATTGGCCATTCCGGTCCTTTCCCCGCAGGGTCACTCTACTTTATCAATCTCTATTTCAGACGATCATGATCAGGGTGATGTATCCGTGATGTCTTCCAAAAAAGTGTGCCTCCGTCGTCACAATTAATGAAGAGCTAGCGGAAAAGTGCCCATGTAATACGTCAATTGCCTAAGAGGACCCTAGTAGGTTCGACGGCCTTTGACGTCCGCTAGCTCGCCCGGTGTAGCGTCCATTCATCGAATGGTTCGGCAGCCGGGTTCGTCCGTTGCGGTCTAGAAGGAGTTTTGGGTGATGCGAGCACTATAAAATAACCAAGTGCACACCCAGTGACGGCGGATTAGACGGGAGAACGGAGGAAGCCTTTTAGTCCGGTTCATAGCTCGTCCAGGTCCATCCGGGCTGCGGGCGAGAGAGGCCCCTCTCTCGTACATCAACATCTGGCCCCAGATGTTGTGGTACAGAATGTCTCGCATTCGGAGCATACGTCCGCCGCTCGGGACGCTCCGTTATATAGACAGTCCGGAGAGACTGTCAATAAGGCTTCCTCATTCTCATGGCAGCGCACACGACCGCACCTTGGCTACGTGACCTCCGATATCCAGTCAACTTCGCCAATCAGAGAATCTTCGGCGACCAGGTCACGCCATCCGATAGCCAGGGACACGAGGCCTGGAGACTCCGGACGTTCGCATAAGAAGTATGCGGGAGTCAACGTACACGGAGCTTCCAGCGGCAAAGCATCGTAAGACCGCTTCTGCACAGGCCTCGGTTACGGACGTGCTATCCCAAATAGCACAACCTATCGCAGCATCCCAGCAACGACAGAATCTCTGTCGCATAATGTATTATCCAACGACGCTGGGTCGGGACGCTCCGCGGAAGCTCAGGTGCGGACGTCCGAAAATTTCATACGGTCCGACGGGATGCCGAAAGGGATTCGGAGGTTTTCGAGCTTTCCTTTCGGAACAACATAAGCTGCTGTATATGTCATCCGACTTCATCTTCCAGAGGTTCTTCGTCGGACCAGAATGCTGTGATACCGGATAAGAAACTGATAGCGTCGGTGAACTTAGAAATTTTTGATTCGGTTCAGGGACATCGTCCCTCAGTTCCGACACAGTCCAATAATGTCTCAGATACGTTCGATTTATTGAACGACGCAAAATATTTTTTTTTTTATATGCTTGCTATGTACAAGCATGTCTGGTTTCTTGTTCGTAAAATTACTGAGATGTCTTTCAAAAGTGTGCCTCTGTCGTCATAATTAATGAAGAGCTAGCGGCAATTAGTGCTCATGGATTACGTCAATCGCCTAAGAGGTCCCTAGTAGGATCGACGGAGTTGACATTCGCTAGCTCACCCGGTGTAGCGCCCATTCATCGAATGGTTCGGCAGTCGGGTTCGTCCGTTGCAGTCTAGGAAGGAGATTTGGGTGATGCGAGCACTATAATAGACTTTAGTACACACCCAGTGACGACGGATTAGAGGAGAGATCGAAGGAAGCCTGTTAGTCCGGTTCCTAGCTCGTCCGGTCCGTCCGGGCGGCGAGCGAGAGAGGTCCCTCTCTCGTGCAACAACATATGGGACCGGATGTTGTGGTGCAGATATTTCACCTTCGGAGCGTATGTCCGACACTCGGGACGCTCCGTTATATAGACAGTCCGAGTGACTGTCGATAATGCTTCCTCATCCTCACAGCAGCGCACACGACCGCACTTTGGCTACGTGACCTTGAATATCCGGCCAGCTTCGTCATTCAGTGATTCCATGGCGAACAGGTCTCGCCATCCGGTAGCCAAGGGACACGAGGCCTACACACTCCGGTCGCTCGCATAATAGAAGTATGCACGGGGTAACGAACACGGAGCTTCCAGCGGCAATGCATCGTAAGACCGCTTCTCCACAGGCCTCAGTGACGGACGTGCTATCCAAAATAGCACAGCTTATCGTAGCATCCCAGCAAACGACAGATTCCCGGTCGGATCAGGAATAATCCGACGGCGCTGGGTCGGTGCGCTCCGCTGTTGCATCAGGTACGGACGACCGAATATTTCATAGGGTCCGACAGGTTGGCGAAAGGGATTCGGATGATTTCGAGCTTTCCCTTTCGGAACAACAGAAGCTGCCATACATTTCTTCCGGCATTATCTTCCAGAGGTTGTTCCGTCGGACTACATTGCTGCGATGCTGTATAAGAGACTAATAGCGTCATTGGACACGGAGTTTTGGATCGGTTTAGGGACATTGTCCCTGAGTTGCCGACGCAGTCCAATAATGTCTTTAGAACATTCAAATTATTGAACGACGCTATATATATATAAGCTTGCTATCAACATGCTAGTCTAGTTTCTTGTCCGCAATGCTCTATTCTGCCTTTCGTGAATTCTAGGAAATAATTGTTTATTGGCAGAACTGGGCTTACCCAGAGTTCCTTTGCGTCTAAGACGGCGAGACTGAAGACTGCAATTATCTTTTTCGCCGTCTATGTCAATTCCAACCACGATGTTGGAAACGACAATGATGTATAATAGACTTAACTTAGACGCTTTATCATACGTACACCACCTTACTGAGACGTTATCATTACGTCTTCAAGAGAAAGAATTCCAGGATATGATCCTCAATGAGATTTCTTTCAGGGGCAGTAGTTTTCCACGTATAACCCCGCCCTTCAGTGGCAACCTGGAGTTGGTTAGACGTGACGCAGCCCTAGCTACATCCACGCGCGTGGATAGTAAGGTGAAGAACTCTCTCAGAGTCGCTTCGGTCACCGAGAAGCTTCTCTTCGACGGCAACCTTTCAGCAATCTTGAATTGCTCGATATACACGTTCTCTTGTCTATCAAGTGTAACAAGAGATTCAGACGTGGGCAAACATTCGGTGGTTGACTCAGAGAGTTCCACTGTAGTTGCCGGATCCGAGTTTTTCGATTATGACGGTGTCAGTCAAACAGGCTGGGACACATTTTGATCCCAACGGATTCGAAGTGCCAGGGTCTTTGAGTTCCGTAGTTTTTAGGCAAGCTCTTTACTTCCAAGGAAGAATATTATGTTGGCTTGCACTACGTCATTGGATGAATTTTATTCAGAAACGCATGTTCAATCCTGTCCGATAATACGACAGCAGTTGCGTATATCCGGAACCAGGGAGGCACTCATTCGGTTCCGTTATTGATTTTAACGGAAAGAATCCTTCTGTTTGTTATAGAACACCAAGTTCTGTTTCGGTTCGTCATATTCTCGGTCGTCGGATCGTACCAGTAGCAGACTCCCTTTCACGTAAGGGTCGTTTGTTGCTGTCGGAATGGACTATCAACAAACAAGTATTCAATCAGATTTGCTACCAATGGGAGCGCCCAGTGATAAATTTATTTGCGACACAACTCTCCAATCAATTGTAGACGTATGTGTCACCGTGTCCGGATCCCTGAGCATATGTAGTTAACGCTCTATCGATCTAGTAGGACGCGATGATAGGATATGCGTATCCTCCAGCGCTGTTGATTCAGTAGTATTGCTAGAATTATTCATTCACAATACAATTCTGTTGGTAGCATCTCTGTCTCCACAGAGACGGTGGATAAATTTACTTAGATGTCTACTGTGGGACTTACCGCGGAAACTTCCTCCACGAGAGGATCTTTTTTCGCTGGGGAAATCGTGTCAACTCTATCACAACCCGCAAGGTCTCAACCTTCACGTATTCCGTTGTGCGGTCTTCTTGCATGGCAAGCACTGTATAGGACCAGCAATGGACGCGATTCCTAACTGTAGAAGGACCTCCTCTTCGCTATACTATGCGGCTAAAGTGGAGGGTCTTCCGTCATTGGTGTAGGGATCTTTATGTTGATATTTTTTATCCCTCCATACCAGACATTGCAAACTTTCTAGTATACTTGTTTAACGAGATCATCTGCAGCCAGTTACTTTTAAAGGTTATAGGTCTATGTTATCTGATACCTATGCACTCCATGATAGTTTACAATGGAGCCTTATGTCTCTTTATCTAAGTTAGTTTGAAACTTTTCGATAAGAGACCTAGAATCGTTAGATTAATTCCTATTCGGAATTTAGCTTGGGTTCTTATTAACTAAAGCAACCATTTGAACCCTTGAGACAGCAGTTTCAAATTCTGGTCTTTTAAGACAGCGATTCTCTTAGCCTTCTCTTCTGCTGAAGAGTCAGTGAGCTTCACGCACTATCGGGGACGATTCTCACTTTCGTAGTATCGGGAACTCTATTACCTTTACTACTAATGTTGTATTTTTGGTTAAGAATCAGGCTCCTATTGATATCCGGAACCTATTGTTTTTAAGGTCCTTCCGTCTTCGAGCGGGCATAGGCCTTTACTCTGTCCGGATAGACCTTTATGTATTTATTAACAGATCTCAGTTTATCAGCAGAACGTAAAGCTTCTTCTGGCTCTGATGCCTAATAGAAGGGTCATTACGGTCCATGCTATTACTTAATGCATTCAGTTAACTATCGGTGCTGCTTAGGATAATCTATCCTTAACTCAGCAGTCGGTGCTTAAGATTTCGGCTCACGAAGTAAGAGCTCTTCTACATCTTGGGCTGACGTATAGTTTTGCTATTATAGATTAAGTAGGCTGCATATTGGTCTCAGCCATCCACATTCACGAATTTTTATCTCAGAAATATTGTATCCATTTCTGGAGACCTGCATTATTTAGGTCCATTATCAGCTGCTCAGAAAGTCGATCACTTAACAATTGCAACTATAGCTATGTAGGCTTTATGTTCCGGCAGTGACTCCGTCCTGCTGCCCTCTTCGCTCTGGGATATTTGACCCAGGGCAAGAAAAAGGGGGGGGGGGGGGGGGGGGGTGTTCCCTTGGGTCACCTGTTTTATTATGAAAACAAGGGGATACCTCCTCCGGAGTTAGTAATTCTGAGCTGTTACTGGGATGGTTTCTTAAGTGAAAGTTATGTTTTTAAATTCATTCATGTCATAGTTTTAAAGTATAGCATTTGAATATGTCATGTGTCAAACGGATGTTATTATACTATCCTCGGACACTTTTAAAAGAGTATAAAGAGTCTCAATTCTTTGGACTAACTTTATTTATTGGCTTACTTTAAATATAATTAGTATAAGAATTATACTGGATATTAATAGAGAACATGGATGTTATGATGCTCAATTATAGAAGGTATTGTGTCTTTCTAATTTGTCATAAATAAGAAAGATACACGTGAAGCCTATTTCTCCTTTTCTCCTCCAGGAGATGACTCTATTTTATATAGTTGAGCTTATTGGATTTTTTCTCTATGTCCTGGGCCCTCCAGCCTTTTTACTATTCAGCTATGTCTGGGTCATTGGTACAGTATAAAAATCTGAAAAAATTTATAGTAATTTATATATTTTTTATACTTACCAATGACCCAGACGGGGATGGCCCTCCCAGGAGTTGGGAACTCATACCTCCCCGCTGAGGACATGGCGCTTACCAGGCACTGATGGTAAGAATGATTAATGGCGCCAATTTCGGGACGTCCTTGACACTGCGCATGCGCAGTAGAGGTGAAGTATGGAGGGCCATTCAGGACATGTTTTCTTTGGTTTTAGATGCAAATTTTGGGGATTGGGGGGCAAAATTTGTGTTTGGCCCTATATTTTTAAGAGTTAGCACCAGCTATGTCTGGGTCATTGGTAAGTATAAAAAATATATAAATTACTATAAATTTTTTCAGTTTTTTTTTTTTTAGTTCATTAGTCCAACTTTGCTACCTTTGGGGGCATCAGCAATTCTTATCTTATTAGTCCCCTATGGGAACCGTAAGGGGACTATAGGATTGCACTCTGTCCGTCCATCTGTCCATCCATCTGTCTGTTTGTCTGTCTGTCTGTCTGTCTGTCTGTCTGTTTTTTATGTTACCACCTCCCCCCCCCCCCCCCCCAACATGCTTTAAGCTACACCTTTCATATTTGGTACATGGATAAATGGTTCTAAGGGGATGAGGCACGCTCAAAAATATTTTTTCAAAATCCAAGATGGCAGAATGGTGGCCATTTTTGTTGTGTTTTTTAAGCTTTTTTTCTCTATTTTCATGTTACCACCCCTCCCACCAACATGGTTCAGTCTACACTTTGCATATTTGGCACATGGATAGAGGGTTGGGAGGGGATGATGCACGTTCAATATTTTTTCTTCAAAATCCAAGATGGCGGCATGGCGGCCATTTTTGTTGTGTTTTTAGCTCACCTGAGCAAAGCTCAGCGGGAGCTTTACTGATCGTGATCCATCCGTCGTCTTTCCGGCGTTAACTTTACATTATCGACTTCTCCTCCTAAATCACTAGCCCAATTTTATTCAAATGTTGGCTAAATATTTATTACCTAATGCCAATTCAGATTTGTTCAAATGAAGTTGCCCCTCCTCCTGGGTGGTGCCATGCCCCCAAGGGGCACCAAAATCTTTGAAAATCTTCTTCTCATGAACCAGCAGTAGCAGAGACTTTATATATGCTATGCAGCTTCCTTTTGAGGTGTACACTCAGGTTTGTTCAAGAGAAGTTAGAGGGATAATATTTGGCGTCATTATGGGAGGGGCAAATATTTTGGCCCCGCCCCAAATTTCTATATTTTTATACTGTACCAATGACCCAGACATAGCTGGTGCTAACTCTTAAAATATAGGGCCAAACACAAATTTTGCCCCCCAATCCCTAAAATTTGCATCTAAAACCAAAGAAAACATGTCCTGAATGGCCCTCCACACTTCACCTCTACTGCGCATGCGCAGTGTCAAGGACGTTCCGAAATTGGCGCCATTAATCATTCTAAGTTTGGCCCTTCATCAGTTAACATCTGACTGATCTTTGTGCTTGTAAATCTCAGTTTAAATGATGCCAGACACATAAATATTAGTGAAATGGTGATTCTAAGGAGGATAGAGAAGGAGGAGAGGAAAAATGTGTGACAGAATATTATCAGGGCTGTAACTTAAAATTTTTTAATGAAATTATGTTAAGTTACCTATATTTTTATACTGTACCAATGACCCAGACATAGCTGGTGCTAACTCTTAAAATATAGGGCCAAACACAAATTTTGCCCCCCAATCCCCAAAATTTGCATCTAAAACTAAAGAAAATATGTCCTGAAAGGCCCTCCACACTTCGCCCCTACTGCGCATGCGCAGTGTCAAGGACGTTCCGAAATTGGCGCCATTTATCATTCTAAGTTTGGCCCTTCATCAGTTAACATCTGACTGATCTTTGTGCTTTTAAATCTCAGTTTAAATGATGCCAGACACATAAATATTAGTGAAATGGTGATTCTAAGGAGGATAGAGAAGGAGGAGAGGAAAAGAATGTGTGACAGAATATTATCAGGGCTGTAACTTAAAATTTTTTAATGAAATTATGTTAAGTTACCTATTTTCAAGGCAGCAGCCATTTTGTTGTCATTCTGATTATTTAGTTACACTATTTTTTCAAGTGTTTTCCTCTCTCCCTGTCCTTTAAGTTCCCCCTTGCTATTCTCCCATGCTTTTGGCATAGTTTCTGTAATTATTATTACTAAAATTTCTTGGGAGTTTTAGCTGAATAACAGAATGAATTCTGTTCTTTCCCCATGTTTACGTCTTCACCTACGGTGTGTTCTGCATCTACCATCTGATGTTCTGCAGTTTCTTCCCTGGAAGTCTCTGTTTTGCATCAGATAGTGTATTTTTGGTAACTGATTTCGGGCCTGGGTGCCTGGAGTCTTATTTTAGTGTTTTTACACTCATTGTTTACATTTACAACAGCCCTCTGTGTGAGGGGGGGATTTCTAAAAAATAATATCTTTATGTTATTTTAATCATAACTAGATACATTATTATTGTTCGTAAGTGTTGAATAAATTGTTTAAAATATTTTTAAAATTTTTTTCCACACTTAGGCTTGGGATTCATTGGGGCTCAACGTTACTTTTCAGAAACTTGGGCTGTTCTGAAAAAATATTTTTTCAAAATATTTTGATTTCAATTATTTTTTCTATATTAATGGATCATATTATTATTATGTATTTTGATTGCCAGGGGTTAGTGCGAGTACCAGGACTTGTTTTCTTTTCACATTGAAAGGATATTGATCAATTGTTTTAAGAGGAAGTCTTCCTCTGACTTTATTATCATTCTATATGTGGTCAGTGTACTCGCATTAACTCCTGTTCTGTATCGTATGATTTCGATGACAATATGGGAAGCGTATGTCACGGTATGTTGTTGGGGATTTGGACACTCCGGTCCTTTCCCCGCAGGGTCACTCTACTTTATCAATTTCTATTTCAGACGATCAAGATTAGGGTGATGTATCTGTGATGTCTTCCAACAGTGTGCCTCCGTCGTCACAATTAATGAAGGGCTAGCGGAAAAGTGCTCATGTAATACTCCAATTGCCTAAGAGGACCCTAGTAGGTTCGACGGCCTTTGACGTCCGCTAGCTCGCCCGGTGTAGCGTCCATTCACCGAATGGTTCGGCAGCCGGGTTCGTCCGTTGCGGTCTAGAAGGAATTTTGGGGTGATGCGAGCACTATAAAATTAACTTAATGCACACCCAGTGACGGCGGATCGGAAGGAGAACGGAGGAAGCCTTTTAGTCCGGTTCATAGCTCGTTCCGGTCCATCCGGACGGCAAGCGAGAGAGGCCCCTCTCTCGTTCAACAACATCTGGCCCCAGATGTTGTGGTACAAAATGTGTCGCTAGCGGAGCATACGTCCGTCGCTCGGGACGCTCCGTTGGCAGTCCGCTGAGACTGCTAAGGCTTCCTCTTCTCGTCAGCGCACACGACCGCACCTTGGCTGCGTGACCGCCGATATATTACCAGCTTCGCCGATCAAGGATTCTTCGGCGACCAGGTCACACCATCCGGCAGCCAGGGATTCGAGACCGATGGACTCCGGACGTTCGCATAGGAAAAGTATGCGGGAGCCATCTGATGCGGAGCTGCCCTCGGCGAAGCAGCGATAGACTGCGCCTCCGCAGGTCTCGACGCCGGACATTCTTGTGCACATAGCACAGCTTATCGCAGCATCCCAGCAGCCGACAGAACGGTGTCGGATCGAGAATTATCCGGCGGCGCTGGGTCGGTAGCCGGGGACTCGAGGCCTGCAGACTCCGGACGTTCGCATAGGAAGTGTGCGGGAGTCAACGTACACGGAGCTTCCGGCGGCAATGCATCGTAAGTCCGCTACTGCACAGGCCTCGGGAACGGACGTGCTTTCCTTAATAGCACAGTTTATCACAGCATCCCAGCATCAACTGAATCTGTCGCATATATTTTATCCGACGATGCTGGGTCGGGACGCTCCGCGGAAGCGGGTACGGACGTCCGAAAGTTTCATCCGGTCCGACGGGATACCGAAAGGGATTCGGAGGATTTCAAGCTTTCCCTTTCGGAACAACATATGCTGCGATGCCGGATGAGAAACTGATAGCGTCGGTGGACTTAGAAATTTTTGGTTCGGTTCAGGGACATCGTCCCTCAGTTCCGACATAGTCCAATAATGTCACACAAACTTTCGAATTATTGAACGACGCTATATATATTATTATTTTATGCTTGCTATCCAAGCATTTCTGGTTTCTTGTTCGAAGAGTTATGGAGATGTCTTTCAAAAGTGTGCCTCTGTCGTCATAGTTAATGAAGAGTTAGCGGCAATAAGTGCTCATGGAATATGTCTATCGCTTACGGAGTGACATTCGCTAGCTCACCCGGTGTAGCGTACATTCATCGAATGGTTCGGCTGCCGGGTTCGTCCGTTGCGGTCTAGGAAGGAGATTTGGGTGATGCGAGCACTTTAATTACTTTAGTACTCACCCAGTGACGGCAGATTGAGGACAGATCGGAGGAAGCCTGTTAGTCCGGTTCCTGGCTTGTCCAGGTCCGTCCGGGCTGTGAGCGAGAGAGGTTCCTCTCTCGCCCAACAACATAGGGGACCGCATGTTGTGGTTCAGATATTTTACATTCGGAGCATATATCCGTTGCTCGGGACGCTCCGTTATATTGACAATCCGAGAGACTGTCTTTAATGCTTCCTCATCCTCACAGCAGGGCACACGACCGCACATTGGCTACGTGACCTCGAGTATCCGATCAGTTTCGGCATTCAGTGATTCCACGGCGAATAGGTCGCGCCATCCGGTAGCCAAGGGACACGAGGCCTATACACTCCGTTCGCTCGCATATTGGAAGTATGCACGGGGTAACGATCACGGAGCTTCCAGCGGCAATGCATCGTAAGACCGCTTCTCCTCAGGCCTCAGTGACGGATGTGCTATCCGAGTTAGCACAGTTGTTTCGCAGCATCCCAGCAATTGACAGTTTCTCGGTCGAATCAGGAATTATCCGACGGCGCTGGGTCGGTGCGGTCCGCGGTTGCATCAGCTACGGACGACCGAACGCTTTATAGGGTCCGACAGGATGGCGAAAGGGATTCGAAAGATTTCGAGTTTTCCCTTTAGTAGTATCGGAAGATGCCTTTCATATCTTCTGGCATTATCTTCCAGTGATTATTATTTCGGACTTCATTGCTGCGATCTTGGATAAGAGACTTATAGCGTCATTGGACTCGGATTTTTTCGATCGGTACAGGGACATTGTCCCTGACTTACCGACGCAGTCCAATATTGTCATTACAACATGTGTTTTATTTTTCGACGCTATATATATATATATATACAAGCCTGCTACTAAGCATGATAGTTTAGTTTCTTGTCCGCGTTGCTCATTTCTGCCATTTTATCATTTTTACAAATAGTTTATTTTGGCAGAGCAGGGCATACCGAGAGTTCATATGCGTCTAGACGGTGTGATTAAAGACTGCATATATTCTTTTTCGCCGTTTATGTCTTTTCCAATTTCAGTGTTGGGAACGACATTATGTATAGTAGACTTAACTTAGACGCTTTATTATACGTAATCCGCCTTACTGAGGCGTTATCATTACGTCTTCAAGAAAAGATTTACGGGATATTATTCTCAATGTAATTTCTTTTGAGGGCAGTAGTTTGTTCACGTATAACTCCGCCCTTCAGTGGCTGATTGGAGTTGGTTAGACGTGACGCAGCCCTAGCTACATCCACACGCGTGGATAGTAAGGTTAAGAACTCTCTCAGAGTCGCTTCGTTCTCGGAGGAGCTTCTCTTCAACGGCAACTTTCCGGCAATCCATGAATTGCTCGATTTATACGTTCTCTTGTCTATCTAGTGTTACAAGAGATTCAGACTGGGGCAAACATTCGGTGGTTGACTCAGAGAGTGCCGCCGCAGTTGCCGGACCCGAGTGTGGCTGTTATGACGGTTGCCAGTCAAACAGATTGGGATATATACTGATCCCTACGGATTCGAAGTGCCAGGGTCTTTGGGTTCCGCAGTCTTTTAGCTATCAGTTTAACTTCCGCGGAATAATGTTTTTTAGGCTTGCTTTATGTTATTGCATGAACATTATTCAGAAACGCATGCCCAAATTCCTGTCCTTTAATTCGACAGTAGTGGCGTATCTCCGGAACCAGGGAGGCACTCTTTCGTTTCCGTTATTCAATTTAATGGAAAGAATCCGTCTGTTGGTTATAGTACACCAAGTTCAGTTTTGGTCCGTCATATTCCGGGTCGTCTGATTGTTTTATCGGACTCCCGTTCTCTTACGGGTCGCTTGTTGCTGTCAGAATGGACTCTCAACAAACAAGTATTCAATCAGATTTACTATCTATGGGAGCGCCCAATGATGATTTATTTATGACACAGCTTGCTAATCAATTGCAGACGTATGTGTTGGCTTGTCCAGATCTCTGAGCTAATAGTGTTAATGCTCTATTGATCTATAGGACGGAATGATAGGATACGCGTATCCTCCGGCGCTGTTGTTTTAGCAGGTATTGCTAAGATAAACAACCACAATACATTTCTGTTGATAGCATCTCTATCTTCACAGAGATCATGAGTAATTTACTCTCTTGTCTACTGTGGGTCTTAACGTGAAATCTTCCTCTATGTGAGGATCTTTTTTCACTGGGTAAATCGTGTCATCTTTATCACAACCAGCAAGGTCGCAACCTTCATGTATTCCGTTGTGTGGTCCGTATTGCATTGTAAGCACTGTACTGGACGAGCTTTGGACGCGATTTCTTACTATAGGAGATCCTCTTCTTCGCTATTCTATGCGACTAAAGTGGAGGCTCTTCCGTCGTGGTGTAGGGATCATTATGTTCATATTGTTGATCCCTCCATACTACTCATTGCTATTTTTTAGTATACTTGTTTCACAAGATCTACTGCAGCCTGTTATTATTTAGGTTATAGGTTTATGTTACCTCATACCTATGCACTCTACGATAGTCTACAATTGAGTCTTTTGTCTCTTTATCTAAGTCAGTTAGTAACTTTTTGATAAATAGACTTAGAATCTTTAGATTAAATTCCTATACGGATTTTAACTTCGGTTCTTATTTAGCTAAGTAATCATTTGAGCCTCTGGAAACAGTAGTTTTCAAATTCTGACCTTTTAGACAGTAATTCTGTTGGTTTCTCTTTTACTGTAGAGGCAGTGAGTTCCATGCACTATCGATGGATGATTTTCACTTTCATAGTTTCGGAATCAATACTTCCGTTACTATTTAGGTTGGATTGTTGCATAAGAGTTAGGCTCCTATTATCCGGAACCTATTATTTTAAGGTCCTTCCGTCTTCGTATGGGCATAGGCCTTTACTCTTTCCGGGTACAGTTTATGTATTTATAAACAGATATCTGTTTATTACAAGGGCGTAAGCTTCTTCTCTCTTGATGTCTAGTAGAAGAACGTTACGCTCCATTTTACTGTTAATGGATTCTATTAACTATCGGTACTGCTTATGGTATATCATTGACTTAGCAGTTGTGCTTAAGATTTCGGCTCATGAAGTAAGAGTTCTTCTACTTCTTGGGCTTACATTAATAGTGTCGCTATTATAGATTTTTGAAGGCCGCTCATTGCGCTCAGCCATCCACATTCATGAATTTTATCTTAGAAATATCGAGTCCATTTCTGGAGGCCTCTATTGTTAGGTCTATTATCTACTGCTCAGAATGTCATTCACTTAACAGTTGCTACTATAGCTAGGTAGGCTGTCTGTTTCGGCAGTGTCTCCGTTCGGCTGCCCTCTTCGCTCTGGGCTATTTGACCCAGGGCAAGAAAAAGGGGGGGGGGGGGAGGGTGTTCCCTTGGGTCACCTGTTTTACTATGAAAACAAGGGGATACCTCCTCCGGAGTTAGTAATTCTGAGCTGTTATTGGGATGGTTGTTTAGTGAGAAGTTTAAGTTTTTAAAATTCATTCAAGTCTTAGTTTTTAAAGTATAGCTTTTGAATATTGCATATGTCAACGGACATGATTATGCAATTCTCAGACACTTTTAGGAGTATAAGAGTCTCTATTCTCTAGACTTACTTTATTATTGGCTTACTTTAAAAATTATTAGTATAAGGATTATATTGGATATTAATAGAGTACATGGATGTATGAAGCTCAATTTTGGAAGGTGTTGTATCTCTCTAATTTATCATAAATAAGAAAGATACATGTAAGGCCTATTACTTCTTTTCCCTACAGGGGATGACTCTATTTTATTTTATTGAGCGTATTCCATTTTGCTCTATGTCCTTGGCCCTCCAGCCTTTTTACTATTCAGCTATGTCTGGGTCATTGGTACAGTATAAAAATGTTAAAAAATTTATAGTAATTTATATATTTTTTATACTTACCAATGACCCAGACGGGGATGGCCCTCCCAGGAGTTGGGAACTCTTGCCTCCCCGCTGAGTACATAGCGCTTACCAGGCAATGGTTATTAGAATGATAAATGGCGCCAATTTCGGAACGTCCTTGACACTGCGCATGCGCAGTAGGGGCGAAGTGTGGAGGGCCTTTCAGGACATGTTTTCTTTAGTTTTAGATGCAAATTTTGGGGATTGGGGGGCAAAATTTGTGTTTGGCCCTATATTTTAAGAGTTAGCACCAGCTATGTCTGGGTCATTGGTAAGTATAAAAAATATATAAATTACTATAAATTTTTTAACTTTCGAGGCAGCAGCCATTTTGTTGTCATTCTTGTTATTTAGTTACACTGATTTTTCAGTGTTTTCCTCTCTCCCTTTCCTTTAAGTCCCCTCTTGCTATTCTCCCATGCTTTTGGCATAGTTTCTGTAATTATTATTACTAAAATTTCTTGGGAGTTTTAGCTGAATAACAGAATGAATTCTGTTCTTTTCCCCATGTTTACGTCTTCACCTACGGGTGATTAGGCGTTGTGTTCTGCATCTACCATCTGATGTTCTGCAGTTTCTTCCCTGGAAGTCTCTGTTTTGCATCAGATAGTGTATTTTTGGTAATTGATTTCGGGCCGGGTGCCTGGAGTCTTATTTTAGTGTTTTTACACTCATTGTTTACATTTACAACAGCCCTCTGTGTGAGGGGGGGATTTCTTGAAAATAATATCTTGATGTTATTTTAATCATAACTAGATACATTATTATTGTTCGTAAGTGTTGAATAAATTGTTTAAAATATTTTTAAAATTTTTGTCCACACTTAGGCTTGGGATCCATTGGGGCTCAACGTTACTTTTCAGAAACTTGGGCTGTTCTGAAAAAATATTTTTTCAAAATATTTTGATTTCAGTTATTTTTTCTATGTTAATGGATCATATTATTATTATGTATTTTGATTGTCAGGGGTTGGTGCGAGTACCAGGACTTTGTTTTCTTTTCACATTGAAAGGATATTGATCAATTGTAATAAGAGGAAGTCTTCCTCTGACTTTTATAATCATTCTATATGTGGTCAGTGTACTCACATTAACTCCTGTTCTGTATCTGATGATTTCGATGACAACATGGGAAGCGTATGTTACGGTATGTTAGTGGGGAATTGGACATTCCGGTCTTTTCCCTGCAGGGTCACTCTACTTTATCAATTTCTATTTCAGACGATCAAGATTAGGGTGATGTATCTGTGATGTCTTCCAACAGTGTGCCTCCGTCGTCACAATTAATGAAGGGCTAGCGGAAAAGTGCTCATGTAAATACGCCAGTTGCCCAAGAGGACCCTAGTAGGTTCGACGGCCTTTGACGTCCGCTAGCTCGCCCGGTGTAGCATCCATTCATCGAATGGTTCGGCAGCCGGGTTCGTCCGTTGCGGTCTAGAAGGAGTTTTGGGGTGATGCGAGCACTAAAAATCAACCAAATGCACACCCAGTGACGGCGGATTAGAGGGAGAACGGAGGAAGCCTTTTAGTCCGGTTCATAGCTCGTTCTGGTCCATCCGGACGGCGAGCGAGAGAGGCCCCTCTCTCGTACAACAACATCTGGCCCCAGATGTTGTGGTACAAAATGTTTCGCATTCGGAGCATACGTCCGTCGCTCGGGACGCTCCGACATATAGTCAGTCCGGAGAGACTGTCAATAAGGCTTCCTCATTCTCATGGTAGCGCACACGACCGCTCTTGGCTACGTGACCTCGGATATCCAGTCAGCTTCGCCAGTCAGAGAATCATCGGCGACCAGGTCACACCATCCGGTAGCCAGGGACACGAGGCCGCAGACTCCGGACGTTCGCATAGGAAAGTGTGCGGGAGTCAACGTACACGGAGCTTCCGGCGGCAATGCATCGTAAGACCGCTACTGCACAGGCCTCGGGGACAGACGTGCTATCCTAAATAGCACAGCTTATCGCAGCATCCCAGCAACTACTGAATCTGTCGCATATGTTTTATCCGACGATGCTGGGTCGGGACGCTCCGCGGAAGCGGGTACGGACGTCCGAAAATTTCATCCGGTCCGACGGGATACCGAAAGGGATTCGGAGGATTTCGAGCTTTCCCTTTCGGAACAACATATGCTGTTGTGTATGTCATCTGACTTGATCTTCTTCAGGTTCTTTCGTCGGACCAGAATGCTGCGATGTCGGATAAGAAACTGATAGCATCGGTGGACTTAGAAATTTTTGGTTCGGTTCAGGGACTTCGTCCCTCAGTTCCGACATAGTCCAATAATGTCACACAAACTTTCGAATTATTGAACGACGCTATATATTTATTATTATATGCTTGCTATTACCAAGCATTTCTGGTTTCTTGTTCGCAAAGTTACGGAGATGTCTTTCAAAAGTGTGCCTCTGTCGTCATAGTTAATGAAGAGCAAGCGGCAATAAGTGCTCATGGAATATGTCTATCGCCTAAGAGGTCCCTTGTAGGATCGACGAGTGACATTCGCTAGCTCACCCGGTGTAGCGTACATTCATCGAATGGTTCGGCTGCCGGGTTCGTCCATTGCGGTCTAGGAAGGAGATTTGGGTGATGCGAGCACTATAATTACTTTAGTACTCACCCAGTGACGGCGGATTGAGGACAGATCGGAGGAAGCCTGTTAGTCCGGTTCCTGGCTTGTCCAGGTCCGTCCGGGCTGTGAGCGAGAGAGGTCCCTCTCTCGTCCAACAACATAGGGGACCACATGTTGTGGTTCAGATATTTTACATTCGGAGCATATGTCCATCGCTCGGGACGCTCCGTCATATTGACAGTCCGAGAGACTGTCGATAATGCTTCCTCATCCTCACAGCAGGGCACACGACCGCACATTGGCTACGTGACCTCGAGTATCCGATCAGTTTCGTCATTCAGTGATTCCACGGCGAACAGGTCACGCCATCCGGTAGCCAAGGGACACGAGGCCTATACACTCCGTTCGCTCGCATTTTAGTAGTATGCACGGGGTAACGATCACGGAGCTTCCAGTGGCATTGCATTGTAGGACCGCTTCTCCACAGGCCTCAGTGACAGACGTGCTATCCGAGTTAGCACAGTTTTTTCGCAGCATCCCAGCAATCGGCAGTTTCTTGGTCGAAACAGGAATTATCTGACGGCGCTGGGTCGGTGCGGTCCGCGGTTGCATCAGGTACGGACGACCGAACGCTTTATAGGGTACGACAGGATGGCGAAAGGGATTCGAAAGATTTCGAGTTTTCCCTTTCGTAGCATCGGAAGCTGCCATTCATATCTTCCGGCATTATCTTCCAGTGATTGTTATTTCGGACTACATTGCTGCAATGTTGGATAAGAGACTTATAGCGTCATTGGACACGGAATTTTGGATTGGTTCAGGGACATTGTCCCTGACTTACCGACACAGTCCAATAATGTCATTAGAACATGCGTATTATTTATCGACGCTATATATACATATAAGCCTGCTACCAAGCATGATAGTTTAGTTTCTTGTCCGCAATGCTCATTTCTGCCTTTTATCATTTATACGAATAATTTATTTTGGCAGAACAGGGCGTACCGAGAGTTCATATGCGTCTAGACAGCGTGGTTAAAGACTGGAAATATTCTTTTTCGCCGTCTATGTCTTTTCCAACCACAATGTTGGAAACGACAATGATGTCTAATAGACTTAACTTTATCATACGTAATCCACCTTACTGAGGCGTTATCATTACGTCTTCAAGAGAAAGAATTACGGGATATTATCCTCAATGTGATTTCTTTGGAGGGCAGTAGTTTGTTCACGTATAAGTCCGCCCTTCAGTGGCTGATTGCAGTTGGTTAGACGTGACGCAGCCCTAGCTACATCCACTCGCGTGGATAGTAAGGTGAAGAACTCTCTCAGAGTCGCTTCGTTCTCGGAGAAGCTTCTCTTCGACGGCAACTTTTCAGCAATCCATGAATTGCTCGATTTACACGTTCTCTTGTCTATCTAGTGTTGCAAGAGATTCAGACTGGGGCAAACATTCGGTGGTTGACTCAGAGAGTGCCACTGCAGTTGCCGGATCCGAGTTTTATAATTATGACGGTTGCCCGTCAAACAGGTTGGGATATAATATTGATCCCAACGGATTCGAAGTGCCAGGGTCTTTGGGTTCCGCAGTCTCTAAGCAAGCACTTATCTTCCGCGGAATAATGTTTTTTTAGGGAGGCACTCATTCGTTTCCGTTATTCAATTTAATGGAAAGAATCCTTCTGTTTGTTATAGTACACCAAGTTCTGTTTCGGTCCGTCATATTCCGGGTCGTCTGATTGTATTACCGGACTCCCATTCACTTATGGGTCGCTTGTTGCCGTCAGAATGGACTCTCAACAAACAAGTATTCAATCAGATTTGCTATCAATGGGAGTGCCCAATGATAATTTATTTACGACACAACTTGCTTGTCAATTGCAGACGTATGTGTTTGCTTGTCCGGATCTCTGAGCTAATGTTGTTAACGCTGTATTGATCTAATAGGACGGAATGATAGGATATGCGTATCCTCCTGCGCTGTTGTTTCAGCAAGTATTGCTAAGATAAACAACCACAATACATTTCTGTTGATAGCATCTCTGTCTTCACAGAGACCGTGGGTAAATTTACTCTGATGTCTACTGTGGGACTTAACGCGAAATCTTCCTCAATGAGAGGATCTTTTTTCGCTGGGTAAAATCGTGTCATCTTTATCACAACCCGCAAGGTCGCAACCTTCACGTATTCCGTTGTGTGGTCCTTATTGCATTGTAAGCATTGTACTGGACGAGCTTTGGACGCAATTTCTTACTATAGGAGAACCTCTTCTTCGCTATTCTATGCGGCTAAAGTGGAGGCTCTTCCGTCGTTGGTGTAGGGATCACTATGTTGATATTGTTGATCCCTCCATACTAGTCATTGCAACTTTTTAGTATACTTGTTTGACAAGATCTACTGCAGCCTGTTATTATTAAGGTTATAGGTTTATGTTACCTCATACCTATGCACTCTATGATAGTTTACAATTGAGTCTTATGTCTCTTTATCTAAGTCAGTTAGTAACTTTTCGATAAATAGACTTAGAATCATTAGATTAAATTCCTATATGGAATTTAACTTCGGTTCTTATTTAGCTAAGTAATCATTTGAGCCTCTGGAAACAGTAGTTTTCAAATTCTGACCTTTTAGACAGTAATTCTGTTGGCTTCTCTTTTACTGAAGAGTCAGTGAGTTTCATGCACTATCGGTGGATGATTTTCACTTTCGTAGTTTCGGAATCACTACTTCCTTTACTATTTAGGTTGGATTTTTGCATAAGAGTCAGGCTCCTAATTAATATCCGGAACCAATTGTTATTAAGGTCCTTCCGTCTTCGTACGGGCATAGGCCTTTACTCTGTCCGGTTAGAGTTTATGTATTTATAAACAGATATCTGTTTATTACTACGGGCGTAAACTTCTTCTGTCTTTGATGCCTAATAGAAGGACGTTACGCTCCATTCTATTGCTAATGGATTCAATTAACTATCGATACTGCTTATGGTATATCTTTGACTCAGCAGTTGTGTTTGAGATTTCGGCTCATGAAGTAAGAGTTCTTCTACATCTTGGGCTTACATTAATAGTGTCGCTATTATAGATTTTTGAAGGCTGCTCATTGCGCTCAGCCATCCACATTCATGAATTTTTATCTCAGAAATATTGAGTCCATTTCTGGAGGCCTTTATTGTTAGGTCTATTATCTACTGCTCAGAATGTCATTCACTTAACAGTTGCTACTATAGCTAGGTAGGCTGTCTGTTTCGGCAGTGACTCCGTTCTGCTGCCCTCTTCGCTCTGGGCTATTTGACCCAGGGCAAGAAAAAGGGGGGGGGGGGGGGGTGAGGGTGTTCCCTTGGGTCACCTGTTTTACTATGAAAACAAGGGGATACCTCCTCCGGAGTTAGTAATTCTGGGCTGTTATTGGGATGATTGTTTAGTGAGAAGTTTATGTTTTAAAAATTCATTCAAGTCTTAGTTTTTAAAGTATAGCTTTTGAATATAGCACGTGTCAACGGACATGATTATACAATCCTCAGACACTTTTTAGGAGTATAAAGAGTCTCTATTCTCTAGACTTACTTTATTTATTGACTTACTTTAAAAATTATTAGTATAAGGATTGTACTAGATATTAATAGAGTACATGGATGTATGATGCTCAATTTTGGAAGGTGTTGTATCTTTCTAATTTATCATAAATAAGAAAGATACATGTAAGGCCTAATACTTCTTTTTCCCTAGAGGGGATGACTCTATTTTATATAATTGAACATATTCCATCTTGCTCTATGTCCTTGGCCCTCCTGCCTTTTTACTATTCAGCTATGTCTGGGTCATTGGTACAGTATAAAAATGTTAAAAAATTTATAGTAATTTATATATTTTTTATACTTACCAATGACCCAGACGGGGATGGCCCTCCCAGGAGTTGGGAACTCTTACCTCCCCGCTGAGTACATAGCGCTTACCAGGCACTGGTTATTAGAATGATTAATGGCGCCAATTTCGGAACGTCCTTGACACTGCGCATGCGCAGTAGAGGTGAAGTGTGGAGGGCCATTCAGGACATGTTTTCTTTGGTTTTAGATGCAAATTTTGGGGATTGGAGGGCAAAATTTGTGTTTGGCCCTATATTTTAAGAGTTAGCACCAGCTATGTCTGGGTCATTGGTAAGTATAAAAAATATATAAATTACTATAAATTTTTTTACTTTCTGAACTGAGAGGCCGATTTGAACCAAATTTTATGTGAGGGCTTATTGGGTCATAAGTACTTGATTTATGCAAAAAAAAATTTTCCCGCAGCCCCGTGGGAACCGCAGGAGCTAAAAATAGAAAAAATTTAAAACGCCCATATCTCCAAAACTGCACGGCACTGAGAATTTTTATTTGGTGTAAAGCTTCCTTAGGACCAACAGAAAAGATTGGTAAAAACAAATTGCTATCGGTTTTATCATAGGGTAAGGTTTCGAGACTTTGAAAAAGTGCTGAGTCAGCACTATTTAACACTATAGGCAATGGAAAAACATTAAAGAATCTTCTTTTTCGGATTCACCGGTCAGAATCCTTTCATACTTGGTATACAACATCAATAGGGGAGTCAGATTCAAGTTTGTTCAAATCGAGCCCCTGGGTTCATATTTGGGCTCCCTATGAGAGCCCGAATTTTAACATGGTGCAATATGAGGATTATTCTTTAAAAATCTTCTTCTTCAGATCCACCAGGCAGAATTCTTTCATATTTGGTATACAACATCTGTAGGGGGGTCAGATTCAAGTTTGTTCAAATCGAGTCTCTGGGTTCATATTTGGGCTCCTTATGGGAGCCCGAATTTTAACTTAGTGCAATATGAGGATTATTCTTTAAAAATCTTCTTCTTCAGATCAACCAGGCAGAATTCAGGCAGAATTTTTTCATATTTGGTATACAACATCTCTATGGGGGTCAGATTCACATTTGTTCAAATCGAGTCCCTGGGTTCATATTTGGGCTTCCTATGGGAGCCTGAATTTTAACTTGATGCAATATGAGGATTATTTTTTTAAAATCTTCTTCTTCAGATCCACCAGGCAAAATCCTTTCATATTTGGTATACAACATCTCTAGGGGGTTTAGATTCAAGTTTGTTCAAATTGTGTCCCTGGGTTCATATTTGGGCTCCCTATGGGAGCCCGAATTTTAACTTAGTGCAATATGGGGATTATTCTTTAAAAATCTTCTTCTTCGGATCAACCAGGCAGAATTCTTTCATATTTGGTATACAACACCTCTAGGGGGGTCAGATTCAAGTTTGTTCAAATCGAGTCCCTGGGTTCATATTTGGGCTCCCTATGGGAGCCCAAATTTTAACTTAGTGCAATATGAGGATTATTCTTCAAAAATCTTCTTCTTCAGACCCACTAGGCAGAGTCCTTTCATATATGGTATACAACATCTCTAGAGAGGTCAGATTTATGTTTGTTCAATTCGAGTCCCTGGGTTCATATTTGAGCTCCCTGTGGGAGCCCGAATTTCAACTTAGTGCAATATTAGGTCTATTCTTTAAAAATCTTCTTCTTCAAATCCACCAGTCAGAATTCTTCCATATGTGGTATACAACTTATCTAGGTGTACCAGATTCCTGTTTGTTCAAATCGAGTTTCTGGGTTTATATTTGGGCTCCCTGTGGGAGCCTGAATTTTAACTTAGTGCAATATGAGGATTATTCTTTACAAATCTTCTTCTTCAGATCCCCCAACCAGAATCATTTCATATTCAGTATATAACATCTTTAGGGAGCTCAGATTCAAGTTTGTTGAAATTGAGTCCCTGGGTTCATATTTAGGCTCCCTATGGGAGCCCAAATTTTAACTTGGTGCAGTATGAGGATTATTATTTAAAGATCTTCCTCTTCAGATCCCCCAGTCAGAATCATTTTATATTTGGCATACAACATCTCTAGGGAGGTCAGATTCAAGTTTGTTCAAATCGAATCCCTGGGTTAATATTTGCCCCCCCCCCCCCCCTCCTATGGGAGCCCAAATTTTAACTTAGTGCAATATGTGGAATTTTCTTTAAAAATCTTCTTCTTCAGATCCACCAGTCAGAATCTTTTCATATTTTGTATATAACATCTCTCTGGGGGGGTCAGATTCAAATTTGTTCAAATCGAATCCCTGGGTCAATATTTGGGCTCCCTATGGGAGCCCGAATTTTAACTTAGTGCAATATATGGAATATGCTTTAAAAATCTTCTTCTTCAGATCCGCCAGTCAGAATCATTTCATATTTGGTTTACAACATCTCTAGGGAGGTCAGATTCAAGTTTGTTCAAATCGAGTCCCTGGGTTCATAATTGAGCTCCCTGTGGGAGCCTGAATTTCAACTTAGTGCAATATCAGGTCTATTCCATAAAAATCTTATTCTTCAGATCCACCAGTCAGAATTCTTCCATATTTGGTATACAACTTATCTAGGGGCACCAGATTCAAGTTTGTTCAAATTGAATTCCTGGGTTCATATTTGGGCTTCCTATGGGAGCCCGAATTTTAACTTAGCGCAGTATGAGGACTGTTCTTTAAAAATCTTCTTCAGATTCACCAGTCAGAATGATTCAGGTTTGGTATACAACATCTCTGGGGGTGGGGGGGCGGGGGGGGGGGGGGGTGGATCAAAGGTCAGATTCAAGTTTGTTCAAATCAAGTCCCTTGTTTCATCAGTTATGGCTTTCAAACTGCAGTGGCGTAACAACGCTTGGAAATTTGGAAATGCTTATCTATAGCTGGGAGAATTGGATCTAGTTAGCAAGACCTATGCTATTATAATGATTATCTGACATGGACACCAGAATTTAATTTCATGATGTCATTCCTCTGTGGTGTTGATGAACCATAACAAGCTGAATGTGATCCAAAATACTTCTTTGAACCACTTTGTCAGGTGAGCGATTTAAGGCCACGTGGGGCCTTTTGTTTAAGATTTTTTTTTCTCTATTTTATGTTACCACCCCTCACTCCAACATGGTTCAAGCTACACTTTTTATATCTTTCACATGGATAGAGGGTTGTAATGGGATGTTGCATGTTCAATATTTTTTTTCCAAAATTCAAGATGGCGCCATGGCAACCATTTCTGTTGTGTTTTTTAAGCTTTTTAGTCGAGTTGTGACGAAGTCAAACTCGGCTTATAGTTTGGTGAATGGCGGGCGGGCGGGCGTAAACAATTGGTTTCCGGATGATAACTTGATAGTGGTTCAACTCACATTCATTAAACTTCATATGTAGGTTGGTCTTGGTGGGAGGAAGAACCCTATTGATTTTGGACATGCTACGTCGAAGGTCAAGGTCACAGTGACCTTGAACGTAGTAAATCTTAAACAATTGGTTTCCGGATGATAACTTGATAATGGTTCAACTCACATTCATGAAACTTCATAGGTAGATTGGCCTTGGTGAGGGGAAGAACCCTATTGATTTTGGACTCGCTACGTCAAAGGTCAAGGTCAACGTGACCTTGAACATAGTAAATCGCAACAATTCCTTTCCGGATGATAACTTGATAGTAGTTCAACCTACATTCATGAAACTTCATAGGTGGCTTGGCCTTGGTGCGAGGAAGAACTCTATTGATCTTGGACTCACCAGATCAAAGGTCAAGGTCACAGTGACCTTTAACATAGTATATCGCAACAATTGGTTTCCGGATGATAACTTGATAGTGGTTCAACCTAGAGTCATGAAACTTCATAGGTGTGTTGGCCTTGGTGCGAGGAAGAACCCTATTGATCTTGGACTCACCAGGTCAAAGGTCAAGGTCACAGTGACCTTGAACATAGTATATCGCAACAATTGGTTTCCAGATGATAACTTGATAGTGGTTCAACCTAGAGTCATGAAACTTTACAGGCGTGTTGGACTTGGTGCGAGGAAGAACCCTATTGATGTTGGACTCACCAGGTCAAAGGTCAAGGTCACAGTGACCTTGAACATAGTATATCGCAACAATTGGTTTCCGGATGAGAACTTGATAGTGGTTCAACCTAGAGTCATGAAACTTCATAGGTGTGTTGGCCTTGGTGCGAGGAAGAACCCTATGGACCTTGGACTCGTCAGGTCAAAGCTCAAGGTCACAGTGACCAAATTGCAACAATTGGTTTCCAGACAATAACTTGACAGTGGTTCAGCCTATAGTCATGAAACTTAATAGCTGCATTGGCCTTGCTGTGAGGAAGAACCCTACTGATCTTGAACTCGCCTGGTCAAAGGTCAAGGTCACAGTGACCTTGAACATAGTAAATCGCTACAATTGGTTTGTGGACGATAAATTCATAGTGTCTTAACCTACATTCATGAAGCTCCATAGGTGGGTTGACTTCTTGCAAGGAAAAACCCTATTGATATTGGACTCGCCAGTTCAAAGGTCAAGGTCACAGTGACCTTGAACATAGTAAATCACAACAATTGGTTTCCGGATGATAACTTGATAGTGGTTCAGCTTTCATTCAATAAACTTCATAGGTAAGTTGACCTGGGTGCGACGAAGAACCCTATTGATTTTGGACTCGGCAGGTCAAAGGTCAAGGTCACATCGACCCTAAACATAGTAAATCGCAACAATTGTTTTCCGGATGAGAACTTGATAGTGGTTCAACCTAGAGTCATGAAACTTCATCGTCCACAAACCAATTGTTGCGATTTACTATGTTCAAGGTCACTGTGACCTTGACCTTTGACCTGGCGAGTTCAAGATCAGTATGTGAATTTTGGGATGACAAACATTGGAAATGTGTGTCACGGTATGTTGTAAGCGGGGAAAGAGCCATGCCGGATCTTTCTCCGCAGGGTCACTCTAGTTTATCAGTTTCTATTTCAGAGGAACAAGAACAGGGTGATGTTTCCGTGATGTAGTCACAATTAAATGAAGAGCTAGCGGCAAAAGTGCTCATGGAGATACGCCAATTGCCTAAGAGGTCCCTAGTAGGATCGACGGCGTTGACGTCCGCTAGCTCGCCCGGTGTAGCGTCCATTCACCGAATGGTTCGGCAGCCGGGTTCGTCTGTTGCCATCCAGGAAGGAGATTTGGGTGATGCGAGCACTATAAATATTCGAGATGCACACCCAGTGACGGCAGATAAGAGGAGAGATCGGAGGAAGCCTAGTAGTCCGGTTCCTAGCTCGTCCAGGTCCATCTCTCGTACAGCAAAATCTGGGACCAGATGTTGTGGTACAAAATGTGTCGCAGTCGGAGCAGACTTCCGCCGCTCGGGACGCTCCGTTATATAGACAGTCCGCAGAGACTGTCCGAAAGGCTTCCTCATCCTCTCAGCAGCGCACACGACCGCACCTTGGCTATGTGACCGAGGAGATCCAGCCAGCTTCGCCATTCACGGATTCCACGGCGACCAGGTCACGCCATCCGGTAGCCAGGGATAAGAGGCCTGTTGACTCCAGACGTTCGCATAAAAGAAATACCCAGGAGTCAGTTTACACGGAGCTTCCAGCGGCTAAGCAGCGTAAGACCGCTACTCCACAGGCCTCAGTGACGGACGTGTTATCCCAGATAGCACAAATTATCGCAGCATCCCAGCAAACGACGGAACCTATGTCGGAGCAAGAATTATCCGACAACGCTGGGTCGGTACGCTCCGCAGAAGCATCGGGTGCAGACGACCGAGAACATCATGAGGTCCGACAGGATGGCGAAAGGGATACTGACGATTTGGAGCTATCCCTTTCGGAACAACATAAAGCCACCGTAGATTTCATCCGGCATTACCTGCCACAAGTTGTTCCGTCGGACCAGACTGCTACGGTGCCGGATAAGAGACTGATAGCGTCATTGGACACAGAATTCTTTGAGCGGTTCAGAGACATCGTCCCTGAGTTTCCGACACAGTCCAATAATGTCACAAGAACATTTGAATTATTGAACGACGCTATCTTTAAGCTTGCTTCCAAGACAGGCAAAGCTGGTTTCTTGTCCGCTGGTGCTCCCAATCTGCCTTTCATCAATTCAAGGAAAAAATTCGAAACGGCAGGTCAGGGCATACCGAGAGTTCCTCTGCGTCTAGACGACGAGGCGGAAGACTTGGAATTGACGCTTCCGTCGTCTATGTCTATTCCAACCGCGACGTTGGAAACGACTATAACGTCTAACAGAGCAAGTTTAGATGCTTTATCATATGCAGACCACCTTACTAAGGCGTTATCTTTGTGTCTTCAAGGGAAAGAATTCCAGGATTTACAATCCTCATTAAGACTTCTTTCAAGGGCAGTAGCTTATTCCACGTATAACTCCGCCCTTTCAGTGGCAAACCTGGAGTTGGTTAGACGTGACGCAGCCCTAGCTACATCCACGCGTGTGGATAGTAAGGTGAAGAACTCTCTCAGAGTCGCTTCGGTCTCCGGAGAGCTTCTCTTCGACGGCAAGCTTTCGGCAATCTATGATAAGATAACTAAGAAAGCTTTGGATTCTCTGCTTTTTAAATCCGCTTCTAAAAAGTCGGATACAGCAGAAAAAAGTAAGACAGGCACTTCTGGGACTAGTACGCCCAAGAGAAGTGCCTATAGAGGTTCTTATACGTCCTCTAGGTCTTATTCTAGAGACCGTCAAGGCAGCGACTCATGTATGGGACGTTATTCTGGCCGAGACAACCGGTCAGACGTTCCAAGGTCGACAGGACGAGGTGCGGGTCGTGGAGGACGCGGTTTCTCCTTCCGCAGGCCTCGCAGGTCCAGGACGTGATGGTTTGAACCTCTATCATGTTCCGGTTGGCGGAAGGTTATCGAGTTTTATAGACGAGTGGGCGTCGATTACGGACGACCCCTGGGTCCGAGGGGTAATTTCGGAAGGACTAAGAATATCCTTCAAACGAAAGCCTCCATTAACTCGAGGTCCAAAATGGACTCAGCTTCCGTCAAATCCGCAGAAGAGAGATGCTCTTTTATCAGAAGTACGGTCTCTTCTGTCAAAGAACGCGGTAGAGGTCGTAGAAGACCAGGAATCTCCGGGCTTCTACAGCCATCTGTTTCTGGTTCCGAAACCAGACGGCTCGTTCCGTCCAGTCATAGATCTGAGCTGGATAAACAAGCTGATCGTCGCTGCGAAGTTCTATATGGAGACGATTCGGTCAGTCAGAGCGAGTATTCGGGTGAACGACTATGCTACGAGCATAGATCTCAAAGATGCGTACTTTCACGTCATGGTACATCCGACATTCAGAAAGTATCTACGCTTCGCAGTCCTAGGGGTGGTTTATCAGTTCTGAGCGATGTGTTTCGGCTTGAACCTAGCGCCCTGGGCTTTCACTCGAATAATGAACTCGGTAATGATTCATTTCCGAGCTCATTCGTCTGCGGTAACGTCGGCCTACCTGGACGACATTCTTCAGAGGTACGGCAACGAGTTAACGCTTCAGAACGATGTGCAGAATCTGCTTCTATTACTCCGACGTCTCGGTTTTATTATAAACGAGGAGAAGTCGGATCTGGTGCCGTTCAAGTCATTCACTCATCTGGGAATGAGCTTTGAGACGCACAACAATCTCTTTCGTCTGCCGTTAACCAGAGCGAAATTAATCAGTTGTTACGCTCGCTATTGTCTTCACTCAGACAAAGTCACAGCGAGGGAATTCATGAGACTGATTGGTCTGTGCGGAGCCGCTGCGGATCTCATTCCGATGGGGTGGTTACGCACTCGTCCTCTCCAAATTTTCTTGACTCAGAATTGGAGTGTAAAGATTCATTCGCTCGATATAGACGTTCTCTTGTCAAATCAAGTGAAACAAGAGATTCAGACTTGGGCAAACATTCAGTGGTTGACTCAGGGAGTCCCACTGCAGTTGCCGGATCCGGGTTTTACGATCATGACGGATGCCAGTCAAACAGGTTGGGGTGCAACATTGACCCTAACGGATTCGAAGTGCCAGGGTCTTTGGGATTCGCAATTTCTAAGCAAGCACATAAACATCAAGGAAATAATGTCAATTTGGCTTGCATTACGTCATTGGATGAACATTATTCAGAAAGCACATGTCCAAATCCTGTCCGACAATACGACAGTAGTGGCGTATATCCGGAACCAGGGAGGCACTCATTCCGTTCCGTTATTCAATTTAACGGAAAGAATCCTTCTGTTTGTTCTAGAACACCAAGTTCTACTTTCGGTCCATCATATTCCGGGTCGTCTGAATGTTTTAGCAGACTAAGACTATTGCTAAAGATAAAACTATCTCAGTGCAAAATTCTGTTGGTAGCATCTCTGTCTCCACAGAGACCGTGGATAAATCTACTCAGGTGTATGTTGTGGGACTTACCGCAAAAACTTCCTCCACGAGAGGATCTTCTTTCGCAGGGGAGATCGTGTCAACTTCATCACAACCCGCAAGGTCTCAACCTTCACATATTTCCTTTGTGCGGCCCTTCTTGCACGGCAAGCATTTTACAGGACGAGCAGTGGACGCGATTTCTAACTGTAGGAGGACCTCCTCTTCGCTAAATTATGCGGCTAAGTGGAAGGTCTTTCGTCGTTGGTGTAGGGATCATTCTGTTATTTTTGATCCCTCCATACCAGACATTGCAAACTTTCTAGTATACTTGTTTGACGAGATCAAACTGCAGCCTGTTACTATTAAAGGTTATAGGTCTATGTTATCTGATACCTATGCACACCATGATAGTTTACAAATTGGATCTAATGTCTCTTTATCTAAATTAGTTAGAAACTTCTCGTTAAATAGACCCAGAACTCTTAGATTAATTCCTAAATGGAATTTAGCTTGGGTTCTTCTTAAGCTGAAAGAAAAACCATTCGAGCCTCTTGGGACAGTAGATTTCAAATTCTTGTCTTATAAGACAGCATTTCTCTTAGCTTTCTCTTCTGCTAGAAGAGTCAGTGAGCTTCATGCGCTATCGGTGGATGATTCTCACTACCGTAGTGTCGGTAACACTATTACCTTTACTAGTAATGTTGGATTTTTAGCTAAGAATCAGGCTCCTAATAAATATCCGGAACCTATTGTTATTAAGGCACTTCCGTCTTCTGATGGGCGTAGGCCTTTACTCTGTCCTGTTAGAGCTTTGCGTATTTATAAACAAAGATCTCAGTTTATTAGAAAGGGACGAAAACGCTTCTTTCTGTCTCTGATGCCTAATAGAAAGGACATTTCGGTCCATTCTATTGCTAGATGGATTCAATTAACTATCCGTACTGCTTATGATAATCTATCTTCAACTCAGCAGTCCGTGCTTAAGATTTCAGCTCATGAAGTAAGAGCTCTTTCTACATCTTGGGCTTATGCAAATAGTGTTGCTATTACAGATTTAATGAAGGCTGCATATTGGTCTCAGCCATCTACATTCACAAATTTTTATCTCAGAAATATTGAGTCCATTTCTGGAGACCTGCATTGTTTAGGTCTGTTATCTGTTGCTCAGAATGTCGTCCACTAAACAGTTGCAACTATAGTTATGCAGGCTTTCTGTTCCGGCAGTGACTCCGTCCTGCTGCCCTCTTCGCTATGGGCTATTTGACCCAGGGCAGGGGGGGGGGGGGGGGGGGGTGTTCCCTTAGGTCACCTGCTTTATAGTGAAAAGCAAGGGGATTCCTCCTCCGGAGTCAGTAATTCTGAGTTGGTACCGGGATGGTTTTAAAGTGTAATATTAATGTTAAAAATTCATTCATGTATGTTTTTAAAGTGTAGCTCGGTGTGAAGCATTTGTATATGTCACGTGTCAAACGGGCGTTAATATACAATCCTCGGACACTTTTAAGAGAATATAAAGAGTCTCAATTCTCTGGACTAACTTTATTTATTGGCTTACTTTAAAAACAAATTAGTATAAAGGGTTATACTGGATGTTAAGAGAGAACATGAATGTTATTATGCTCAATTATGGAGGATGTTGTGTCTTTCTAATTTATCATAAATAAGAAAGATACATGTAAAGCCTAATACTCCTTTTCTCCTCAAGGGGTTGACTCTATTTATATAGTTGAGCTTATTGGATTTTCCTCTATGTCCTAGGCCCTCCAGCCTTCTTACTATTCAGCTATGTCTGGGTCATTGGTACAGTATAAAAATGTTAAAAAATTTATAGTAATTTATATATTTTTTATACTTACCAATGACCCAGACGGGGATGGCCCTCCCAAGAGTTGGGAACTCATTCCTCCCCGCTGAGTACATAGCGCTGACCAGGCACTGCTCGTAAGAATGATAATTGGCGCCAATTTCGGGACGTCCTTGACACTGCACATGCGCAGTGAAGGCAGAGTATGGAGGACCTTTAGGACATGATTTCTTTTGGTTTTAGATGCAAATTTTGGGGATTGGGGGGGGCAAAATTTGTGTTTGGCCCTGGAATTTTAAGAGTTAGCACCAGCTATGTCTGGGTCATTTGTAAGTATAAAAAATATATAAATTACTATAAATTTTTTAACTTTCCTGTATTCTTTAGATAAACAGAGCACTTATTCTATTTATACCCCCACAAACAAAGTTTTAGTTGGGGGGGGTAAAGAGGAGTCAACTTGTCCGTCGGTCAGTCCCTTGTCGTTGTCATCGGTCCTTTGCACATGTAAACTTGTGGAGCGAACTACTTCCACAGTTTTAGCTGCATTTTTGTCAAACTAGGGCTGGGCGATATGGGAATCTGAATACCGGTAACGATATCAGAAAAAATATCACGATATACCGGTATATCGTGCAGCAGTGTGTGAAACGCATATTAAGTGCAAGGGATATCATGAATAAAAAATATATTTTTGGAGCAAAAGATAGAAGTATCACTTACTGCTCTGGAAAAATGAGTGATTTGAATGGAAGACCATAATAATCCATGTCTACAAAGTTATTGAACCTATTGTTTAATACGAAAATAAGCCATAAAATTATCATGGGTTTACTGGCTTTCATCTGAATCTGGGATACAAGTAAATTAGTCTTTGTCAATTTAATTCCTGTAAAAACATGGCCAGCCTCTCTTGACTGATAAGCATTTAATTACTGAGCCAGGCAATTGTCACATTGTGTTAATTGCGTATGTGTGGCTTCATGAAAACAGTGGCAAACAAAACTTTTTATCAAAACAACGGGTATCCAGTTGATGGGATTCTGAGGGCCTGGTTTCACAAAGAACCAGAAGTAGCTCCTCCCCTTCTCCTATCTTCCAGCAGTGAACTTCCTCAGATGACAATGTCAAATGTCATCTGTCACATGTCAGGCCAGTCGGTCTGTTGATATTAAGCACGCCTCCAAGACGTGATCACCCTTCACTTTCATGAGAGTCTGCAGGTGTCAATCACCAGCCGACAATGTTTTCTCCCAGTGATGGCATCACACATCTGTCATATTTGACAAAAATTGTTGCACATTTCGCAATTGTGAATATGTGTGATTTGAAACATTTTTGTGTCAGATTGCTGACGACGAATTAAGCGATAAGTATGGCTTGCGGATTACAGTTCAAACAAATGCGACCAACAGCAGGTGACTGTGTTTTTACAGCGTGACAGTCGGGTGTGTTTTCCGTGTAACAACAAACTATTTGTGTGATGTGTGCTACTTTAATTATTCACTAATTAAAAATAATCAAACAAATTTAGCAAACAAGTATTACATTTTTATTTCATAATTTCTCCATGAATGCTTGCATGTCGGTGACGATAAACGAGATAGAACGTTACTCTCATCATCTCTCGCTGTTTATCATTTGTTCAAGAAATAAGGAAAGATAAACTTCCTGTATTTTCAAAGCAACTTTCTGTGCGATTTAACGAAAAAACACATGTTGAAATTTTATTATCATGTGACCCAAACCAATATTGTTACAGACGATATACCGGTATTGCCAAAAAATAGACGATATTTAACCGGTACCGATTTCAATACCGGTATTTACCGGTATATCGAAATATCGCCCAGCCCTATGTCAAACTGCACAAAAATGATCAACATGATGAGGAGCAGTGTGTGACTTTTTTACCTGATCGGATTCAGGATGGCCGACTGGTGACCATATTGGATTTTTTGTTTATGTAAACTTGTGGAGCGAACAACTTCCACAGTTTTAGCTGCATTTTCATGAAACTTCACAAAAATGATCAACATGATGAGGAGCAGTGCATGACATAATTTTTTTCCCGATCGGATTCAATATGGCCGAGTGGTGGCCATATTGGATTTTTTTTTATGTAAACTTGTGAAGCGAACTACTTCCACAGTTTTAGCCGCATCTTCATGAAACTTCACAAAAATGATCAACATGATGAGAGGAAGAGCGTGTCATAATTTTTTCCCTGCTCGGTTTCAAGATGGCCGACTAGGGGCTGTATTGGATTTTTTTATATGTAAACTTTACTCAACGCAGACAATTTCAAAATTTAATATTTTAAATATCATAGCAGCCATGACTAGATGGTATTAAAAATTGCCTCATAGTTTGTATTCCATACTGGAAAAATGTGGTAAAATGGTTTTGCTTTTTCCAGTCCTGAAAAAATACTGGCGAAATTATCTCTAATTTGTAAATACTGGAAATATACTTCAATTGTAATTTTTTACCACCCCCAACAAACTCTTGCCAATATGATAAATTGAAGTTGTTTGGCACAGATAATGCTTCTAGCCGTTGCACAGTTGTCCTCAATTTCTCACTGAATTGTGAAGACCTGTTCATTACTTCCGCATCTCTTGAAAAATGGTATATGCCTTTGTTATCACAAGTTTAAGAACCTTTAATACGGTTGTGGAAAGTTCTCAGTGGACATTGGAAATATACTCCCATGTGGGAACCCCAGAAAATTGAAGCAGTACTTGTTTACTGTGGCAAACAAGCTCGGTTTCACTGGTAAAATAGGACCCAGTCACTTATGCTTGGGGTGCGAGTTCTCTAAAATAGGCAACATGAGGTATAAACAATTGACTGACCTTGACTTTATCTCCCTGTTGTGGTCATGATTAGCATTGTGCAGAAGCATGTGACCTTAAAGACCAATAAATAAAATATTGGAAATATACTGGAAAAGTACTGGAAGTTCATCCAAGTTTTGAGTGTATGAACCCAGTTACCGTAAAATTATTCAGCGGGTTAAAAGTTGAGTTATTATCAAGGTAATAGCTTCATATATTATCAGATTTTTTCATTCAATTACGGTAATAGGAGTGTACTCCATCTGCTATTAACCAGTCAAATTTATACTGAAGGGATAGTAAATGTTGTTGTTTTTTGCTAGGAAGTTGTATTCAGTTAACAGGGTTAATCAATTAAGAGATATCAAATTACGTGGGATACAATGTATTTGTTTTGTTACAACTGAGGAGTGCCCCAAGACATTGTTAGATAATAAAACCATATAAACAAAATATTCTTTACTTCTTAACTCTCCTTGATTGTGTTGGCTCATTGGTTAGAGCATTCGACTTTAAACCGAAAGGTTGATGGTTCAATCCTCACCCGCATCATCTGCACTGTGTCCTTTACGCTTTGAATCGTCTTTTCATGGAATGGTATCGCCTTTGTATACACTTATTGTGAGATGGGTCAAGCCAATATCAATATACAGGGAGGATAAAATAATAACTGCAGTCTGCAGCCATCTGGCTGCAGACTGCAGTTATTATTTTATGTCAATTTTCCGTTATAGACCTCTTATAATAAGACAAAAAATTGGTCTTACGAGTTCAAAGGGATAATTTTGATTGGCCATTTGAGGGTACAGTTGCGCTGTGTACTGCACGTCGATGGTGCACTTGCTTTCAACTGCTTCTAATTCTGCTTGTGCCATACTAGTAAGTTGGAGTGTCTGACAATTGCTTGCCACTGCAGTGTGGTTCTCTGAGCACTGGCTTCCTACACATGTAAAGCTGTCACATGATGTGGCCCTAGTTGTTGAAAGTATTGTTATTGTTTAGCTTATCAGTATTGGTTTTGTGGAAGAATATTAATATGGAGACAAACATCATAATGATAACAATAATTTGAGACAACATTCCTGTAGAGAGTTCAAAAATTCTTCAGAAAACCCTTGAAAATTCCTGAAATTTTTGTCAGGTTCTTTCAGCAGCACAATTATTTGATAAGGATCTCAAATTGGCCACAAATCAATATAGAATGTATTAAACTTATCTTCTGAGTTTGATTCATTCATTAGAGATCCTCGGTATACGTGCTACATTTTTTTTTCTTCTCCCAATTCTAGTCAAACAGATCAGTCTTGAAAAATTCCTTGAGTTTCTCTTTATTTTTTTGAAATGTATCTTCAAATCTGTCCTGGGTTTATAGGAAACATTTAGATGATGTGGAAAATACATTTAGAAAAATTAGTTATTTTCTTTGATGTTGACATGGTGTAAAGAGTTTTGATTTTTTCATTCTACATTAATCCTTTCTTCAAAGGTTTCAGAGGTGGTGGTAATCACTCAGGTAGACCCAAACCAGATTTTATCAGTCCTAGACCACTTCAAAGAGGAAGGTGAGTTTTAGATTTTGTGAAGATAATTTAAGAGAGCAGGTTATTTAAACAAACAAGATGAATGATTAGTTTCATACTTATGTCGATCTTGACATAGCCCTGTCGTGAGCTGTTCATACAGCTTAACATGCTCATCCCACATTCATACTCCAACAGTGATAGATAATTCATTTCAGTTTTTGTAATTTAGTTTAGAGTAGTTGCTCATACCAAGCTTATGTGCAGACAACAGTTGTATAATTTTTGCCATAGGCTAATACACGCAGTTTCAAACTATGTGAATACTATTTTGTAAAATTATTTGTCAATTTTATAATGAATATAGCTTTGTTCAGTTTCAGTAATGACCTGCTTTTCTATGGTTGATTTTGAATGAATGATTTGCGATGATAAGTGAATTAAATTCTACAACTGCCCACTTGGCTTGGAGCAATTTCAGTTTAATTGCATCATTAGACATGTCCACAATTGTTTCGAAAGATGGGCGGAATAAAAAAAGCAAAAATATTCATTTGGTAGAAAAAGCGTTCGAGTTGTGCAAAACTGATCTCAGCCTATCACATACAAACAAATTAAATGTCCCTGAAGAAAATTAAATTATAGGCAGTTAAATAAAATTTGTGCTAGAAGTATGGAAAAAAGATTTGCTCATTAACTGGTGGAGTTTCTGGTTATTATTTCTGGTCATCAAATGTTATTCACCAGTCTTTACTGTGTTGCAATTTATGGGAGAGTGCCAGAAGTCACTCTCCCATAAATTGCAACGAGGCAAATGCATACAGTTGAAATAATTTCACTTCAAAGATAATATGCATAAACCCACCCACAAATTGAGAAGCCTTTGAATTGTTGTACCTGCACTTCACAATAATGCCCAAATTTGGGCTTCCAGTGTTCTACCAGTCAACCCTAAAGACCTGGATGATTGTCCTGAATTCTCAACTGACCACAGCCTGTACATGTCCTGTGGTATAGCAGTGATTTCTTGTCAAGTCTTGGCTGCCAGTTAAGGCAGCCAAGACTTGACTAGAAACCACTGCCTAGGTAATTTGTCTATTCTCAGTGACACCTTATCATGATGGCAGGTTAAGGGCACCTGGTCAGAAGATAAAAGTCGGATATAGGCCTTTAATTGTTATTGATGATACACAGCAAAATTAATTCATTATCCAGGATTTGAATACCTTTTTACCAAACGAATCTGCCGCATGCACCCTTGTAATTTACAAATTAACCAGTTGAAAAAACACAAATTTTCAAAAAATTTCCATAAAACCATACCATGTGACCACTCACTGGAACAAACTTGTCGAGCTTGTTCCAATGAGGGGGTTACATGATGTGGTTTTACCGAATTTTTTTAAACATTTGAAAAAACAATAATTAAAATAATAAATTTCGATATTGAGTGTGTCAAGTAAAGGATTAAGTAGGTCCAATTTTTACAGCCCCGAATATCAATCCTTTTCGGTGTTGGAATAAGTAAATTGGGGCCCTGCAAAGAGTCAATTCAATCCAAAATTGTCCCAATGATCAAATTCTATTCAAGTCATGCTCATTCTGAAATTTTCTAATAAGCCAAGATGTTCTCAAATCCTATTAAGTGTCTCTTGCACTATCGTCAGGTCTTCTGTCCAGGATATCGGGCCAATACTAAAAATCTTTTACAATTGCATTTTCTAGAATTGTTTTTTCTAGCTATGACTTTAAATGGGTTGAAATGAACCATTAGCATTTTCAAAGATGTGATAATTTGCCAATTGGCAAATTGCCACATCTTTTAAAATGCTAGTGATTCATTTTCGTCAGTTATATTAATAGGTAGAAAATACAACTCTAGAAAATATTGTTGTAAAAGTTTTATAGTATTGGCATTCAAGGTGGTTCCTTCTCGATAACAACTTTCATTCCATTCTGGAATATTCCACTTTTTGATTGACATGCCCAAGGGAGCATGGTGGCTCAATGATACGTCTTTGGACTTAAAACCGAAATGTCCATTCTTCAATCCCCGCCAGGGTTAATTACGTTGTGTCCTAAGGCAAGGCAACTCACCCCAATTTCCTGTGTGCATGCACGGTGGCATTGTACACTGAGGCGTACTGCATGTCGATGGTGCACTTGTCTTCAACCAATGCTAACCCTGCTTGTGTAGAGTTAGTACGTTTGGGAGTCTTACAGCTTCTTGCTGTTGCTCGGTGGTTCTCTCAAGGTATTCCGGCTTCCTGCACCTGTAAAACTGTCTGACATGAGGTGATCCTGGGTGTCGAAAGTGTTGTTAAACCCCAATAAGTAAATAAATAAATTGACTTGTCCAAACAGACAAGTCACTTTTTAATACAGTACTGTAGTGGAGACTGACAATTTGTACAAGGGGATGTCAAAAAGTTTTGAGCCTGACATAGATAAAGCTGGAATATCAGTGCAGAACAACATTTTTAGCTCAACTTTGGCAAAGCCAAATTTGAGGTATTGCCATGGCCCGTCGTCCGATCTTTACGAAACTTCTTGTGTACCTTTGTTATCACCGTGAGACGAGAACGAGTGTTTTTGGGTCCGGTCCAAAATTCAAGACTGTGGCTGGCAGCCATTTTGTACAAAATTAGGTGCAATCAGATTTTTGGTCAGAAATTCCATTTGAAAGCTCTGATTTGAATAATTTTTGTATGAATGTTTACTACCATGGGATACATCACATATAATACTGGTTTTTTTTCTCGTGCAGAAATTATGCAAATTAGACGAATTCTGATTTTTTCAGTGCTGCTTACACACAGTAAGTACACAGGTCAATACGGCTCAGGCTAGAGTCTGTATTTATGAACCTATCTTCACGAAACGTCTTGGGTACCTTTGTTATCACCTTGGGACGAGAACGAGTGTTTCTTGGTGCTGTCCAAAATTCAAGATGGCTGCCAGTGGGCATTTTGTACCGAAATTAGGTCTAATCAGTTTTTTGTACACAACTTCTATATGGCTCAGGCTAGAGGCCGTATTTATGAACCGATCTTTATGAAACTTCTTGGGTACCTTTGTTATTACCATGGGATGAGAACGAGTGTTTTTGGGTGTGGTCCGAAATTCAAGATGGTCACCAGCAGCCATTTTGTACCAAAATTAGTGCAATCAGTCTTTTGTACAGAACTTCTGTTTGAAAGTTCTGATTTGAATAAATTTTTGTATGAATGTTTAGTAACATGGAATACATCACATATAGTACGGGTTTTTTTCTCACACAGGAATTATGCAAATTAGATGAACTTTGATTTATTCAGTGCTATTTATACACTGTAAGTGCACATGTCAACTTCTATACGGTTCAGGCTAGAGGCTGTATTTATGAACCGATCTTTACAAAACTTCTTGGGTACCTTTGTTATCATCGTGGTACGAGAACGAGTGTTTTTGGGCGCAGTCCAAAATTCAAGATGGCCACTAGCAGCCATTTTGTACCAAAATTAGTGCAATCAGTTTTTTGTACAGAACTTCTGTATGAAAGTTCTGATTTGAATAAATTTCTGTATGAATGTTTAGTAACATGGAATACATCACATATAGTACGGGTTTTTTTCTCGTGCAGAAATTATGCAAATTAGATGAACTTTGATTTATTCAGTTCTACTTATACACAGTAAGTGCATGTGTCAATACAGCTCGGGCTAGAGGCTGCATTTATGAACCGATCTTCACAAAACTTCTTGGGTACCTTTATTATCACCTTGGGATGAGAACAAATGTTTCTGGGTGTGGTCTAAAATTCAAAATGGCTGCCAGTGGCCATTTTGTACCGAAATTAGGTCCAATCAGTTTTTTGTACACAACTTCTATATGGCTCAGGCTAGAGGCCATATTTATGAACCGATCTTTACAAAACTACTTGGGTACCTTTGTTATCACCGTGGGACGAGAATGAGTGTTTTTGGGTGCGGTCCAAAATTCAAGGTGGCCGCCAGCAGCCTTTTTGTACCAAAATTAGTGCAATCAGTTTTTTGTACAGAACCTTTTGTATGAAAGTTCTGATTTGAATAAATTTTGTAGGAATGTTTAGTAACATGGAATACATGGGCTCCCTGTGGGAGCCCGAATTATAACTTAGTTCAATATGAGGAATATTCTTTAAAAATCTTCTTTTTTTTTTGATCGACTGGTCAGAATCTTTGGATATTTGGTATAAGCTTTTCTTAGGAGGAGCAGATGCAACTTGTTGAAATCAATTCTCTGGGTTGATATTTAGGCTACCATGTTAGGTGAGTGCCCTCAGGCTCCCTGGGGTCTCTTGTTTATGTTAGGCTCAAATCTTTTTGACATTCCCTCGTATGGTTGTAAAATGGAAGGAACAGTGTGTACAGCTTAAAGAGTGGTGAGATTCAATTCAGTTTGATTCAAAATCATTAGCCTGATTCAATTCAAACCAAAATTTGACATTCCCAGGCCCTAAAGTCAATTTACAAACACTACATAGGTTCAGTGCAACTGTAAACCTCTAAACCTATCAGAATAACGAAATTTCAGGCAGCAAACTGGAGGCTTAAACAAGTTAAAAATCTGTTTCTCAGGCCCTTCCGCATGGTCTTTTTGGCTGCCACATGCTTTTTTTTTTTATAACCAATGCAAACTTCAAAAAATGAAAATTAAATGGTTTATGTTCCTGGAGCATATGACACGTTTTGCATTGCTTTTGTTACAGATGGTCATTGTGTGTTAGTGAATTTGGTCTTTGAAGTCCTTCAAATAAACCCCCTTCACACTGATGTTGGATAATCAAAACTTCAACATGCAAATGTTTCCTTTTATGCAGCTGGGAATTTAACTAATTCAGTCTTGTTTAACAGAGCTCCTTGCTTTCTGTCAGATGAAATTGAATTGGCTAAGGCCTAAAAAAATAAATAATCTGTTTCTCAGGCCCTCCCGCATGGTCATTTTGGCTGCCGCATGCTCTCTTTTTTATAACCAATTTAAACTTAAAAAAAAAAAAATTAAATGGTGTATGTCTGATATTTGACTGAAGTTAAAAAATTTGATGAATTTGACCCTTGAGTGCAAGAAGGCTTTGCAATGCTTTAGCATTGGAAAGCCTTCTTGCACTCAAGGGATGAAATACACCACCACCCATGCTATTCTGTAGATTATGAGGCTTAAAACTTAACCAAGAACATGAACTTTTGATGGCAAAGAAGTAATTACTGAAATAAAAAATAAAATAAAAAAACGCTCGCCCGCATGCAATTTTACAAATAATGGCCTGAGAAACAGAAGATCTACTTTGTGTGGCCTAATTTCTCGGTTTCGTTTTGTGAAAAATATGGTGCTTGAAATTTTGACATCAGTGTGGAGATGGTTTATCTAAAAAGGCTTTTGAAATGCCTTGAATTCCATTCCTTAAATTGTGGTGGCACCCTGCTTTTATGTTTAAGGTATACTATACAAGATGGTCCATATGCTTGCATCTAATGTGCTTTGAATTCAAACTCTGGTAGGGCTCTGTTAGTAAATTTAAGAAGTAGACTGTTACTGGCAGCTTCTCTTTAGTACTTTTGCAGGTACTTTAATTTCCTTTGTCAAACTAAAAAAAACAAGACGTGACAGGGTGTCTGGTGTTTTCAAATTTTTTTATTATTAGCATGTTTTAAAGTATTCGTAATTATAGCCCTGGCGAAGCTTTGAGATTAAATTTGTTTTCGAATCTTAAGTTGCTATTTTGTTCAATTCGAAATCAATGGCCCGATTTGTTTCCTTGCAAATCTTTTCACAGGAATATAGCTTGGTATCGGTCATCTATGTCATCTCACAAAACATGTTGTGCAGTGCCTAGAACCGTTAATTCTCATACCCGTTCCTGTTTTTGGACAATAATCCTTAGTGGGTAACATGTCAACTACATCATCAAGGCATGCCTTCGATGAAGGCATGCCTTAATGATGTAGTTAGAATATTTTATTAGTCTGGATGTACACGATAATCATCTGAACAAATAAGGTTTACAGTCCCTCTCTACCAATCAGTCATCTTCAAAATTCTCCTGTTCGATTCAAGGTACAATTCGAATTTGAATAATCGGCCCAATTCAATTCAAGATTTGATTCGAATCAAAAATGTGTAATCCACGAGGCCCTACTTTATTAGCAGTTTGTGTCTTAGCATGCCCAGGCAAGTATCAGTGGAGAAATAGATGACAACTAGATACTTTTGCATTGCATTTAGATACTAATTAGATAACCTGAGTTGGGTCTTGAAAGTTTCACTAAACTTCTCTGAACTGACCACCCTAGTTTATAACTTCACCCATTGTAATGTGAAGAAACACAACCATTACCAGACCAACCGGAGCATAAAGGGTAAGTTCAAAATGTGGTGTAAAACTATACAGAGCTACTAGAGGAAAATGTATTGCTCATGTTAATTTGTGTGACTGTGCAAAGCTTTAGACAATAACTGCTAATGCAGCTGTTGCTTCATGAATTAGTCCAGCTTACGATCATTAGCCTTAGCCAAAAATTGGTCATATAGTTTTTGGCAGATATTAAATGCACTTATATGAATATTTACTTGTATATTTACTTCATGCGTGTAGAAAATTAGCGATAAACTTGTTGTTACCACAAATGAATCCCCATTATGCTTCGAGTCTGATTTCAAATTAATTTCTAATTGTCCATCATAACCCTTTGTCCAAAATGAAGAGCAGATGACAGCAGCAAAAACATTTTCATGAATAACTATAAAAATTAATTTCCAATTGTCAGTTGTAACCCTTTGTCCAAAATGAAGAGCAGTTGACAGCAGCAAAATCATTTTCATGAATAACTATAAAAATTTACATTTTTTTTCTCAAAAACAAACTATATGAAACCTCTTTGGCATGTACTGATTTCATTGAGGACTCTTAAGTTATGTTTTTACAGACAAAAATAGTATTAAAAATTTTGAATTTTGTGAATGGTTCTGGCCTTTTTTGCTGCTAGATGAAGGGTTAAGCTTTATTATCATCTGCCCTTCCAGAAATGATCAGTAGAAAGAGTCTTTGCAACCAGGAATGTGACATTTGGTCAGGCAATCTGAGATTTTGAGTTTGAGATATATAACTAGGTGAGGCAGCTCCAGCCACCTTTTAGACTCCCCCACACCTTCAGCATTTTTTTTTATTATGACCCATCGTCTGAAGAAGGATTTGGGGGTATCTAGTGAAGCCCTCTGTCTGTCCATCCGTCTGTCCATACAAACATTTTGCATTGTAATTTCAAAGCCATCTTGCGGATTTGAATCTCCTTTGGTATGCTGATGAACCTGCATGGAGGAACGGATATGCATAAGGAACGGGTTCCGGCAAATAATTTTTCCCAGAGTTGTGGCCCTTTTTCTACTTAGAAAATTTTTCTGTCCCACAATACCTTCAAGGCTACTTCGAGCTTGCATACAGGTCAGAGGCATTGCCCCATGCTTTGTGTTGCCCTTGTTCAAAATATATCTTAAACTCTTCATTATGAATGGCTGGAGTAACCTGTTTCAATGATCAGTAACATGCTGTGTTTTGGAATGAAAACAATGAAACATTAATTTTGGCAGATTGTAGATTTTTATTATTTCACATCTTTTAGTATTTTGCATGGAAAGGATTCAGTGGTTAGGCCTAAAAAAGTTCAAAATCTGTTTCTCCGGCCCACTCGAATGGTTCTTTTGACTGCCACATACTCTCTTTTTATAACCAGTGCAAACTTGAAAAAATAAAAATTAAATGGTTTAATTCTGATATTTTAAACAAGTTAATAAAATTGATAAATTTGTCCCTTGAGTGCAACAAGGCTTTGCAATGCTTTTGCATTGCAAAGCCTTAGGTCTAAAATATAAAACAAACCAAGAATATGAACTTTTGATGGCAAAAATTAATTACAAAAATAAAAAAACTCCCATCCGCATGCAATTTGACAAAAAATGGTCCGAGAAACAGGAGATCTACTTTGTGGGGGCTCAAGAGTGTAGATTTTGGTTTGTTTCACATCTTTGAGTGTTTTGCATGGAAATGGTTCAATGGTTATTACTAACTAAATTTAACTATGTTTGTTACACAATGCACATTATGTTTTTGTAGGGATATGCAATACGTAGAAATGAGGTGAGTAAATAACTAACTGTGGGATGCTATTTTATGTATCAAAATTTATTCGCCTGCACTTTACATCCTACCTAAGATATTTGAGTGGAAGTCAGGGTTTAGTTCAAAGCTTTATTTGAGAATCAGAATTGATTCTCATAAATGATTATCATAAGGAAAACCAAGACTATCAATTTTGATTCTCACAAAATGTTCATTCCAGTCTTGTCATAAATTCTGAAAGTGTCCTTTACCCTTACACTTAAGGGCCTTAAATTTTTTGCTTTACTTTGACAATCCACATCCTTTGACTTTGCAGTTGTTTCTTGGCAAGTCTTGGCTGCCTATGTAGACAGCCAAGATTTGATTAGAAATGACTTCCATGGCACTTTAAATAGAACCTGCAAGCTTAGCCCAAAACTGCATGTTGGGCCCCCTGTTTTGTTGTAGAAAAATGTGATTAAAGTCGGAATTAGGACCTTAAGGGTTAAAAAGCCCGGAGAATTCTTCTTATTTTTTGCTTCCTCATAATAAGGTCACATTGGGGGCAGTGGCATTGTGTACTAAGGTGTACTGCATGTCGATTGTGCACCTGTCTTCAACCAATGCTAACCCGGCTTATGTGGAGTTAGTATGCTGGGGAGCTGACAGTTGCTCGCCATTGCTTGGAGGTTCTTTCCGGGTACTCCGGCTTCCTCCACCCATAAAACTGTTGTGGTCATGATTAGCCATTGTGCAGAAATATGTGACCTTAAAACACCAATAAATAAATAATAAGGTGACACTTTGACTTAGCAGTGTGTTATATAGGCGGCTAAGACTTCACTAGAAACCACTGCCAAGGTTCTGTAACTTCTGTCAGCAAGAAAATCACCAAAACAAGTAAATATATAAATATGATGTTTGTTTTTTACTGCACTGTTGCAGTAACAGGGGTATAACAGTACTCTAATCTCTAAATTATTCAAGAACTAAAAACTGATTCTCACAGCTGGAGTTCAAAAATAATTCTTGTGAATCAAGACCAGTTTTAAAACCTGTAGTTACCCTCAACAGTTTGAAAAAATTTATAGAAGATCTTCAAGTTCTTCCAATAAATCTTTCAAAGCTCATCCAATAATTGTTTTGAATCAACCAAATGTGAGAAAAAAAAATTGTTTTTCTACAATACAGTAGGACTCTGCAAGCCTGAAAATAAGCAGACTGTCATCTGCACAATGAGGACCACAGAGGGTGAATTTGGTGATGCTACACTGCATAACAGGGTAGCATCACTAAATTTACTCTCCAAACCTCAATCTGAATCAAGGTCTCATACCTAAACAGAAAGAGGTACCCATAGGATAAATTGGCACACTATATGGGATAGCATCAGCAAATTCACCCTCTGGGGACCTCATTTTGCAAATGACAGGTTGATTATTTTCCGGTTTGGGACTGTGAATTGAATAGCTACTCTGCCTGTGAAAAATCTTCAGTTAATACTTTACCCAACAAATCGGCAGCATCCGTCCACGGAATTTACAAATTGAGCAGTTGAAAAAAGATTATTTTAAAAAAAATTTCAACAAAACCATATCTTGTACGTTGTGTAATGCGTTAATAGGAAAAGTCATTCAACAGGAATCGGGTCATTTTCTTGTGTTTAGTGATAAACTGAGCATTTATTCTCATATATTGTGTTTAACAGATCCCATGGAGCTCTGTCAGTAAAGTATATTAGATTAAATATAGAGCTGAAAGGGTTAAGGGGTTTTCTTGATTGATTAATCATGAGGATTAACCTTAGTTAACCGATTAATCACTTGTCCAAATAGATGTCTGACTAATAGCCATACTGTTGATGATTTACAGCATGAACCCTTTACCCAATGTAACAAACAAACCAACTAGGCATATATACAAAAATCTCCATTCAAATTTATTATGTTTTCAATTTTTGTCTCAAAAACATAGCCTATGACCCCTCTTTGGAACAAGCTCGTTGAGCTCATTCCAATGAGGTGTCATAAGCTATGTTTTTGAGACAAAAATTGAAAATTTTTAGTAATTCATTCATTTATTTTGCAAGTATCGTCTTCTACCCGCAGTGGGTAAAGGGTTAAGAATGACCATTTCCAGCTACTGATACAGTATGATGATCATGCAAGTAAACAAGTTTGTCAGCAAGTGACTTGAATGCTTTACTCTGTCTCATATAATTGATGTGAGTCAGTGTGGCAATATTTGCCTGTTTTTGGAGCAAGTTTGTTCCTTTGCCACCCATATAATACAGTAGTTCCAAAGTAACAGTTAATCGAACAATTACTTTTTGGATCGATCAAGACGTTGATCATTGATTAATCGATTAATCGGTTAACCGTTTCAGCTCTAATTAAATGTCTAGATTTGGTAGGTCTTTAAACATCGAGAATTCATTGATTGTCAGAGTAATTCTTCGATAGATCACACAATTTTGGATTGGATCTCCATATTTTTTTTTAGAAACCGACAGCCATTGCTACAAACTCCTAGGTGTTTCAGAGATTTGTATTTTTCTGAATCACTCATAGGATTTCAAATGAAATCAAATCACAATTAATCAGATTATCTAATGAGTCACTACAGGAAATCCATATTTTCACAGTGGATAGTAAAAACTTAGATTTCCTTGCAGTTACTCGGGATGTAATTTTTATAATGACTGAAAAACAGTAGGTGTCCTCTGTATAACCAGGGATTCTTCTACGCTGATTAGGAAAGTGTCTTGAACCCATGTACTTGGGGAAAAAACACATTACGAAGGCTCCAGTTGGGAACTTATTTTGAAGGAGAAGAAACTCGCAAAGAATACGAAATATGACCTTCACAATGAACTGAGAACTCTTTGACAGTCTATATTCTGTGGATTTGCAGTTGTTTCTAGGAAAGTCTTGGCTGCCTATTTAGGCAGCCAAGACTTTCCTAGAAACAACAAAATTCTTAGAATGTAACTTGCATCTAAAAACTGCCTCTTCGGGCACCTGTTTTGTTGCAGTAAAAATTGGGTCAAAATTGAAATTAGGCATTTAAGGATTCAAGAAGTATCTGTTGTTTGCTCTTGAGTTCAGATGCTTTGTTAGGGTGTAAATACAGTGGAACCCTGTTAATTGAACAGCCACTTTATCAATAAAAATTATTCAGTTAACAGGAGAATTCAATTTAACAGGAATTGTGTCACTTTCCTGTATTCTAGAGATAAACTTGACATTTATTCTATTATATCTTGTTTGACAGAGCTCCATGAGCTCTATCAAACAAGATATAATAGATTGAATGCCTGTATTGGATTACTGAGGCCAAATAGGTCTGTAAAGAAAGGAGAACTAGGGAGAGACAAGGTAATTTCTCGATGGGTTACAAGATTTTTTTATTCAATTAACAGGAGTTTACTCTTTAACCTATATTCAGTTAACATACTGGAGGTATGGTAAATGGTTTTGTGTTGGAAATAAATTGTATTTAATTAACAGGATTATTCAGTTAAGGGATATCCAATTAAGTGGACTCCACTGTATTTGTTTTCTGAGGGCTCATGACGACAAAGTTCAGGATACCAATGGTGAATTAAATTTTTGTTCAACAGGCAAATGAGTTTGAGAAATTTTGGTGTGAATTGGGGAAAAATCACGCTCAGATGCCATTGGGAAAGGGTCCCATATTGGCCCCTGTAGACACCCAAACGATTCCTTGATAATCTTGAATACATGTAAGAGTTAAAGTAATTTTTGTAGACATCACGTTTGAGAGATCATTCATATCTTGGTCAGTATTACCTCATCTTAGCTGTGGGGTCTTTACATGGATCTTCAAGGATTGTTGTTTTGGACAAATTGTGAGTGTTTTTTTTCAAGTTCTCACTTTCATCTTGGATTTTTGGCTTACCATCTGGCTTTGCCTTGTTACAGTGTAAGGAAAGTGCCTTTAATCGTGAATAACAAATCCATACAGACTAAATAATTCACTTCAAAGATAATATGAATCATATCCTTGGAATAAAAAACCTTCAAGTTGTGGTATTTGTACTTCAGAATAAATGTTAAATATGGGCTTCCAGTCCTTAACAAGTTGAACACATTTTTACCGATGCAACTCAGACCGCTTTGGGATGGCCATCTATGATTCAGTATTGGAGTGGACAAAACTGCTGTTACAGTACCACTTTGGACTGGTCCAATGTGTCTAGTCCACTATTCCAGGGTTTTCAATCATCGCACAGGGTTCTTACTCTGTTATTGAAATTCTTGAAAAACTATAGAAGGTTATGTCGGTTTTGCAAGAGATCTTGAAAACTATGGAAAAAGCATTGATCAATTGTTCAGGATATTGAAAGAGTGAGGAAATTAATGTTTTGAACAAATTATTTTATTCACAGTGATGTCAAAATATCAAAATTTCAACCTGCAAATTTTCCCCCTAATGTGGCCAGAAATTTAACCAATTCAGTCTTGTTTGACAGAGCTCTGTAAGTTTTGTCAAACAAGACTGAATTGGTTAAATTCTATTATTGGAAAAATTTACTGCTTGAAATTTTGGTATTTTTACATCATGGTTACAGGGTTAAAACATTCGCAATAAAAAAATCTGGTATTTTTAGATTCATTTGGGGAGAGTGTTTCAGTTGGTTGGAAAAGCTACGAATGGTTCGTTTTTCCAAGCAACTGAGAAACTCTCGCCAATTGAATCTAAAAATACCATAAATATTTATTTTCTTTGAATCAGTACAAGAAATGTTTCTCAATTGAGAACTGATTTTACGGAATCTTTGATGACATTTTGAATACCATACAAGCCAGAAAATAAGCAGACAGTCATCTGCAAAATGAGGTCCCCAGAGGGTGAATTTAGTGATGCTACCCTGCACAGCAGGGTAGCATCACTAAATTTACTCTCTGTGAACCTCAATCTGAATCAGGGACTCAAAACTAAACAGAAAGAGGTACCCAGAGGATAAATTGGCCCACTGTATGGGATAGCATCCTCAAATTTACCCTCTGGGAACCTCATTCTGCAAATATCAGACTGCTATTTTCAGGCCTGATACCATTATACATGTATGTGTACTAAATAATTATGAATGAAGACTTTTGTTAACATCTTCAAGGTGAAATGAATACTCTTTCATTAGAATACCTATTGCTGGAGCACAAAAGAATACCTGTATATCTTTGTGAGTGAAAGGACATCACTTTCCATCAACAGTGGTCTGCCCAAACTCCATGAAAAGTGGGTAAACAAATGGCCCATACCGCATTAAATTCCGTACAGAATTGCACTGGTGACTTGGAAGCACCCATCAACTCCACTGATTATCTTGTTCAACAGGAGGACAGTGGTTACGGCATTGGACTTCAAACTGAAAGGTCCACGGTGATCCCCACCAGGGAGTAATACCACTTAACCCAGACTGCCCATGTGGAGGCACGTTGCCACTGTGTACTAAGCTGTACTGCATGTCGATGGTGGGTGCACTTGTCTTCAACCAGTGCTAAGCCTGCTTGTGTGAAGTTAGTGCGTTTCAGAGTCTGACAGTTTATCTGTGGTTCTCTCAGGGTACTCTGGCTTCCTCTACCTGCATAACTGTTCGAGGTGACCCTGGTTTTTGAAGTGTCATTAAACCCTAATAAATAATAAAATTTAGCTCTTTACCTAACACAAAGGCCATGACTGATGAGCTATTTTCACATGGTGGGTCATAAGCTATGTGTTTGAGGCAAAAAATTAAAATGTACATGTATCTTTTATAAGTGAATAAAAGGTTAATAGTTTCTGCAGACAGTTTGGCTATACCAGCCTCAAACAAGATCTTTGCATCAAATTTGAAATTGTTTGACAAAGCATAGGTTTTAGGTAATGTGGAATAAAAAAGAAGAAGAGCATTCAGTAGTTTAAATTTGCACCAGGTTCAAAGGCATTCCAGTGGCAATCTCTGTTTTCCTGCCAAAATAAGGCTCTGTCGCCAATACCTGGGTTGGCAGTGCTCTAAATTGGGGCACATGAACATAAATTATTGGCTGGACTTGACTGTATATCCATGTTGTTGTTACGATTAGCCATTGTGCAGAAACATGCGACTTTAACACACACATAACACCCCCCCCCCCCCCCCAAAAAAAAAAATAGGCTAGCCCATTGTCTTCAGAGCAAAAGGTCGACAGTTTAACCCTTAAATACTGAGATTCATTTTATAATTATAACTACAAATAACTAGATGTACACAGCTTCAGATGCCCATTGGACTCATATCAAAAGGGGTACAGTGTAACCCTCAAATGAAAGGTTAATTTTACAATTATAACTACAGTATCTAAATGTACACAGCATCAGGTGCCCATTGACAGTTTAACCCATAAATCCTGAGATTAATTTTACAATTATAACTACGATATCTCCATGTATACACCTTCAGATGCCCATTGGACTTAGATCAAAAGGTCGACAGTTTAACCCATAAATCCTGAGATTAATTTTACAATTATAACTTCAGTATCTACATGTACAAACCTTCAGATGCCCATTGGAATTAGATCAAAAGGTCGACCAACCTCAAATGTCTTGAAAGTGTTTCTACATTATTGTTGGCTGCTTGTGTTGGCATCCAGTAAAGAGATGTAAAAACATTTTCAAGATAAATGCCACCTAATACTAGAGTTCCCAAGGAAGAATACACTTTGGGCAACTTTTTTCAAAGCAACATAAAAGTGGTTGTATGGGTACTTTACCTAACAAATCGCCTGCATCCATCTGTGTAATTTAAAAACAAAGCAGTTGAAAAAAATAATTATGTTTCAAAAAATTTCAAGAGAACCATATCATGTGTCCCCTCATTAGAACGAGCTAATTGAGCTTGTTCCAATAAGGGGTCACATGATATGAATTTCTTGAAAATGTTTGAAAAAAATATATTAAAAAACGATAATTAAAATAATAAAATTTTTATACTGTACCAATGACCCAGACATAGCTGGTGCTAACTCTTAAAATATAGGGCCAAACACAAATTTTGCCCCCCAATCCCCAAAATTTGCATCTAAAACATGTCCTGAGAGGCCCTCCACACTTCGCCCCCACTGCGCATGCGCAGTGTCAAGGACGTTCCGAAATTGGCGCCATTTATCATTCTAAGTTTGGCCCTTCATCAGTTAACATCTGACTGATCTTTGTGCTTTTAAATCTCAGTTTAAATGATGCCAGACACATAAATATTAGTGAAATGGTGATTCTAAGGAGGATAGAAAAGGAGGAGAGGAAAAGAATGTGTGACAGAATATTATCAGGGCTGTAACTTAAAATTTTTTAATGAAATTATGTTAAGTTACCTATTTTCAAGGCAGCAGCCATTTTGTTGTCATTCTGATTATTTAGTTACACTGTTTTTTCAAGTGTTTTTCCTCTCTCCCTGTCCTTTAAGTTCCCCCTTGCTATTCTCCCATGCTTTTGGCATAATTTCTGTAATTATTATTACTAAAATTTCTTGGGAGTTTAGCTGAATAACAGAATGAATTCTGTTCTTTCCCCATGTTTACGTCTTCACCTACGGGTGGTTAGGCGTTGTGTTCTGCATCTACCATCTGATGTTCTGCAGTTTCTTCCCTGGAAGTCTCTGTTTTGCATCAGATGGTGTATTTTTGGTAACTGATTTCGGGCCTGGGTGCCTGGAGTCTTATTTTAGTGTTTTTACACTCATTGTTTACATTTACAACAGCCCTCTGTGTGAGGGGGGGATTTCTAAATAATAATATCTTTATGTTATTTCAATCATAACTAGATACATTATTATTGTTCGTAAGTGTTGAATAAATTGTTTAAAATATTTTTAAAATTTTTGTCCACACTTAGGCTTGGGATCCATTGGGGCTCAACGTTACTTTTCAGAAACTTGGGCTGTTCTGAAAAAATATTTTTTCAAAATATTTTGATTTCAATTATTTTTTCTATATTAATGGATCATATTATTATTATGTATTTTGATTGCCAGGGGTTAGTGCGAGTACCAGGACTTGTTTTCTTTTCACATTGAAAGGATATTGATCAATTGTTTTAAGAGGAAGTCTTCCTCTGACCTTATTATCATTCTATATGTGGTCAGTGTACTCGCATTAACTCCGGTTCTGTATCGTATGATTTCGATGACAATATGGGAAGCGTATGTCACGGTATGTTGTTGGGGATTTGGACACTCCGGTCCTTTCCCCGCAGGGTCACTCTACTTTATCAATTTCTATTTCAGACGATCAAGATTAGGGTGATGTATCTGTGATGTCTTCCAACAGTGTGCCTCCGTCGTCACAATTAATGAAGGGCTAGCGGAAAAGTGCTCATGTAATACGCCAATTGCCTAAGAGGACCCTAGTAGGTTCGACGGCCTTTGACGTCCGCTAGCTCGCCCGGTGTAGCGTCCATTCACCGAATGGTTCGGCAGCCGGGTTCGTCCGTTGCGGTCTAGAAGGAATTTTGGGGTGATGCGAGCACTATAAAATTAACTTAATGCACACCCAGTGACGGCGGATCGGAGGGAGAACGGAGGAAGCCTTTTAGTCCGGTTCATAGCTCGTTCCGGTCCATCCGGACGGCAAGCGAGAGAGGCCCCTCTCTCGTTCAACAACATCTGGCCCCAGATGTTGTGGTACAAATGTGTCGTTAGCGGAGCATACGTCCGTCGCTCGGGACACTCCGTTGTATAGGCAGTCCGCTGAGACTGCTAAGGCTTCCTCTTCTCGTCAGCGCACACGACCGCACCTTGGCTGCGTGACCGCCGATATATTACCAGCTTCGCCGATCAAGGATTCTTCGGCGACCAGGTCACACCATCCGGCAGCCAGGGATTCGAGACCGATGGACTCCGGACGTTCGCATAGGAAAAGTATGCGGGAGCCATCTGATGCGGAGCTGCCCTCGGCGAAGCAGCGATAGACTGCGCCTCCGCAGGTCTCGACGCCGGACATTCTTGTGCACATAGCACAGCTTACCGCAGCATCCCAGCAGCCGACAGAAACGGTGTCGGATCGAGAATTATCCGACAGCGCTGGGTCGGTAGCCGGGGACTCGAGGCCTGCAGACTCCGGACGTTCGCATAGGAAGTATGCGGGAGTCAACGTACACGGAGCTTCCAGCGGCAATGCATCGTAAGTCCGCTACTGCACAGGCCTCGGGAACGGACGTGCTTTCCTTAATAGCACAGTTTATCGCAGCATCCCAGCATCAACTGAATCTGTCGCATATATTTTATCCGACGATGCTGGGTCGGGACGCTCCGCGGAAGCGGGTACGGACGTCCGAAAGTTTCATCCGGTCCGACGGGATACCGAAAGGGATTCGGTGGATTTCAAGCTTTCCCTTTCGGAACAACATATGCTGCGATGCCGGATAAGAAACTGATAGCGTCGGTGGACTTAGAAATTTTTGGTTCGGTTCAGGGACATCGTCCCTCAGTTCCGACATAGTCCAATAATGTCACACAAACTTTCGAATTATTGAACGACGCTATATATATTATTATTTTATGCTTGCTATCCAAGCATTTCTGGTTTCTTGTTCGAAGAGTTATGGAGATGTCTTTCAAAAGTGTGCCTCTGTCGTCATAGTTAATGAAGAGTTAGCGGCAATAAGTGCTCATGGAATATGTCTATCGCTTACGGAGTGACATTCGCTAGCTCACCCGGTGTAGCGTACATTCATCGAATGGTTCGGCTGCCGGGTTCGTCCGTTGTGGTCTAGGAAGGAGATTTGGGTGATGCAAGCACTTTAATTACTTTAGTACTCACCCAGTGACGGCAGATTGAGGACAGATCGGAGGAAGCCAACAACATAGGGGACCGCATGTTGTGGTTCAGATATTTTACATTCGGAGCATATGTCCGTTGCTCGGGACGCTCCGTTATATTGACAGTCCGAGAGACTGTCTTTAATGCTTCCTCATCCTCACAGCAGGGCACACGACCGCACATTGGCTACGTGACCTCGAGTATCCGATCAGTTTCGGCATTCAGTGATTCCACAGCGAATAGGTCGCGCCATCCGGTAGCCAAGGGACACGAGGCCTATACACTCCGTTCGCTCGCATATTGGAAGTATGCACGGGGTAACGATCTCGGAGCTTCCTGCGGCAATGCATCGTAAGACCGCTGCTCCTCAGGCCTCAGTGACGGACGTGCTATCCGAGTTAGCACAGTTGTTTCGCAGCATCCCAGCAATTGACGGTTTCTCGGTCGAATCAGGAATTATCCGACGGCGCTGGGTCGGTGCGGTCCGCGGTTGCATCAAGCTACGGACGACCGAACGCTTTATAGGGTCCGACAGGATGGCGAAAGGGATTCGAAAGATTTCGAGTTTTCCCTTTAGTAGTATCGGAAGATGCCTTTCATATCTTCTGGCATTTCTTCCAGTGATTATTTTTCGGACTTCATTGCTGCGATCTTGGATAAGAGACTTATAGCGTCATTGGACTCGGATTTTTTCGATCGGTACAGGGACTTTGTCCCTGACTTACCGACGCAGTCCAATATTGTCATTACAACATCTGTTTTATTTTTCGACGCTATATATTTATATATATATACAAGCCTGCTACTAAGCATGATAGTTTAGTTTCTTGTCCGCGTGGCTCTTTTCTGCCATTTTATCTTTTTTACATATAGTTTATTTTGGCAGAGCAGGGCATACCGAGAGTTCATATGCGTCTAGACGGTGTGATTAAAGACTGCATATATTCTTTTTCGCCGTTTATGTCTTTTCCAATTTCAATGTTGGGAACGACATTATGTATAGTAGACTTAACTTAGACGCTTTATTATACGTAATCCGCCTTACTGAGGCGTTATCATTACGTCTTCAAGAAAAGATTTACGGGATATTATTCTCAATGTAATTTCTTTTGAGGGCAGTAGTTTGTTCACGTATAACTCCGCCCTTCAGTGGCTGATTGGAGTTGGTTAGACGTGATGCAGCCCTAGCTACATCCACGCGTGGATAGTAGGTTAAGAACTCTCTCAGAGTCGCTTCGTTCTCGGAGGAGCTTCTCTTCGACGGCAACTTTCCGGCAATCCATGAATTGCTTGATTTATACATTCTCTTGTCTATCTAGTGTTACAAGAGATTCAGACTGGGGCAAACATTCGGTGGTTGACTCAGAGAGTGCCGCCGCAGTTGCCGGACCCGAGTGTGGCTGTTATGACGGTTGCCAGTCAATCAGATTGGGATATATACTGATCCCTACGGATTCGAAGTGCCAGGGTCTTTGGGTTCCGCAGTCTTTTAGCTATCAGTTTAACTTCCGCGGAATAATGTTTTTTAGGCTTGCTTTATGTCATTGCATGAACATTATTCAGAAACGCATGCCCAAATTCCTGTCCTTTAATTCGACAGTAGTGGCGTATCTCCGGAACCAGGGAGGCACTCTTTCGTTTCCGTTATTCAATTTAATGGAAAGAATCCGTCTGTTGGTTATAGTACACCAAGTTCAGTTTTGGTCCGTCATATTCTGGGTCGTCTGATTGTTTTATCGCACTCCCGTTCTCTTACGGGTCGCTTGTTGCTGTCAGAATGGACTCTCAACAAACAAGTATTCAATCAGATTTGCTATCTATGGGAGCGCCCAATGATGTTTTATTTATGACACAGCTTGCTAATCAATTGCAGACGTATGTGTTGGCTTGTCCAGATCTCTGAGCTAATACTGTTAACGCTCTATTGATCTATAGGACGGAATGATAGGATACGCGTATCCTCCGGCGCTGTTGTTTTAGCAGGTATTGCTAAGATAAACAACCACAATACATTTCTGTTGATAGCATCTCTATCTTCACAGAGATCATGAGTAATTTACTCTCTTGTCTACTGTGGATCTTAACGTGAAATCTTCCTCTATGTGAGGATCTTTTTTCACTGGGTAAATCGTGTCATCTTTATCACAACCAGCAAGGTCGCAACCTTCATGTATTCCGTTGTGTGGTCCGTATTGCATTGTAAACACTGTACTGGACGAGCTTTGGACGCGATTTCTTACTATAGGAGATCCTCTTCTTCGCTATTCTATGCGTCTAAAGTGGAGGCTCTTCCGTCGTGGTGTAGGGATCATTATGTTCATATGGTTGATCCCTCCATTCTACTCATTGCTATTTTTTAGTATACTTGTTTCACAAGATCTACTGCAGCCTGTTGTTATTTAGGTTATAGGTTTATGTTACCTCATACCTATGCACTCTACGATAGTTTACAATTGAGTCTTTTGTCTCTTTATCTAAGTCAGTTAGTAACTTTTTGATAAATAGACTTAGAATCTTTAGATTAAATTCCTATACGGATTTTAACTTCAGGTTCTTATTTAGCTAAGTTATCATTTGAGCCTCTGGAAACAGTAGTTTTCAAATTCTGACCTTTTAGACAGTAATTTTGTTGGTTTCTCTTTTACTGTAGAGTCAGTGAGTTTCATGCACTATCGATGGATGATTTTCACTTTCATAGTTTCGGAATCAATACTTCCGTTACTATTTAGGTTGGATTGTTGCATAAGAGTTAGGCTCCTATTATCCGGAACCTATTATTTTAAGGTCCTTCCGTCTTCGTATGGGCATAGGCCTTTACTCTTTCCGGGTACAGTTTATGTATTTATAAACAGATATCTGTTTATTACAAGGGCGTAAGCTTCTTCTGTCTTTGATGTCTAGTAGAAGGACGTTACGCTCCATTTTATTGTTAATGGATTCTATTAACTAGCGTACTGCTTATGGTATATCATTGGCTTAGCAGTTGTGCTTAAGATTTTGGCTCATGAAGTAAGAGTTCTTCTACTTCTTGGGCTTACATTAATAGTGTTGCTATTATAGATTTTTGAAGGCTGCTCATTGCGCTCAGCCATCCATTCATGAATTTTATCTCAGAAATATCGAGTCCATTTCTGGAGGCCTCTATTGTTAGGTCTATTATCTACTGCTCAGAATGTCATTCACTTAACAGTTGCTACTATAGCTAGGTAGGCTGTCTGTTTCGGCAGTGTCTCCGTTCGGCTGCCCTCTTCGCTCTGGGCTATTTGACCCAGGGCAAGAAAAAGGGGGGGGGAGGGTGTTCCCTTGGGTCACCTGTTTTTACTATGAAAACAAGGGGATACCTCCTCCGGAGTTAGTAATTCTGAGCTGTTATTGGGATGGTTGTTTAGTGAGAAGTTTAAGTTTATAAAATTCATTCAAGTCTTAGTTTTTAAAGTATAGCTTTTGAATATTGCATATGTCAACGGACATGATTATGCAATTCTCACACACTTTTAGGAGTATAAGAGTCTATATTCTCTAGACTTACTTTATTATTGGCTTACTTTAAAAATTATTAGTATAAGGATTATTGGATATTAATAGAGTACATGGATGTATGAAGCTCAATTTTTGGAAGGTGTTGTATCTTTCTAATTTATCATAAATAAGAAAGATACATGTAAGACCTATTACTTCTTTTCCCTACAGGGGATGACTCTATTTTATTTTATTGAGCGTATTCCATTTTGCTCTATGTCCTTGGCCCTCCAGCCTTTTTACTATTCAGCTATGTCTGGGTCATTGGTACAGTATAAAAATGTTAAAAAATTTATAGTAATTTATATATTTTTTATACTTACCAATGACCCAGACGGGGATGGCCCTCCCAGGAGTTGGGAACTCTTGCCTCCCCGCTGAGTACATAGCGCTTACCAGGCACTGGTTATTAGAATGATAAATGGCGCCAATTTCGGAACGTCCTTGACACATGCGCAGTGGGGGCGAAGTGTGGAGGGCCTCTCAGGACATGTTTTCTTTAGTTTTAGATGCAAATTTTGGGGATTGGGGGGCAAAATTTGTGTTTGGCCCTATATTTTAAGAGTTAGCACCAGCTATGTCTGGGTCATTGGTAAGTATAAAAAATATATAAATTACTATAAATTTTTTAACTTTTTATATCTTGTGTGTTGCGTAAAGGGTTAAGAGTTAATCGGAGCTCTGTCATACAAGATATAGTTGGTTACATTTTCAACTACATTATGGGGAATTCTCACTGTTGAAAACATTGGGTTGCCCCTTAATAGTGTAAAGTGGTTAAATTTCTGATTACAATTATTTTCAATACTGTTATGTGAATAAACAAAAAAAGAAAGCCTTTCTCCCTTATAAAATTGAGGGAAAATTGTCTGAAAAACAATTTTTTTATAGGCCTTATTTACAGAAAAAAACATATGGCTTGGCTTTCTTAAATGGGAAATATTTATTAATGATAGGTTTGCAACATCAAAAATATTACCTTGTTTATTTGTTACTTATAGGGAAATGCCATACCTTGAGAACAGGTAAGATGCATTTGAATCTCTGCTGCTGATGCAGTACAATCCTTTGTATTGTCTCACACCATCATCTTCAGTTTAGATATCTAGGCTGTTGATGCAGTATCATTCATTGTCTCACATCATCATCTTCAGTGTAGATATCTCCCCTATTGATGCAGTACCATTCACTGTCTCTCCTCATCATCTTCAGTTTAGTTACCTCTGCTGTTGGTACAGTATCATTCATTGTTTCACATTATCATCTTCTGATTCTTCACTATTAGGGCAGCACCATTCATCATATGACATCAGTTCAGTTTAGATATCTGAGCATATCTCCATCATTGATGCAGTACCATTCATTGTTTCTGAACATTATCTTCTACTTAGATATCCAGGTTCTTGATGATGTGCCATTTATTGTCTCAAATCATCATATTCAGTTTAGATATCGCCACTGTTGATGTAGTATTGTTTCATTGACTTAACTACCATTTGGATACCCCCTCTATTGGTGATGTACCATTCATTTCTCACATAATCATCTTTAGTTCAGATATCTCTGGTGTTGATGCAACATTGACTCACATCATCACATGCAATGTCATTCATTATCTCACATCATCTTCAGTTTAGATATTTCTTCTCTTGGATATATCCAATTCATTATCTCACATCATCATCTTCAGTTTTGATATATCCACTACTGGTGCAGTATCATTCATTGTCTCACATTATCATCTTCATTTCAGTTATTTCCTCTGTTGGTGATGTATCATTCATTTATCTCATCACCATCAGTTTAGATATCTTCACTGTTGATGCAGTATCATTCATTGTCTCACATCATAACCTTCAGTTTAGATATCTCTGCTGTTGATGGTTTACCATTCTTTTCTCACATCATCTTCAGTTTAGATATCTCCAGTGTTGATGCAGTATCACTTCATTGTCTCACATGGTCTTCTACAGTTTAGATATCTCCACTGTTGATGCAGTATCATTCATTGTCTCACATCATCATCTTATTTTACCCCCTGTGGGAACCCTGGAAAGTGAAGCAGTGCTTGTTTACTGTTGTAAAGGAGCTCTGTTTTACTGGTAAAATAGGACCCAATCACCAATGCATGGGGTGGAAATCCTCTAAAATGGGCAAAGTAGGTGGACACAATTGACTAAACTTGACTGTATCTCCATGTTGCGATCACAATGAGCCATTGTGCAGAAATAAGGAACCTTAAGCACCAGTAAATAAACAAAGTAAATCTTCAGTTTAGATATCTCCACTGTTGATGGTGTACCATCATTCATTGTCTCAAATCATTATCTTCTGTTTAGATATCTCCGCTGTTGAAGGTGTACCATTCATTTCTCACATAATCTTCAGTTTAGATATCTGTGATGTTGAGGCAATATCACTTCATTGTCTCACATGGTCATCTAAAGTTCAGATATCTCCACTGTTGATGCAGTATCATTCATTGTCATACACCACCTTCAGTTTAGATATCTCCGTTGTTGAAGGTGAACCATTCATTTCTCACATAATCTTCAGTTTAGATATCTCTGATGGTGATGCAATATCACTTCATTGTCTCACATGATCATCTACAGTTTAAATATCTCCACTGTTGATGCAGTATCATTCATTGTCTCACATCATCATCTTCAGTTTAGATGTCTAGCCTGTCGATGCAATACCATTCATTGTTTCACATCACCACATTAAGTTGAGATATTTAGGCTGCCAGTGCAGTACTATTCCTTGTCTCACATTATCATCTTCGATTTAGGTATCTTCCGTGTTATCCTGGCTGTCGAAATTGTTTTCACCATTGATTGTATATCCTCTTGAGACCTGCTTTGTTTACCTCTGCTCGACATCTTTGTTTACCTCCTCTCGATATGTATGAATAGGCAGTCTTGTCTGAACTACCCTATTAAGGGAAGAAGTTACGAGAACAAGCCTGAATATAAGCAACCTGTCATTTGCATAATGAGGTCCCCAGAGGGTGAATTTGCTGATGCTATCCCATACAGTGGGCCAATTTATCCTCTAGGTACATTTTTCAGTTTTAGCTTGAGACCTTGATTCAGACTGAGGTTCACAGAGGGTAAATTTTGTGATGCTACCCTGCTGTGCAGGTTAGCATCACCAAATTCACCCTCTGGAGACCTCATTTTGCAGATGACAGTCTGCTTATATTCAGGCTTGTACAAGACATTGTCATATTTACTGTTGTCTCTGCCTGTTAGGAAAAACTGGAGTCACAATTTGCATCTTTATCTAGATTTTTCAACCTTTAACTGGTTGAGTGCTGGAAGCCACTATCATGACTTTCAAAAAAATGAACTTACCATTACAAAAGCCAATATTTTCCCTGCTTTTGTTTCATATTCACTCTCCAAAAATTTGTAATATAACAAATTTTATGAACAAATTTAGAACACCAAAAATAGTCTAGCCCTCAACCAGTTAATTTATATCCCCTTTAAAAAAAGATGGGGCTATATTATCATTGCCGTGTACATCTCTATGTCTATCTGTATGTTCAAAATTCTTGTGTGCACAATACCTCCTATGTTTATGATGTTACTCGGGACAATGTACCGTGATAGAATAGAATGATTTCTGTCCAGACATTTGTTCAAAAAAAGTGAGATCGTGATACAGGTTCAGGACAAACTGCCATCACTTCCATAAACGATTTTTCAACCCTTTATAAAATATATCTTTTAGATCTTAAATGATGTATAAAATCAATTTTGTGTGGACTTACCCAACATTAGTTTGATAATCAACTCGCATGAGAATGAGAACATTCCAATCCATAAATATTTTATTTATTAATCTTCGTAAAATCCCATTGACTGCTATGAACCCATGACGGAAACTTCCTGTGTCGTATGTTTTGAAGATTGTAATGCTTGTTTGTATGGTGGCTATAATAAACTTCAGGCTCAGGGATTCACTTTTTTTGTCTCAAATCGAATATCAAATTAAACTAGACAACAGATTTCATAGCAAATCAAATCTCGCATTGAATTGCATTTCAACTGCATGTGACTTCCTTTTTGCATACATGTAAGTTCCTGAATACTTGAATCACCATAACATGACTGAATTTTGTCATTCATTATATTTTTTTTATTATTGTACAATCTCTTTGAATGTAAACGATAAATTAGTGTGTTTATTCTTGCCATTATCGGCTTGCCTTGTTTTACTTGCTGTCGGATATTTATATTTTTACCTTTTTAGTATGACACGTAGCAAGGGAAGTTACAGAAGAACTAATGATTCTAAACAAGATAAAATTGAGACAGGGTATACAAAATGATGTATTACAGATGTCTCTAACTATTCACTATGTTCTCAGTACAAGCAGAATAACTCAGTTTTTATTGTTATGATTGTTGAATTGGATCTTCACAATATATATGTGAAAACCTCCACTATTGGGTGATAATGGGGAGGGATTCAATATTGAATTGAATTAGAATCAGTCAAATTATCTCAATATGACTGAAAGGAAATCAAATTCTCAAGCCTCTTGTAAAAACTTGGATTTCCTTGCAGTAACTCTGGAGATAATTTTGGTACCTACTGAAAAACGGTAGGTCAACCTTGGCTCAGATCGACTTTAGAGGACTAGGTTCTGAAATATCAATTCAAATTTTGGCTCATTAGAGAACTTCTATGTCTATTGCGAATATCAGATCAGTCATGTTTGATTCCATTGTGCATATAAGTGTATATTTTAGTAATCAAATACTGATAGAATTTTCAAATAAAAAAATGTCGTTACTCGAAATTATTCTTTTTCCTCTCTGGCCCGTTGTCCCAAATATCGCCTCATAAAACCAAGTCACAATTTGTAGCTCAGCTGAAACTGTCATCTTTGCCACGTTGATCATAAATTCCTTTTAACCCTTTACCCAATGCAGACGATATCAAAATTTATTATTTTAATTACTATTTTTTCAAATTAAAAAAAAAATTTCAACAAAACCATATCATGTGACCCCTCAATGGATCAAGCTTGATGAGCTCATTCCAATGAGGTGTCACATGATGTGGTTTTGTTGAAATATTTTGGAAAAAGTATTTCTTTCAACTGCTGAATTTCCAAATTACACGGGCGGATGCAGGCGATTCTTTAGGTAAAGGGTTAAATTAAATTTATTAGCTGGCAGAGTGTTCGTCAGATCACCGAAGTTAAGCAACGTCGAGCCTGGTTAGTCCTTGGATGAGTGACCGTCTGAGCGATCGATTCAGACTCCTACGTTGTGTCCTTGGGCAAGACACTTCACTCCGATTGTCCACATGGGGGCACGATGACGCCGTGTACTAAAGCGTACTGCAAGTCAACAGTGCACATGTCTTCAGCCAATCTAATCCTGCCTGTGCTGCAGTGCGGAGTTACGAAGTTGGGGAGCTGGCAGCTGCTTGTCGTTGCTTGGTGGTTCTCTCTGGGTACCCCGGCTTCCTCCCCCCGTAAAACTGTCTCTGATGCAATATGACCCTGGCTGTTAATGTGTGGTTAAACTGTAATAAAGAAATAAATTTTCTCATTGGCTATTTTATGCTTTTTGTTATTGAAATAACATGTGTGTTTTAAGTTCTCACTGTCATCTTGTACTTCTGGCTGACCCAGTCAGATTAAGGATAATATAAGTCCTGTTGACTCATGAACTTTGCTTGCTCTTTTGATGTTGTATCTTATTTATGTTTGATGTGAGATAGTGATGTGAGATAGTTTTTCATTTGTTTTTGTGTCAGTGTGTTTTTTTTAAATTTTATTCTTTAAAATTGAAAAACGACAAAAAGTGAATGGAAAAAAAAAATGGGAAAACAAATTCACAAATTGCTTATAGTTCTGTGGGCAATCTCCAGTAAAGTGTAATAAGACAAATTGATATCGACAAAAGATTTTTATATTTGACTCCATGTGTGAAGCACATTCATAGGAAATTCAACCTTAAGCGTGACACCACTATTTTCATTATGGGCTTCCATCACTTAGTTAAGTAACTAAATAACACTTTGTACATTCTCAAAATTAAAATGTGAGTAAGTTAATACAGTAGAACCCTGTTAATTGAATAGCCCCTTTGATAGTGAAAATTATTCAAATAACAGGAGTATTCAATTAACAGGGATTTGATCACTACCTTTAGTCGAGAGATAAACTTACCGTTTATCTATTTTATTTTGTTTGACAGAGCTCGTAACCCTGCTTGTGTCAAGTTAGTACGTTGTGGAGCCTGACAGTTTCTTACCACTGCTTGGTGGTTCGCTCCAGGTACTCTGGCTTCCTCCACCTGTAAATCTGTCCTACACAAGGTGACATGGCTGTAGAAAGTGTGGTTAAACCCAATCAATCATTATAAATAAATAACTTGTGCACATTCATTTCCTGATTTTGAAAATTTGTTGTAATTCACAGGTATGATTACTGTATCAAGGTTTTATTTTAAGGTGATTGGATCTCCCTGGAATCTACCTTTAATTAACTGGTAGAGTGCTAAATTATTTTAATCCTTTATCCAACGAATCGGCCACATCTGCCCACGTAATATGCAAATTCAGCAGCTGAAAAAATATTATTTTTCAGAAAATTTCTACAAAACCATATCATGTGACCCCTCTTTGGAACGAGCTTGTTGAGCTCATTCCAATGAGGGGTCACATGATATGGTTTTGTTGAAATTTTTTTAAAGATTTTAAAAAATGATATTTAAAATAATAAATTTTGATATTGTCTGCGTTGGGTAAAGGGTTAAAGATGATTTGTAGCATGAGTATATTTTTTTTTCAGTGATACATATACAAGGCTTTCAGCAATGGGAGCCTCAGTTTAGCAAGATTTTGTTCATCAATAATTGTTTTGTTACTATTTATTGGAGAGTGCCTGTTGGCACTCTTCAATATATGGGTCATAAACGTTGAGACAAAAGCTGAAATTATTTAGTTCTAGTATTTTTTTAACAGTTATTGTTCTTCAGCAGCATGACTGATAGAGACATTTTTATCTTATGAATGAAATTATTATTGAACTGAAACCTATATTCATAATCATATGCTTAACATTGGATTTAAATTATCGTTGAAAGTTTCATTAACCTGATCCTTGTGACAACCCTTTATGGAGTGCTGTGATAAAAAAAAAATTTTTCTCGTTCCGATTGCAATCTGGTCACATCACATTTCCACCAGTGGATGAAGATTTCTTAACCCTTTGAACCCTAGTGGTATCTTCCATATCAGTTCAATGGCAGCAGTGGGAAGAGTCCATATTCTTTATTTGGTGGTAGATCAATTAATATTTTCAACGTGCAGCCTTAGGGCTGCACGTGGAAAATATTGATTGGTCTACACCACACCGTCACTCAAAAGTCAACCTACTTAATGAAATTATGAAGTATCATGTTACTGGGCCGGAAAAACGGCCAGGGTTTTCAAAGGGTTAAAATATATCGAAGTCAAGACTGAATCCACTGCTGAATCCAGAAATACAAATAAAAAATAAGTAGGGATTCCAAAAATATTATATGATTTTTTAATAAGCTTTTCACAGCAGTAATCAAATTTATTTATTTTATTTGAGTTCGGAAAAATGCATGAAATGTAATTTCAATGGAGCTATCGTAAGTCAGTCAGATGATTCTCCACGGAATGCATATTGAAAAGACAGTAAGTAGTATTACTGACCTCTGAAGTTTGTTGAATTATTTTAGTACCAGTTCTTGGAAAGTGAAGTTTGCAGTAACCGATTCTCGTCCGATCACCAAAGTTAAGCAACATCGAGCCTGGTTAGTCCTTTGGTGGATGACCTTCTGAGCGATAGATTCGGATTCCTGCATAGTGTCCTTGGGCAAGGCTCTTAACCCTGGTTGTCCACGAGGGGGCTTGATGACACCATGCACTGAGGCATACTGCACGTCTTCAGCAAATCTAACCCTGCCTGTGCTGCAGTGCAGAGTTAAATGCTGGGGAGCTGGCAGCTGCTCGTCGTTGCTTGGTGGTTCTCTCCGGGTACTTTGGCTTCTTCCACTCATTAAACTGTCGCCGACACAATGTGACCTTGGCTGTTAAAGTGTCGTAAAACCTTAATAAATAAATAAATATCTAAGTGAAGTTTGATTAGTTTGAAGTCTTGGAATGCTAGAGCTTATAATTAGAGCTGCACGGTATATCGATGAACTGATATATACCGGTATTCGAACCGGTATCGATTGAATACCGGAGTAATTACAAAAATATCGGTATATCATCATTATTTATTTACCCACAATTTCATTGTCAAGATGTCTTGAGTTTTAACTGTTGTAGCCCCGAATGAATAATATTATCCCTTTACCCAAGGAATTGTCAGCACGTGCTAGCGTAATATACAAATTCAGCAGTTGAAAAAATAATTTTCGACAAAACTATATCATGTGACCCCTCATTGGAACGAGCTCAGCAAGCTCGTTCCAATGAGGGGTCACTTGATATTGTTTTGTAGAAATATGTGGAAAAATCTGAAAAACTATTATTTAAAATAATAAATTTTGATATTGTATGCATTAGGTAAAGGTGTTTTGAACCGCATTACCCAGGCAAGCTGATTCGTTCAGACTGTGATGCCTCAAGTCTCGATGTGGTACTAATGTTCAGATATCTGTACAGTTTTTGATATACTGGTATACCGCGGTATTCCTTTGAATACCGATACCGGTATTCAGTTTTGAATATCGTGCAGCCCTACTTATAATTCATGGTGTATCATTCACATTTTCATACACGCATTGTATTATTTGGCCTATTTCCCATGAACAGATTTTAACTTTTTACAGAAAACACATGATATAAAAATTTGATATTTTAATTTTTTTTTGAGCGGTCACCATGATATTTACTGAATTTTTTCTACTGCTTAATTTGTTATGTGGTGTATGCAGCCGATTCATTTGGTAAAGTTTAATCGCTCATTAGGTGGAACTGTGGCATGCAGTCATCTCCTTGTAAAAAGTGAAAATTGCAGGTATGATGACATGCAAGATCGACAGCTTGCCTCAAAATTGAAAAACTGAAAGTTTATGCAATTTTCATTTTTTGACAGGTGAAGTTGAACAATGTAATTATTAAGGAAGGAGGACAGAGAATTTTGACTGGATTGAAACCCATTCTCGATAGGGTCATGGAAATATATCAAATCTTGAATATCAAATCGAATTTGCACCCATAAATGGAGTTGAACAAATATCGAACATCGAATATGGCCGATCACACATCTTCCTGTTTGCGACCAATGTTGAGGCAAGGGAGGGTTGGGTTGGGGTGTAAACCTGATTTGTACCGACTGTGATAGCTCAAATCTTGGCTGATTTAATATTCCCAAGCACTTCATCATCGAATATTAGTCACTCAGGATGATAGTTAAAAAAAACACAAGACTTTCTGCATTGCTTTGGTTTACCATATTTAAAAATTTCATTTAAGGCCTACAAAAGTTAAAAATCTGTTTCTCAAGCCCTCCCGCATTGTCCTTTTGGCTGCCACATACTCTCTTTTTATAACCAATGCAAACTTAAAAAAATAAAAATTAAATGGTTTATGTCTGATATTTTACCCAAGTTAATAAAATTGATAAATTTGTCACTTGAGTGCAGCAAGGATTTGCAAAGCCTTCTTGCACTCAAGGCATGAAACACACCACCACCCATACTATTCTGTAGATTATAAGGCCTAAAACATAAAACAAACCCAAGAACATGAACCTTTGATGGCAAAGAAATAATTACAAAAATACAGAAAACAAGAAATCCGTCCACCCACGTGCAATTTTACAAAAATGGCTTGAGAAACAGAAGCTCTACTTTCTGGGGCTTAACAAGCTGAAAATAGAATATGTTTTCATTTTTGGCCATTACATTTGGTAAAGAGTTGCTATAGATGATATTTACACAGAGGTTGTACGGTGCACAGGGTTAGTCACTCAGTTAATAATTTTTATAACAAGAAAGTGTGACTAACCATAGGGAATTTGCACAGGGTTAGTCACACTTTCTGGTTATAAAACATTGGTAGCTGCCATATCACACACTGCGTGAAAATATACACTAAGGCTGTGAAATGTGCAGGGTTAGTTGGATAATAGAAATAATCTTATTTAAAACCAGAAAAAAAGAGTGACTTACCCTGTGCATTGCACAGGGTTATTTGGTAAGCTAACATACATTGGCTTACCATAGGCATTTCACAGGATTAGTTGATTAGCCATAGCCATATCACACACTACATAACTAGAAGCACTGTCACAGTGCTGAAGCTGCGACAATTCGTGCAATGCCAATGATGTTTTAAAACTTGTTGGTGACAAAAAAACTTGTTGTTGACAAAAAAACTCATTGGTGACAAGTCCATAAATGTGACAGAAATTATCTGAATGACATGCACTATTAAGAGGGTGTAGACATCATGAAGATACATGTGCACACCAATTATGGTGTCATTCCATCAGTTATCTTAGGAGTTATGATGTTTTTCAAAATCGTTGGTGACAAAAAAAACTTGTTGGTGACAAGTCCATAAATGTGACTGAAATTATCCGAATGATGTGCACTATTGAGAGCGTGTAGACATCCTGAAGATACATTTGCATACCAAGTATGGTGTCATTCCATCAAGTATTTTAGGAGTTATGGTGTTTTTTAAACTTGTTGGTGACAGACAGACTGAATTTGCCACATATAGAGCTGCTGGTCGCAGCTAATAAAAATATACACTGACGAGTCTGTAGAGACACACAGGGTTAGTTGGTTACATGTTACATATGGTGCAGGATTCATGGAACTTGTGGAAATTACTTATCCTGGATTGTGGGAAATTTTTTAAATTTAATTCCAAAACTGAAATCCTTCCGGTATTCTATTTTCAATTAAAAGTGTGTTTAATATTTGGATCTGCGATTTCGACTTGAATTCAACTCAAATATGCATTTCAAATCAAATTGTTTTGTTAATATTCGCAGGATTACAGGGATTCTTCTGCCATCTTTGGGAAAGGGTCCAGGGCCCATGCAATTGGGAAAATTCATGTTGTGAAGGCTCCAATTGGGAATTTGTTTGGGAGAAGAAACACACAAAGAATAACAAATGTTTACATATTGAACTGAGAACATTTACTACAGAAGCTACTACATGTATAGTGCATGTACTACATTTTATAACAAACAGTCGCATGAAATAATGATCATTATCTGTAATCTCTATTAAATAAATTGTTCTTATCATATGACTCGTCCGTGTTGTTCACTTTAAAACATTTGATATTTTGTTTTCATATTAATCAGTGATAAATAAAGCCTTCCATCAATTTCATTGGTCAATTTCAAAACTAGACAATTTGATTGGCCGAACAAAATACAACTGGGTCACATTTGTGTAATTTCAGTATGGAGAATTTACGTTATCTGTCCTATTTGGGGTGGGTTATATTGGATTAATTTTTTACCTATATAAGAAAAACGCCATTCATTTTTTTTTTTTATATTTTCACTTTTTGCTTCCAAAACATAGGTTATGACCTGTCATTGGAATGAGCTCAACGAGTTCGTTCCAATGAGGGGTCATAACTTATGTTTTGGAAGCAAAAAATGAAAAAATTTTAGTTATACGAGGATGTTTTTTTCCAAGTGCCATCTCCAACTCAAGTTAGGTGATGGGTTAAAAAGTCATACTAAGCGGCTAAATTGTGCGTGTGTGTGTCATATGATAAATAGAATATGAAATGAGTGTTTTTCTCATATAATATTTATGAAACTTGGCCAAATTTTCCGTTTGGGCTCGCCAGAGGCTTGCCAAAACGGAAAATACCAAGACTCGTTTAACTATTAAATGATCAAGATATATATGTAGGCAGCCAAGACTTTCCTAGAAACAACTGACAAGGTTCCTCGGATTTAATTTGCAAACATATCTAAAAACTGCCTTTTCGGGAACCTATTTTTGTTGCAGTAAAAAGTGATGAAAGTCAAATTAGACCTTCAAGAATTAAATTTTAATTTGAATGAGGACGAAGATTGGGAAATTTTTGGTTTGAATTGGGGAAAAAACATGCCAAAATGCCATTGGAAAAGGGTCCCATATTCGGCTCATATAGACATCCAAAAGAACCCCTGGACTCTACCCAAATGATAACACTGTACATGTAAATTTGTCTTTTCTAGCGTGGTTTAACTGTATACGCAACATACAGGATGTCAACTTCATTATTTTAATATTTGTTTTTTTTAATTTTAAAATTTTTTTTTTAAAGACACCCTATCATATGACCTCTCATTGGAACAAGCTCAACGAGCTTGTTCCAATCAGGGGGTCACATGATATGGTTTTGTTTCATTTTTTTAGTTCATCTTGACAAAGTCAAGCTGAGCTTGTCTCATCGCTCTCCATCCGTCAACACCATGTTTTGGTCTTCTCCAAAGCCACTGGGCCAATTCAAGTGAAAGTTTGTGTGAGTGATGGTCCCAAAGGGGCATTTCATTTTTGTTCAACTCAACATGCCCAGCCCCATAGGGGGAGGGAGGGGGAGTGGGGGAAAATGCTCCAAAATATTTTTAAAATCTTCTTCTCAAGAACCAGTGTGTAGAATGCCTTGATATTTGCTATGGAGCTTCCATATGAGGTGTAGAATCAAGTTTGTTCAAACGAAATTCGTGGAGTAATATTTGGCTTTGTAATAGGAGGGGTAAGATTTTTGGCCCCGCCCAAAATTTCTATTTTCTGAACCGATGGTCCGGTATGAACCAAATTTGGTTTATGGTATTATTGGGTCATAAGTACTTGACCCATGCAAAAAAAAAATTCATGCATCCTCATGGGAATCCTGGGAGCTAAAAATAGAAATATTTTCAAATGCCCATATTTCCCAAACCACACAGAACAGAGAGCTGTTATTTGGTATGAAGTATCCTTAGGACCAGTAGAATTGAATGGTAAAAACAATTGCCATCGGTTATGTTAGGGTATTCTGTAATGGAAACTGAAAAAATGCTGAGTCAGCATATTCGCAAAAACTTTTAAAAAATCTTTTTTCCAGATCCAATCATCAGAATGTTTTGATATTTGGTATACAGCATTCATAGGGGGGTGGGGGGGGGGGGGGCAGATAAAAGTTTGTAGAAATAAAGCCCATTGGTTCATATTTGGGCTCTCTACAGGAGCTCGAAGTTTTAACATAGGGTAATATGGGGAGTATTCTTTAAAAATTTCTTCTTCAGAACCACCAGTCAGGATCTTTTAATGTTTAGTATACATCATTGTTATGAGGGTCAGATTCAAGATTGTTCAAACCAAGTCCCTAGGTTAATATTTGGGCTTCCTATGGAAGCCCAAATTTTATCTTTGTTCAATATGGAGGGTAATTTAAAAAAATCTTCTTCAGATCCACCAGTCAGAATGCTTTGATATTTGGTATGCAACATCTCTAAGGTGGTCAGATTCAAGTTTGTTCAAATCAGACCCTAGGTATATATTTGGGCTCACTATGGTAGCCCAAATTTTTACTTCGTGCAATATGAGGAAATTTCTTTAAAAATCTTCTTCTTCAGATCCACCAGTCGGAATGCTTTTATATTTGGTATACGACATCTCTAGGGGGGTCAGATTCCAGGTTGTTCAATTCGAGTGCCTAGGTTAATATTTGGGCTCCATATGGGAACATGAAATTTAACTTAGTACAATATGAGGGAATTTCTTCAAAAATCTTCTTCAGATTCACTTGTCAGAATGCTTTCGCATTTGGTCTACAACATCTCTAGGGGGGTCAGATTCAAGTTTGTTCAAATCGGATCCATAGGTTAATATTTGGGCTCGCTATGGTAGCCCAAATTTTAACTTAGTGCAATTCAAAGAAATTTCTTTACAATTTCTCTTCTTCAGATCCAACAGTCAGAATGCTTTCATATTTGGTACACAACATCTCTAGGGAAGTCAGATTCAACTGTGTTCAAATCAAAAGCCTGGGTTAATATTTGGGCTCTCTATGGGAGCCGGAATTGGCCATTTTGTTGAAGAATTAAAAATTTTGTATTCAGCACCCTCTAGAGATGTGTAACTAAGATTAATCCACATAGGTTGTATCAAGGGGCTTCATAGGGGAGCTCTACATTTTACTTTATGATCAACTGAAGAAAAGGCATGATGCCCAGATTATTTTTGTCACTCCTGAGGGACTCAAGGATTGACAGTGTAGCCTATGGAGATGGCTTGCTTAATGCAGACTCATTCTTGGACTCTGTTTAAATTGTGTTCTGTTCAAGATGAGCGCTTCAGGCCCTGTGGGGCCTCTTGTTTTTTCATCTGCTTAATATGCAATTTATGCAGTTGTTTATACATATATTTTATTTTCTTTACAGCAATCCTCAAGTACCTCAGCTGATGAGGTAAGTTTATCACTATTAGTATATCAACATTCTTTGTGCACTAACATTATTAGAATTCACAAATTGAAAGGTGAAAAAATTATTTTTCCAAAAATGTCTACAAAGCCATATCATTTGACTCCTCATTGGAACAAGGTCATTCCAGTGAAGGGTCACATGATGTGGTTTTGAAACTTTTTGACAATTTGAAGAAGAAAAAATTAATTAAATTTTTATTGATATGTCGTTAAGTCTTAATCTCTTCATTGCCATTTTAGGAGAAGGCCTTTTCTGGGTTTCCACATCTCCAAGTTTTCCTGGAAGGTCTTGGAGTGCTAAGAAATAAATTTCAGGGCTCTTAAAACTCTCGAATAGGATAGTAGTGTCTGAACCTCCTTGAAATCAACTTGAATTTTATCATTGTTTGTTGCAGTTTCTGGCTTGTGAAAATGGCACAAAAGCTTGTTTTGTCAAGTGTTAGTTTAGAAAACCACGTTATGCAAAAGTTATTTTCCTTTCGAGAAAATATATTTCAATCTGAAAGTCAGAAAATGAGACATGTGTCCTGCACAATTGTAGCATGACTTCCAGAAAGTTAAACTGGATGTGCATTTTATTAAAAAAAAAACAATGCTTGTGGGATAAAAAAAATTCAGTGGATTCATGACAGGTCCATTATAATTTCATACCTACCTTGTGTAATATCGCCAGGGACATGACAACAGGGTGTGTGTGTTGGGGGGGGGGGGGGGGGGGTAACCCCCCTCCCCTCCAATTCTGGCCAAAATTTTCTACAGTTGGAAATTCGGAGGGCAAGTCATGAGTAGCTGGAAATTCCATCTATCTGGATTTTAGAGCTGCTTTGGCGATGCTGATGTCTCCTTTTCTTCCCAAAACTCTTTCAAATCGGCAAAAATTCCAACTGTAACTATTTACAACTACAATGTATGCAATATCGAGCTTCATAAGTATGCATGATGTCAGTCGATGTGAGATTTCTATAGTACATTTATTTATCATAATAAAAAAAACTCTTTGAAATGCACTTCAAGAAAATCACATCATGTAAAATCGTTATCCTGAGTTAATTCCATCATTCACAGTTACAAAATGATGAAACATCGAAAACTGATCATTCCTGCATAAGATTTGATTTAATGTCAGGACAGTGTGAATTGTTCAAATTTCTAAACTTGAGCATTTGTTTAGCGCATATTCAATTCCCAGAATAATACCAAATGATAATAACCTAATAATAATGTCCCTCCCTTCACTGAAGGGAGACATATTGTTTTACCCTGAATTCTTTTCCTTCTCGTTGTTGTTGTTGTTCTTCTTCTTCTTCTCATACAACCGTGTCCGGGCCAGAACTTATGGTATTTGGCATTTGGGTGGATCCCGAATTTTTAACACAGGGTAATATTGTTTAAAAATCTTCTTCAGAACCACCAGTCAGAATCTTTTAATGTTTGGTATACATCATTGTTATGAGGGTCAGATTCAAGGTTGTTCAAAGCAAGTCCCTAGGTAAATATTTGGGCTTCCTACAGAAGCCCAAATTTTAACTTTGTTCAGTATGGGGGATAATTTAAAAAAATCTTCTTCTTCAAATCCACCAGTCAGAATGCTTTGATATTTTGTATGCAACATCTCTAGGGGGGTCAGATTCAAGTTTGTTCAAATAAGATCCATAGGTATATATTTGGGCTTGCTATGGTAGCCCAAATGTTTACTTCGTGCAATATGAGGAAATTTCTTTAAAAATCCTCAGATCCACCAGCCAGAATGCTTTCATATTTGGTATACAACATCTCTAGGGGGGGGGGGGGGGGGGGTCAGCAGATTCCAGTTTGGTCAATTCGAGTGCCTGGGTTAAGATTTGGGCTCCATATGGGAACCTGAAATTTAACTTAGTACAATGTGAGGAAATTTCTTCAAAAATCTTCTTCTTCAGATCCACTAGTCAGAATGCTCTCATATTTGGTATACAACATCTCTAGAGGGGTCAGATTCAAGTTTGTTCAAATCGGATCCATAGGTTAATATTTGGGCTCGCTATGGTAGCCCAAATTTTAACTTAGTGCAATATGAAGAAATTTCTTTAAAATTTCTCATCTTCAGATTCAACAGTCAGAATGTTTTCATATTTGGTACACAACATCTCTAGGGAAGTCAGATTCAACTGTGTTCAAATCGAGAGCCTGGGTTAATATTTGGGCTCCCTATGGGAGCCAGAATTGGCTATTTTGCTAAAGAATTAAAAATTTTGTATTCAGTACCCTCTAGAGGTGTGTAACTAAGATTGTATCAAGGGGCTTTATAGGGGAGCTCTACATTTTACTTTATGATCAACTGAAGAAAAGACATGATGCCCGGATTATTTTTGTCACTCCTGAGGGACTCGAGGATTGACAGTATAGCCTATGGAGATGGCTTGCTTAATGTACTCATTCTTAGACTCTGTTTATATTGTGTTCTGTTCAAAGTTAGCACTTCAGGCCCCGCGGGGCCTCTTATTTATACTTTGCAATGGCCCAGACTAGCTGGTGCTAACTAAAAAATTAATCCAGGGCCAAACACAAATTTTGCCCCCAATTCCCCAAATTTGCATGCAAAACCGAAAAAATCAAGTCCTCTCTGGTCCTCCATACTTTTGAGATCTGCGCATGCGCAGTATCCAGGAAGGTACCAAAATTGGCGCCAACAATCATTCTGTCTACAGATTGCCTGTTATATGTTATAAACAGCAGGGAGGTATGAGTGCCCACTCATGGGAGGGCCATACCCATCTGGGCCATTGTTAAATATAAAAAATATACAAATTACTTAAAATTTATCATATTTTTATACAACAATCATGGCCCAGACTAGCTGAATCATAAAAAGGCTGGAGGGCCTAGGACTTAAAGGAAAATCCAATCTCTTAGTTACTTCAGTAAAGGATAGCTCCTATAGGAGAAGATAGGAATTATATATGTCTTTCTCCTTTACGAGAAAAGAGAAAGGCATAACACCAACAATGTAATTGAGTATTACATAATAAATAATTTCTCCATCAATGCCAGCATAACTCTTTATGCTAATTCGGTGAAGGAAAACCAATATATAAAGATAGTCCAGAGAATGAGACTCTTTATACTCATTAAAAAGTGTCTGTGGATTGTATATTAACATCCGTTTGACACATGACATATACAAATGCTTCACAGTGAGCTACACTTTAAAAACAGTACATAAACGAGACATAGTTATTGCTTCACACCAAGCTACACATTAAAACCATCCTAGCACCGACTCAAGACTACTGACACCGGAGGAGGTCTTCCCTTGCTTTTCACTATAAAGCCAGATGATCATAACGGAAAAAACCATCCCCCCCCCCCTTCCCCTTGTTCTGAGGTAAGTATCCTCAGAACGAAGAGGGCAGCAGAACAGCATCAATGCTGGAACAGACTGCCTAAATACCTATAGATGTAACCATTAATGGATGACATTCTGAGCAACAGAAAGAGGACCCAAAGATCTAAGGTCATCGGAGATGGACTCTAAATTTCTCAGGTAAAACTTGGTAAATGAAGAGGGCTGTGTCCAGTATGCAGCCTTCATGAGATCAGTAATGGCTATGCTGTTGGAATAAGCCCAAGAAGTGGACAGTGCTCTAACCTCGTGCGCTGATATTTTATTAACAGAACGTTGATCTGAAGATAGATTTTCATAGGCAATGTGTATTGTCAACTGATTCCCTCTAGTGACGGCATGAACAGAAATATCGTTTCTGTTAGGAATCAATGAAATAAAGAAACGTTTTCTACCTTTTCTAACAAAATCCGATCGATGTTTATAAATGCGTGTAGCCCTGACTGGACACAGCAAAGGTCTACAGTTATCAGAGGATGGTAGAGCCTTAATGACAATAGGCTCCGACCGCTTGTCTGGAATCTGATTCTTAGCCAAAAACCCCACTCCCGTAGTGAGGGTAATGGTATTACCCACACTACGGTAGTGATGGTAATGGTATTACCCACACTACGGTAGTGATTGATTGATTTTATTTAGCAGTATACAAGTACAAATGCAAATAGTAGTACAGTAATGTTAATCAAAGTATTTGGGCACAAAAGAAAGATATTTGGCTTCAGGACTACCTTCATGTTCAACATGGCGTGTTAGTAGTATACCGCAGGGAGACAACATAGCCAGATTGGCTGTCTTCCTGTTGTCTCCCATGATTACTTTATGCAGCATTTTAAACCAGACTGTCAAATAGTATTTCGTTCAATATAGTCTAGGCTAGTATGATGGGGTGGTGGGGGTGGGGGGAGGGGATAAACATGACATGACATGGAAATTGTGACTTGATTCATTGAAGTTGTGACTTGATTCACCTGGTTGTGCATTACGAAACATCTCCCATCCTGACACCAACAGCCCATTGTCTCTTTAACGGAGTTACATTACAGTGGTTCCCCAGTGCCAGGTGGAGTTCACGAGGCGATCAGACCACTGCCTGGAGTATGCTGATGGTGCAATAATAATACTAATATTGATATACATATCAATATCAATACCACCATCAACATCTATATCAGTTTAGGGGATTCCTTTCGAGGTTTCCTAGGCGGTGAACGCATTTTAGTCGACGTGGATTAGCTGGACTGATTTTGTATTTTTATGACGTAAAGAGTACACTGTACACCAATAAATTCAGGGACCACAATCGGAACAATATTACATTGAACATTGTCTGAGTATGAAGACAGTAATTTTAACTTTAACTGTTTTTTGAACATATTTCTCTCGGTTATATTTCTGATATTCCTATCCAACTCGTTCCAGATTTTAGGGTACATATTTGTCGGTAAATAAACCAATGATTTGGTTCGGGTCTTTGTACGCCCGTTTTGAAAAAACAGGTCACATTATGGTATACCGCTGTCCGTCTGTCAGTCTGTCCATCCGGTCACATGTCGTACGATAACTCCAGAACGCTTTGAGAAATTTTCGTGATTTTTAGGTAGGTGGTGTATATCGATGGAGGGAAGCTCCCTTTTGTTTAGTGTCGCCGTTCGATTAGTCATTCCAGAGTTATGGGACTTTATTACTTAGAAAATTGTTGATTTTTTACACGTCGTACGATAACTCGAGAGTGCTTTGAGAGATTTTCGTGATTTTTGGGTAAGTGGTGTATATTGATGGAGGGAAGCTCCCTCTCGTTTAGTGTCGCCGTTTGATTAGTCTTTCCAGAGTTATGGGACTTTATTACTTAGAAAATTGTTGATTTTTTACACGTCGTACGATAACTCGAGAACACTTCGAGAGATTCTCACGATTTTTTGGTAGGTGGTTTATGTTGATGGAAGGAAGCTCCCTTTCGGTTGGTGTCACCATTCGATTAGTCATTCCAGAGTTATGGGACTTTATTTTTCACATGTCGAACAATAACTTGAAAATGCTTAGAGCAGGTTTCATTATTTTTTGGTTGCAAGTATATGTTGATAGAAGGAATCTCCCTTTCGATTTGTGTCACTGTCCGATTTGTCATTCCAGAGTTATGGGACTTTATTCATCAAAATATAGGCAATTTTCCACATGTTGGACTTTGAGCAATTTTCATGATTTTTTGGTGGCAAGTATATGTAACCTGACAAGTACACATGTATACTCATATTGTGTGGTTCTCTCTTGTAATTAATAATGGGCGTATCATGCGCTCATGGCGCAGCTGTTTATTTTTACATGAAGGAGGCCATTTCTTCTGTTCGACCTCTCAGAAGGATTATCAGTTAGCTTAAAGTAATTTTTAAATGAAACAGGCAGGTTTTCATGATACAATCAAATACAAATAAGCAAGCGTTAAGTTTAAAAAGGTCAGTTACTTTTAGTATTTTATTTTAAGAAAAAGGGGGTCTGTATGTGTGTTATACCTTTTGTTATTTATAATACGCGCAGAGCGTTTCTGGAATATCATTAGATTCTTTACGGTTCTGGCGTTTTCCCATATGTTTATTCCATATGTTAGATGGGTATGGATTAAAGAGAAATACAGGGTTTTCATTGCATCATGTGGGAGAATAGTCTTTACTTTGTTGAGGGCAAAATTGGCATGGGCTATTTTGGTGCAAAGTTGGGATACATGATATTTGTAGGATAGGTTATCATTGATATAAATCCCTAGAAATTTGAGAGATTTTTTTGCATTTTCAGAACCCATTCTTTTTATCTCCTGTCCATTTATAAGAACATTGTGTGAAAGTGTGGCAAATTTCGTCTTATATGAGGGGTTGATTAAAATGTAATTTGTTTTTGTGGCATTTAAAACTAACTGGTTGGCACAGCACCACTCGAAGAGATTTTCAAGTTCTTTATTTAAACATGGAACTATATTGTTTGGGTTTGGGCCAGATGAATATACAGTTGTATCGTCCGCAAACGATAACAGATTTAGGGATGTTGCTTGGCAGATATCATTCACATACAGCAGAAATAGCGTGGGTCCGAGTATGAAACCTTGGGGAACTCCATGTGTTATTGGGGCTACATCAGATTTATGGTTGTCATAAACGACATATTGTTTTCTTCCGGTTAAATAACTTGTGAACCAATCTTTCCCCAAGCCTCGTATACCGTATCTTTCTAATTTATTTATTAGAATTGAATGATCTGTTGTATGGAATGCTTTAGATAGGTCAAAAACAAGACTAGAGTGCAGTTTTTACTTTTTTGATCATTTTCCTCAGCCACCTTTTTGAGTAACTGCATGATGGGATGCATTGTACTGTGGTTGTTCCTAAATCCATACTGATGGGGATGTAGGATTTCAAAACGGTCCAAGAAGTTTAACAATCGTGAAGACATAAGTTTTTCTAAAATTTTAGAAAAAGTTGGCAAGAGACTAATAGGCCTGTAATTACTAAAACTGTGCTTATCACCGGATTTGAATATCGGGATGACTTTAGCGATTTTCATTCTGTCTGGTACAACACCTTGTGCAAATGAGCAATTAAAGATGTGCGTTAATGGGAGGATTTAGGATCAAGAGTGTCCTTGACAATTTCTGAGCTAACATTATCACAATCTTGACTATGTTTGGCTTTTAGGGATTTCACAGTGTTTTTAACCTCAGTGGCACAGACTGGATTGATATAAAAATTGGTTGTTGAACTTCTACCCATGTACTCATAGAATGATTTATTTGGCTTGGATATTTTTTCACTTGTGCATTTACCAATATTAGCGAAGTACGCGTTCAATAGGATCAATAGTGTCCTTGACAATTTCTGAGCTAACATTATCACAATCTTGACTACGTTTGGCTTTTAGGGATTTCACAGTGTTTTTAACCTCAGTGGCACAGACTGGATTGATATAAAAATTGTTTGTTGAACTTCTACTCATGTACTCATAGAATGATTTATTTGACTTGGATATTTTTTCACATGTGCATTTACCAATATTAGCGAAGTATGCCTTCAATTGTCCCGCTATGTCCGCTGGATGACTGATTTGGTTATTGTCTTTGAGAAAATAAGTCGGTAAAGAGGCTTCCCGCTTAGATTTTAGAATGGCTTCATTCAGTATTTGCCAGGTTTTTTTAATGTTGAACTTATTGTTGTTGAGAATATTTTTATAGTAGATTGCCTTGCATTGTTTTTTAACTTTATTGAATATTTTGCAGTAGTTTTTATAATTTTTTAGCTCAACTTTGACGAAGTCAAATTTGAGCTATTGTCATGGCCCGTCTGTCCATACGTCAACAATTGGCTATGGCTCGGGCTAGAGGTCGTATTTATGAACTGATCTTTACGAAACTTCTTGGGTACCTTTGTTATGACCGTGGGACGAGAACGAGTGTTTTTGGGTGCGGTCCGAAATTCAAGATGGCTGCCAGCCGCCATTTTGTACCGATGATGCAGAAATCTGTTTTTTGTACAGAACTTCCATATGAAAGCTCTGATTTGAATAATTTTTTGTATGAATGTTTAGTACCATGGGGTACATCACATATAATACGGGTTTTTTTCTCGTGCGTAAATTGTGCAAATTAGACTAATTTTGATGTTTTTTGGTGTTAATTTCAGCACTGTAAGTGCAAATGCCAATACGGCTCGGGCTAGAGGCCGTATTTATGAACCGATCTTTACGAAACTTCTTGGGTACCTTTGGTATCACCGTGGGACGAGAACGAGTGTTTTTGGGTCCGGTCCGAAATTCAAGATGGCCGATGGCAGCCATTTTGTACAAAATTAGGTGCAATCAGATTTTTGCACAGAACTTCCATATGAAAGCGCTGATTTGAATAATTTTTTGTGTGAATGTTTAGTACCATGGGATACATCACATATAATACAGGTTTTTTTCTCGTGCAGAAATTATGCAAATTAGATGAACTTTGATATTTCAGTGCGACTTACACACATTAAGTACACATGTCAATACGGCTCAGACTTGAGTCTGTATTTATGAACTGATCTTCACGAAATGTCTTGGGTACCTTTGTTATCACCTTGGGACGAGAACGAGTGTTTCTGGGTGCGGTCTAAAATTCAAGATGGCTGCCAGTGGCCATTTTGTACCGAAATTGGGTCTAATCAGTTTTTTGTACACAACTTCTATACAGCTCAGACTAGAGGCCATATTTATGAACCAATCTTTACGAACCTTGTTGGGTACCTTTGTTATCACCGTGGGATGAGAGCGAGTGTTTTTGGTTGTGGTCCGAAATTCAAGATGGCCACCAGCAGCCATTTTGTACCATAATTAGTGCAATCAGTCTTTTGTACAGAACTTCTGTATGAAAGTTCTGATTTGAATAAATTTTTGTATGAATGTTTAGTAACATGGAATACATCACATATTCTAAGGGGTTTTTTTTCGTGCAGAAATTATGCAAATTAGATGAACTTTGACTTATTCAGTGCTACTTGCACAATGTGAGCACACATGTCAATATGGCTCAGGGTAGAGGCTGTATTTATGAACCGATCTTCACAAAACTTCTTGGGTACCTTTGTTATCACCTTGGGACGAGAATGAGTGTTTCTGGGTACGGTCCAAAATTCAAGATGTCTGCCAGTGGCCATTTTCTACCAAAATTAGGTCCAATCAGTTTTTTGTCACAAGTTCTATACAGCTCGCATTTATGAATTGATCTTCACAAAACTTCTTGGGTACCTTTGTTTTCACCTTGGGACAGGAACGAGTGTGTTTTGGGGTGCCTTTGTTATCACTGTGCTATGAGAACAAATATTTTGGGGTTCAGTCAGACCCACTCTGGGACTCAAAGATTTCTTTTCTAGTTTAGCATCTGACTGTCACCCACCTTTACAATACTTTACCTATACATTTGTTACAGGCAACGGTCAGTATTTATGTACAGACCATTACAATACTTTATATGTACCTTTGTTATCAGGTCATTACCTAGATGTTTGTCATTGCTGTGTCACATACTATACATGTGCATGTCTTTGTCTTGACAAGTTGAGCTACAGTGTCATTGACACTTTCATTATGTTTGTTTCCATAGGACTTTTTAACTTTTTATGATAGAATCTGTTTTTATTGAGATTCATCAACAGATAAAGCATGAAGTTCACTGACTCTTCTAGCAGATGCAAAGGCTAAGAGAAACGCCATTTTATAGATCAAGAATTTGAACTCGACGACATCAAACGGCTCAAAAGGAGCTTCTTTGAGCTTCAACAGAACCCAAGCCAAATTCTACATAGGAATTAATCTGAAGGTTGTAGGTCTGTTGATAGAGAAATGTCTAACTAGCTTGGATAATGAAGTATTTGATCCAATAGCCAAGTTATGATGATGAGCATAAGTATCTGATAACATAGACCTATAGCCCTTAATAGTGACAGGCTGCAGTTTGAGATCATCAAACAAATAAACCAAGAAATCAGCAATATTTGGTATGGACGGATCGTATACGTCTATCGACTGATCCTTACACCAACGGAAGAAAATCCTCCAATTCGCTGCATAGTTCAACGAAGAGGAGGACCTCCTGCAGTTAGAAATTGCATCCACTGCACGTCCTGTAAACTGTTTTCCGTGCAAGAAGGACTGCACAACGGAAATACGTGAAGGTTGAGACTTTCCGGGTTGTGATGCAGTGCGCATAAACGGCGGTTAAAGAAGGTCCTCTCATGGAGGAAGCTTCTGGGGAATGTCCCATAACAGACACCTGAGAAGATTGATCCAAGGTTTCTGTGACGACAGAGGTTCTACTAGCAGAAAGTTGCAACAAGACTGTTTGATCTTTAACAGAATCTGCTGAATCAACGGAGTTGGAGGATATGCATATCCTATCATTCCGTCCCATGAGATCGACAGAGCATCTACTGCGTACACTCAATGATCTGGGCATGGCGACACGAACATAGGTAACTGATTGTTCAGGTGTGTCGCAAAAATATCTATCACAGGACGATCCCACTGGTAGCAAATCTTTCTGAATATTTGCTTGTTGAGAGACCATTCCAATGGTAACAGGCAACCTTTCCAAGAGAGCAAGTCTCCTAGTACGTTCAGACGACCCGGTATATGACGGACAGAGAGACGAACACCATGATTCATGACGTATAGGAGAATCCTCTCCGTTAATTCGCATAATGGAATCGAATGAGTGCCACCTTGGTTCTTGAGGTAAGCAACTACTGTTGAATTGTCCAACAGGATTTGAACGTGGATGTTCGCTATTAGGCAAATCTAATGTTGAAGTGCTTGCCATATTGACATCATCTCTTTGATGTTTATGTGCTTCTCTAGGAACCGAGAGTTCCGAGGCAAATCCAATGTTGAAGTGCTAGCCATATTGACATCTCTTTGATGTTCATGTGCTTCTCTAGGAACCGAGAGTCCCAAAGACCCTGACACTTCAAGTCTGCGGGACTTAGGGTCATGCCCCAGCCCATCTGACTCGCATCCGCCATAATCGTGAAAGCCAGATCCGACAGTGGCAGTGGAACTCCCTGAGTTAACCACTGAAGATCTGCCCTAATCTGAACATTTTGTTTTACTAGATCCGTTAAAACAATACTGGTTTCGAGCGAATGCATCTTCACACTCCAGTTCTGAGTAAAGAAGATCTGGAGGGGACGCGTGCACAGGTGAACCATCGGAATAAGATCCACAGCCGCTCCGCACAGCCCCATCAGTCGCATGAATTCCCTCGCTGTTAATGCCTCTGAGTTTAGACAAAAGCGAGCATAACAACTGACTAATTTCGCTCTGGGTAACGGCAGATGAACCAGATTGTTGTGAGTCTGGATGCTCATTCCCAATTGAGTGAACAACTTGGACGGAGCTAGATCTGACTTTTTCTCGTTTACGATGAAACCGAGACGTCGGAGTAATAGAAGCAGACTCTGAATAACTTAATAACTGGAGGGGACGTGTGCGTAAGCGACCCATCGAAATAACATTCATAGCCGCTCCCCACAACCCCATTGAAAATGAATTGTAGGATACGTGTATCTTACCATTCATCCCATGAGACATTATCTAGTTCATAATTCAAGTGATCTAAAGAACTATACACGCCATATCACCGAACACTCGCTTTTAGACTGAAAGATTATCATAAATAACCTAATTATCCGGTTAACCTAATTATCACGGGCGAAGAGTGGCTCCTTCTTCACGCCGCAGGTTGTATATCCAAAGTCGTGCAGCTAGGATGCAGTCGTGTGTGCGTAATGATCGTAGTGGAAGAAGCCGTGACTGTAGCCGTGGCGGGCTGCAGTCTAGACAGAGCATCCAGAATGGCAGGTGTGGATGTACACTCCGGCCCGCGCAAGTTTTTCATAACATCTGGCCCCAGATGTTCCTGGGTTAGAGAGGGACCTCGCCCACTCGTGGCCTTTTCAGACCTCTCCAAGCCTCCCGACAAGAAACTTGCTGGCTTCCTCCCTAGTTCCATCAACGCTGGGTGAGCTTGTTTTGTTTTTAAGGTGCTCGCTCTACACACGACACTTCCCGGTGTCACGGCTCCCATGGACGGAGTACCCGCTTCACCGGTTGAGCTAGCTGCTTGCAAAGGATTAAAACCACCGCCCAGTGGCCTTATCCCTTGCCAATATTCAAGAGCACCTTAGCAGCTAGCTCTGTTTGCTCATCAGAGCACGATGACAGTAGCACACTTTTGATAGGTGTCACATTACCATCACCATGTTCTTGTTCCTATGAAAAAGAAACTGAAAAACTTGAATTTACCTTGCGGCAAGTTTACCGGCATTGGCCTCTCACCGCTAACAATGTACCATGACACCCACGTCCAACGTTTGTCATCCCAATCAACACACGTAGGACAAGAATTCGTAGGAGTACATCGACTACACACATGGCAACACGCATGTAAATCTGAGGAAGACTTCCTCGCCTTGCATTTTGAGCAATAAGCTTTCATGATTAATCAAAACTAAGTCGATCGAACTCCCACAAACTCCACAATAAATATATGATAAAGATACATTACAATCAACAATCGAAATTGAAAAATTAAATTCAGAACAATTTTTGAAAAATTTTTGACAAAAGTCCAAGTTCCCAAAGGGAACATGAAGAGCCCAAGGGTATCCTGATAGAGCCTAAGTGTGGACAAAATTCCAAAAATGATTGCTACACTACTGGAACATTAATTAATGTATCTTACAACAATCCTACAGTAATAATAACTAAATACTACATATATTTAAGGACGTTGCCAATGTAACAACGTCAAAGAAAAAAACGGAAACAAGACATCAGGCACAGAACGAAAAGGCCCAAAGTCAGTAACAGATTTTAAACCAACCATATGTAAAGCAAGATCTTCAAATGACGAAAAAACGATACATCGGATAGAAGATGCATTACCCAAACGACCTAGGGTGAGGACATTACCATGGGGATAAACAGAATAAACATTCTGTAATTCATGTTAAACTCCCAAGAAATTTAATTAAAAATTTCAATAAAAATAAGCCAAAAAGCTTGGGAGTTTAACAGGAGGGCTTCAAGGAAGGATAGGGAAGGAACACTTAACAAACAGTGGATAAATCATTAGCAAGAATGATGACGTCAGGCATATGTCCCAAAATTGGGAAACATGAAATAATTTTTATAAAAATTATAAAGTTACAGCCCTGAACATTCCTACCACCGTTGTTCACTTCCATCATCCATTTATGTCCTTGAATCCACCAATTTTACCATTGATTTGTGTCTGGCATCCTCAAAAATGAGATTTAAAAGCACAGATGTCAGTTGAATGTTGCTGACTTTAGGGCGAAACAAAGAATGATGGTTTGCGCCAATTTCAGTACCTTCCTGGATACTGCGCATGCGCAGATCTCAAAAGGATGGAGAACCAGATAGGACTTGATTTTTTCGGTTTTGCATGCAAATTTGGGGGATTGGGGGCAAAATTTGTGTTTGGCCCTGGTTTAATTTTTGAGTTAGCATCAGCTAGTCTAGGCCATTGGTTGTTGTAAAAAAATATGATTTTTGGCATGTGAGTGTATCACCAAAAGACGATGTGTCACGCACCATCATGACCTATCTTGACCTTTGACCTCAAGGTCAAATTATTGATTTTTAGCTCAACTTGACAAAGTCAAGCTGAGCTATTGTCATCAATATTGCCGCGGCCAATGTTCTTAGAACTTAGTTTAAGTCAGACCTCAATATTTCCCTTTGGCACACCCTACAGGGCACATTTATGATCGGATTGCTTTGAAACCTGGCATGCTTGTTTGGAGTGACCTCTAGATGGGAGCTATCGATTTTCTTATATTTCCGTCCGTCAAAAAATGTTGCCACTGGCAATGATCTTTGAACTTCGTTTAGTCAGGCATCAATATACTCCTTTGGCATGCCGTACAGAGCACATTTTTGATCAGATCGGTTTGAAACTTGGTATGCTTGTTTGGTGTTACCTCTAGATGGGAGCTGTCGATTTTCTTCTATATCTGCCAATAAATGTTGCCGCTGGCAACGATCTTTGATGAACTTAGTGCAGTTATGCATCAAAATTTCTGCTTGGCACACGCTGCAGGGCACATATATTATTGGATTACTTTGAAACTTGGTTTGCTTGTTTGGGGTGAGCTCTAGATGGGTTCTATCAATTTTCTTCCATTTCCGTCAAAAAATGTTGCTGTTGGCAACGTTCTTAGAACTTAGTTTAGTCAGACCTCAATATTTCCCTTTGGCACACCCTACAGGGCACATTTATGATCGGGTTGCTTTGAAATCTGGCATGCTTGTTTGGAGTGACCTCTAGTTGGGAGCTATTGATTTTCTTCCATTTCTATCAAAAAATGTTGCCGCTGGCAACGACCTTTGAACTTAGTTTAGTCAGGCATCAATATATTCCTTTGGCATTCCCTACAGGGCACATTTATGATTAGATCGGTTTGAAACTTTGCTTGTTTGGGGTTACCTCTAGATGGGAGCTATCGATTTTCTTCGATTTCCGTCAAAACATTTTGCCACTGGCAATGACCTTTGTTGAACTTAGTGCAGTTATGCATCAATATTTTGCTTTTGGCAGACCCTGCAGTACACAGTTTTGACCAGATCACTTTGAAACTTGGTATGCTTGTTTGGGGTGAGCTCTAGATGGGAGCTATCGATTTTCTATTTCCATCAAAAAATGTTGCCGCTGGCAACATTCTTAGAACTTAGTTTAGTCAAACCTCAATATTTCCCTTTGTCACACCCTACAGGGCACATTTATGATCGAATTGTTTTGAAACCTGGCATGCTTGTTTGGGGTGACCTCTACATGGTAGCTATTGATTTTCTTCCATTTTCTGTCAAAAAATGTTGCCACTGGCAACGACCTTTGAACTTAGATTAATCAGGGATCAACATATTCCTTTGGCACGCCCTACAGGGCACATTTATGATCAGGATGATTTGAAACTTGGTATGTTTATTTGGGGTTACCTCTAGATGGGAGCTATCGATTTTCTTCCATTTCCGTCAAAAATAGTTGCCATTGGCAACAACCTCTGATGAACTTAGTGAAAACTTAGTGCAGTTAAGCATCAGTATTTTCCTTCAACACACCCTGCAGGGCACATTTATGATTGGATCGCTTGCAAACTTTGTGTGCTTGTGTGGGGTGACATTTATATGGGAGCTGTCGATTTTCTTCCATTTCTGTGAAAAAATGTTGCCGCTGACCTTTGAACTTAGTTTAGTCAGACCTCAATATTTCCCTTTGACACACCCTTCAGGGCACATTTATGATCGGATCACTTTGAAACTTGGTATGTGTGTTTGGGGGTGACCTCTAGATGTAAGCTATTGCTTTTTTTCATTTCGATAAAAACAATTTTGTCGTTATCACCAGCCTTTGAACTTACTGCATTTGTGCATCAACTTATCCCTTTTGCACTCTCTGCAGGGTATATTTATGAATTTCCATAAAAAAAAATCCAAAAGACATTGCCACAAGCAATGACCTTCTACTTAGTGCATTTGTGCATTAACATCTTCCTTTGGCATGCCTCAGAGGGAACATTCATTATCAGGTTGTTTTGAAACTTTGTGTGCTTATGCAGGGTGACAAAGATAGGAGCTATTGATTTTCTTTTCATTTCCATCAAAAACTGTTTGCAGTTAGCAACAAACTTTGAATTTATTGCATTTGTGCATCAACATTCTTCTTTGACATGGCCTATAGGTCACATTTATCATAGGATTGTTTTTGAACTTGGTGTGCTCATTAGGCAAGACCTTTAGATAAGAGCTATTGATTAGCATTCATTTCTGTGAAAAAAAAGTTGCCATTTACAATAACCTCTGAACACACTGCATTTGTGTATCAACATTCTTCCTTTAGCCAGTCTTACAGTTTACATTTAAAAATGCATGGATTACTCTGACGTTGTGCACACACAGTGCTGTTATGTTGAAATGCCATCAAATAACATTGGTACCAATGATCTTCAATTTTGCTATTTCATTTATAGCTAACCAAGTTCAAGTTTGTCAAGTTGAGCTATAGTGTCATTGACACTTTCATTTTTTATCTTTTCACCTAGGCTTATGATATTTGGCATGTGGGTGTATCAACATAAGACAACGTTGTATCATGTACTGGTGTGATGACAGATGACCTTGATCTTTGACATCAAGGTCAAATTATTGAATTGTTCAGCTTGGTTTATGATACTTGGCATATGAATGCAATAGCCAGACTGATGTGTCACATTCTATCTTGAACTTTCATGATCTTGACATTTGACCTTTAGTTTGATCTTTGTTAGTCGTAAGTTGGAAGCATGGAACTAATCGAAGGGGAGACGTGTTTTAGTTCACTAAAACAGTTCCCTCTAGTTCTATCATAAATGTGTTGGCATTTCAGTTATTAGAATGAATTTTATGCCCCCTTTCATGGCTTCATTTTCAATCTCGATAGTGAATTTCCAACTATGGAGAGGGCCTGTAAATTCACTACACTACACCCTCCTCCCAATCGGAAACCTCTAGCCATGTCCCTGAATATCTCTATTTATCAAACAAAAAGAATGTATTGAATCTGTAATTACCTGAATACATTAGGGGTCTCTGATACAAAATTTGTATGTTGCAAAATATACAGTCACTAAGGCTGTACTTATTCACATGTATAAATGTTTTAGTGCATATTCTTCTTCTTCTTCTTCTTCTTCTTCTTCTCATACAAACTTTATCCGGGGCATAACTTTTTTGTCTTTTGACCTAGATCTTAGATATTTGGCACGTGGATGTATCACCATGAGCCAGTGTGTTGCGTACCACAGTGACCTTCATGTGACCTTGACTTTTGACCTGAAGGTCAGATTTATGTGCTTTTTTAAGGGAAACTTTGTCCAGACCAGAACTTTTTTGTCTTTTGACCTACACCTTAGATATTTGGCATGTGGATGTATCACCATGAGCTGGTGTGTCACGTACCATAGTGACCTTCATTTGACCTTGACCTTTGACCTGAAGGTCATATTTATGTGCATTTTAAGGGAAACTTTGTCCAGAACTTTTTTGTCTTTTGACCTACACCTTAGATATTTGGCATGTGGATGTATCACCATGAGCCGTTGTGTCGCGTACCATAGTGACCTTCATGTGACCTTGACCCTTGACCTGAAGGTCAGATTTATGTGCTTTTTAAGGGAAGCTTTGTCCGGGCATAACTTTTTTGTCTTTTGACCTAGACCTTAGATATTTGGCATGTGGATGTATCACCATGAGCCGATGTTTCATGTACCATAGTAACCTTCATGTGACTTGACCTTTGACCTGAAGGTCAGATTTATGTGTTGCTTTTTTCAGGTTTTTTTTTTTTTCTCTTTTGAGCTAGGTCCTTAGATATTTGGTATGATTGTCAGTATTATTCATGTATTTATAATTTGCAGTGCATAAAATAGAAAGGAAGGGGAGACATGTTTTAGTGTGCTAAAACAGTTTCTAGTTATAATTTGTTTACATTATAAGTTATCTCCCCCAACATGTATGTTATATGGAGTTTTAATACCTGGATGTCGGTTTTTTAAACAGAAAGCCTCAGACGAGGTGTTTAAATGATACATCCAGGTATTAAATCTCCATATTCCATACATGTTGGCAGAGATAATGTTTTTGTCCTGTTTGCTGTAGCCTTTGGTGTTAATTCAACTCTTTTTCTCTATATATCTACCTCCGAATGTTTTGCAAATCATGAAATCAACATTTTTAGATAAAGTGCAATAGCAATTGTTAGCTCGTCTGACTTTCAGTCAGGGGAGCTGTAGTGATCACTCACTGTCCGTCGTCCGTGAACATGGTGTTTGCGTTTTCTCCTCCAAAAGCGCTGAACCAATTTAATTGAAATTTGAGATAATAGTTTGTTATGACATCGCATTTTGATTTTGTTCAAATCAAGTTGCCTCGCCCCTCGGTAGGGCCATGCCCTAAAAGTGTGCTAAAATCTTTAAAAATCTTCTCATGAACCAGCAAAAGCAGAGACTTGATGTTTGGTGTGCATCTTCCTTTTGAGGTGTAGACTCAGATTTGTTCAAGAGAAGTTCGAGGAGCTATATTTGCCTTCCTTATGGGAGGGGCAAGAATTTTCATCCTGCCCAAAATTTCTATTTTCCAAACCGAGAGGCTGATTTGAACCAAATTTCACATATAACATCTTTGGAAGATTGTTTCACAGGTTTACTGAAATCAAATCCCTGGGTCCATATTTGGGCTCTCTATGGGATCCCAAATGTTTAAATTAGTGCAGTATGTGGAATATTTTTTAAAAATCTTCTTCAGATCTATCAATCAGAATTTTTTGATATTTGGTATGCAGCATCCCTAAGGGGGTGAAATTCAAGTTTGTTGAAGCCAAGTCCCTGGGTTCATATTTGGGCTCACTGTGGGAGCCTGAATTATCACTTAGTTCAAAATGAGGAATTTTTTAAAAAATCTTCTTCAGATCCAGCAGTCGGAATGTTTTTATATTTGGCATGCAGCATCCTTGTGGGGGGGGGGGGGGGGGGGGGGGCATGGGGGGGGGAGATTCAAGTTTGTTCAAGCCGTGTCCCTAGGTTCATATTTGGGCACACTGCGGGAGCTCGAATTGTAACTTAGTTCAAAATGAGGAATTTTCTTTAAAAATCTTCGTCTTCAGATTCAGCTGTCGGAATGTTTTGATATTTGGCATGCAGCATCCTTAGGAAGATGTGATTGAAGTTTGTTCAAGCCAAGTGTCTGAGTTCATATTTGGGTTTCCTGTGGGAGCCCGAATTATAACTTAGTTCAAAATGAGGAATTTTCTTTAAAAATCTTCTTCTTCAGATCCAGCAGTTGGAATGCTTTGATATTTGGTATGCAGCATCCTTAGGGCAGTAAGATTCAAGTTTGTTCAAGCCAATTCCCTGGGTTGATATTTGTGCTCCCTGTGGGAGCACGAATTATAACTTAGTTCAATATGAGGAATATTCTTCAAAAATCTTCTTCTTCACATCCACCAGTCAGAATCTTTTGATATTTGGTATACAGCATCCCACTGGAGGTGAGACTCAAGTTTGTTCCAGCCAAGTCCCTGGGTTCATATTTGGGCTCCCTGTGGGAGTCCGAATTATAACTTAGTTCAATATGAGGAATTTTTCATTAGAAATCTTCTTCAGATTCAACTGTCGGAATATTTTGATGTTTGGCATGCAGCATCCTTAGGGAGGTGTGATTCAAGTTTGTTCAAGCCAAGCCTCTGAGTTCATATTTGGATTCCCTGTGGGATCCCGAATTATAACTTACAGTAGTTCAAAATGAGGAATTTTCTTTAAAAATCTTGTTCTTCAGATTCAGCAGTCAGAATGCTTCGATATTTGGTATGCAGCATCCTTAGAGGGGTAAGATTCAAGTTTGTTCAAGCCAATTCCCTGGATTGATATTTGGGCTCCCTGTGGGAGCACGAATTATAACTTAGTTCAATTTGAGGAATATTCTTTGAAAATCTTCTTTTTTTTAGATCCACTGGTCAGAATCTTTGGATATTTGGTATAAGCTTTTCTTAGGAAGGGCAGATGCAACTTGTTGAAATCAATTCCCTGGGTTGATATTTAGGCTACCATGTTAGGTGAGCGCCCTCAGGCCTCCCCTTTTGTTTTGTTTTTACAAACGCAGAAGATAACAAAAAGTGTTACATCCCTTGGGTCATTATTGAAAACGCACAAACAGATTGGGGGCTATTTTGTTTTGACAAAATTTGCTCTTATTTTATTTTTCTCAAGTTGTTTGATTTAATTATTCAACTTTTTAATATGTAACAGCAAAATATGATTGCATTGTCAGAAATCTGATGATATTTGTGACTATTTTCAGGTTTTTGGGTTCGATTTTTATATTGATGCTAGCAAAAGCAAAAAGCTTTCATTTAAACCATATACCCCTGATCTTTTGCGAGCCCTTTTACCCTGGATGTTGCACGCTCTCATGTCCCTTGAATGTTGGGTGTGCCCTTTGCCATGGCTATTTGTCCAAGGCATTCTGACCAATGAGAAGACAGAATTTATCGGGGTATAGGGACAGTACAATTTATAGAAAATTACTTGCTTTCAGAATGCGTTTGCAAGAGACTGCATATGTTTCAGTGAAATATCTCCAAAAATTAATAGCATGGTGGCTCATTGATTGGACTTTGTTTCATATTTGGGCTCACTTTTCAGGGTTAAAATGTTATTTAAAAATCTTATTCATATCCACTAGTTGGAGTTTTGATATTTGGTATTCAGCATTCTTGAGGTTAGGGGCAGCGGGAGGGGAGGTGTAGTTCAAGTTCGTTCAAATCAGGTGCCTGGTTTATGTTTGGGCTCTGTAGGGTTAACTAAACATAGATTCTGAATGTGACCTTAAATCCTTCTTTAAATATCTTCCACTTATGTCGAACCCCTCACAGGGAAATAGACATTCAGCGCGTCAGCCACAAAGAATGTTAGATAAGTATAGTAACAGGCCTAAAATTATATGCAGATAAGATCAGAAAAATTTGGTTAAAAAGTAAAAGCTGGAGGAAGCAAGGCTATGCTGAGACATGATCGATATGACTAACAGCCATATTGAACTGCTCAAGGGTAGGGAGGGAGGGGATATGAGGTGGGAGGGCATTCCAATGATATACAGGCCTAGGGAAGAATGAGTACTTATAGTAGTCTGTGGTTGGTGTAATTTGTCTGTAGCACCATGGGTGGTTATGGCAAGATCTTCTTGTTATTGGTGTTAGATAGCCGTCAATGGGGATAGCAACTAGATTTAGTGTTACTTTGCACATGACGGACAGTCAAGAGTCAATACGCCGGAGGTCCAGACGTTGCCATTTAAATGTCTGGAGCATTTCTGTGACACCAGATGTGCGTCTGAAGCCAGACTTTGCCCAGCGCACAGATCTTCTTTGGACTGCTTCAAGTTGGTCGATTTGGGTATAGGGAGACCAGACTTCAGAGCTGTATTCCAACTGGGATCGAATCAGGGTATGGTAAGCCATGGATTTAAGTTTCTGCGAAGAAAACCAAGCGTTTGATTTGCTTTTTTTGTTGCTCTGCTTAGGTGTGTATCCCAGGAGAGATCGTCTGAGATGTCCACGCCAAGGTATTTAGCCGATGAAGTTGATTGTAACAGGGTATTATGTAAAAAGTACTTGGAGGGTATAGGATGTTTCCTTCTAGTGACATGAAAAATTGGCATTTTGAAGGATTGAATTGCATATCCCAGTCCATTTCCCATTTTTCTAAGGTTGCCAGATCGTTTTGAAGGGTCCTTGACTGATTTACGCAAGTGAGTGACAAGTATATAGCAGTATCATCTGCAAAAAGGCGCACTTTGGATTGGATGTCTTGGGAAAGGTTGTTTATATATGCTAGAAAGAGCACTCGTCCAAGCATGGACCCCTGGGGGACTCCAGATGAGACCGGTATGGGTTCCGAGCATGTGCCGTTTAGAATTGTGATTGAGAACGGTTATCTAGGAAGCTTTTAATCCATTTGAGGGTTAAACAACTTTCTCTGATAAGGCCTGTGGGGCCTCTCATTGATAAAAGTAAACAAGTTCTTCTTCACTTATAATATAGTACTTGGTAATCAATGCCTGGGGTAGAAGTCCTCTGAAGTGGTCAATATTGGTATAAATAATTGGCTAAACTTGCCTTTATATTTATGTTGCTGTTATCACACAGACAATGAGAATGACATTAAATGCAAATAAATGTTGTTTCTTCTTAAATAAATGAATCAAATGAATGAATAAGTAATTCATAATATTATGATTACATAATTTTTAGCTCAACTTTGACATTTTGTCGTGGCCCAGCTTCTGTCTGTCCGTCTTTCCATCGGTCCATTCATCAACAATTCAATATGGCTTGGACTAGTTGCCGTATTTATGAACTGATCTTTATGAAACTTCTTAGGTACCTTTGTTATCACCGTGGAAGGAGAACGAGTGTTTTTGGGTGCGGTCCAAAATTCAAGATGGCTACTGGCAGTCATTTTGTACCGAAATTAGTGCAATCAGTTTTTTGTACAGAACTTCTGTATGAAAGTTCTGATTTGAATAAATGTTTGTATGAATGTTTAGTAACATGGAATACATCACATATAATACAGGGTTTTTTTCTCATGCAGAGATTATGCAAATTAGATGAACTTTGATTTATTCAATGCTACTGAAACACAGTTAGTGCACATGTCAATTCGACTCGGGCTAGAGGCTGTATTTATGAACTGATCTTCACGAAACTTCGTGGGTACCTTTGTTATCACCTTGGGACGAGAACGAGTGTTTTGGAGTGTGGTCCAAAATTTCAAGATGGCCACCGGCAGCCAATTAGACAAGCTTTGATTTATTCAGTGCTGCTTATACACAGTAAGTGCACATTTCAATACGGCTCTGGCTAGAGGCCGTATTTATGAACTGACTTTCACAAAACTTCTTGGGTACCTTTGTTGTCACCGTGGGAGAAGAACAAGTGTTTTGGGGTTTGGTCCAAAATCCAAGATGGCTACCGTTGGCCATTTTGTGCCGAAATTAGGTGCAGTCAGGGTTTTTTTGTACAGAACTTCTGTATTTATTGATGACTTTTCCTTTGGAAGGAGTTGATGAGTTTATTTTTGGCTCAACTTTGACATAGTCAGATTTGATATTTTGTCATGACCCGTCATCTGTCCGTCCATCTGGATGTCTGTCCATCCGTCAACACCTGCTCTGGCTACAGGCCGTATTTATCAACCAATCTTTATGAAACTTCTTGGGTACCTTTGTTATTACCGTAGGACGAGAACGGGTGTTTTCGGGTGTGGTCCAAAATTCAAGATGACCCCCAGTGGCCATTTTGTACCGAAATTAGGTTCAGTCAGTTTTCTGTACAGAACTTCTATATGAAAGTTCTTATTTGAATAAATTTTTGTATGATGTGTATGTTCAAATGTGTTGAAGCCAAGTTCCTGTGTTAATATTTGGTGTTGAACCCTATGAGCTAAAGATAAAAAATTCAAATACTTATATTTTAAGAAGGCCTGGACAAATATTTATTCCCCCCGCAAACTTTATACCCCCACAAACAAAGTTTTGGGGGGTATATAGGAATCACCCTGTCCGTCCGTCCGTCCATCTGTCTGTCTGTCTGTCCATCCTTATAAGCGCAACTCCTCCTAAACCGTTTGAAGATGGAAGAACTCCATATGAAGATACGCATGAAGCAATATAATTCCGGTCCGACATTTCCAATTGGAGATAATCTAACTTATACATTTCAATTGCTACATCATATGGTTGTGTCCTCGTAAGCGCAACTCCTCCTGAACCGTTCAGTGAATTTTCATGAAACTTTACACAATGGAAGAACTGCATATGAAGATGCGCATGAAGCAATATAATTCCGTTCCAACATTTCCAAGGGGTGATAATCTAACTTATACATTTTAATTGCTACATCATATGGTTGTGTCCTCGTAAGCACAACTGCGTGGGCTGGGAGGGGGGGGGGGGATCACTTTGCGAGCTTGCACAGTACCTCTAGTTATTAATTAGTATGAATCAACCTTCGAAGGGTTTGAATCAAACAGGCTAAAACAATGGCTAACATTTGGCTTATGATGCACCATACAAGGATCCCCATTGTAACATTAACAACCCCATGGAGATTTCTTTTCTTTTGCGACCTTAAAACACCAATGAAAAAGAAAATAAACAAAAATGAAAATTCAGTTGTAAAACTCTTTTCAAAATAATGCAGAAATTGTTTGACCAATGAGAAAATATATTCTTTTCTCAGTGCGTTTAAACACTTCGGTAGAACTTTGAAGTTTGTATTTTTTGAGAATATTTTGTATTACATAGTAAACTGATGGCCCAGTCATTATTTGTACAATTATATTTTATACTAAAGCCAAGAAAATCGACCTGCCACCACAGAAAGAAGACCTAGAGAGATGAGATTTAGTCCAAGAGGAGGAGGACGAGGACACTGGAGTGGGAGAGGAAAAGACATGGCAGAATCTAGGTACGGATATTTTGGGTTATTTTTGTCTCAATTACAATAGCAGAGGCGAGAGAAAGGTGTGTGTGTGTGTGTGTTAGTTAGTTATTTAGTTGGTTGGTTGGTTGGTTAGTTATTCTGAAGTCTTCTAAGGAGTGGTGTAGCTGGGTAGGTGGCAAAGTGTACCCAGATACTGTCATTTGATACCCAATTTTCATAAACATTCTCTGGAGATGCCTCCTCTGCAAAAAATATGATCTTTGTGGTGTAGCAATTACAGTGCAGACTGCATGGAGTGGTCGTAATCCACTCGTGGGCAGTGATGTGCATGCGTTTGTTTTCCAGGTAATAAAAATCATCATCTGCAAAATTTTAATTAATGAAGCACCGGGTTATACCCGGTGCTTCATTAAGTAAATTTTTGATGATTTTTTCTATAATTAGTGTTTGGAATCTAATATTATTGCATCCATGGAAATATTGCCCATGCGTGGAAAGTGACCAGTCCACGGCAGCCATACTGCAATGTAATTACAAATAACATACCACAGTTTGTATAAATTGATTTTCTATCACACCTAGCAGGAACAATAAATATATCTGCACACCTGATGCATACCTATGTGTCCGACTGGTCATATATGCCTGGTCTGTCTGGAAAGTGTTATGTATGTATGTGAACATCAGAGATTATCAGAATAATTAAAGTTGAAGGTTTGAGTATGAACTCTGTATAACCCTTGGTTTCTTTGAAGGACAGACTTATAATGTTTTGAAACTATATCTTCTCTGATACTTGCCAGATTTCAGTAATATTTCACAACAGAGTTTTGGTAGATTTAAGATTTACATATGCTGAGGTTCTTTTTCTTTTTTTTCTAATTCCATGGTTTAGTTATTTGGGCACAGATTTTTTTTTAAACACTTATTTGTACAGTAGAGAAGTGGTTGGTCAATTCTGATGATATTTAAGAGCATGATGTATTTTGCTCTCCAAATTTTGATTTGCAGGGTTTTTTTTCTGTGCAGGGTCCCAGGGGAACCATGGGAAGTGAAGCAGTGCTTGTTTACTGTGTTAAAGTAGCTCTGTTTTGCTGGTAAAATAGGACCCGGTCACCAGTGCCTGGGGTGGACTTCCTCAAAAATAGGCAACATGGGTATACATGATTGGCTGGACTGGACTTTATATCCATGTTGCGTTCATGATTAGACATTGTGCAGAAATATATGACCTTAAATGCCAATAAATCAATAAATAAATAAATAAATAACTTTTCTATGCAGGTAAAATGGATTAGCAAGTCCCAAGATTTGATTAACAGCTTTTCACCCTTTGGTCCCTATACAGACACAAACAGCACATTTTATATTGCTCTGAAAAACTTGTCCCAAGTGTATACTTCTTTGAGAACTCTAATGGTTGGATGCATTTATTAGGTACAGGCAGCCAACAATAAGCTAGAAACACTGTTAAGGCACCTGCAATTGTGTGCTTGTATATACGATATTTACATGTATTAACATAAATTAATCGGAGAACTTAAGGGTTAACAGACAACTAAATTAGAACACTATTAGTTATCCTTGTGTTTTATGGGAATTTTCACCGGTTTGGGAACTCATACACCCTGAGGCGAAGCCGAAGGGTGTTTGAGTTCCTAAAACGGTGTAAATTCCCATACACCCTGGAAAACACAAGGATAACAGATTTATTTCCAAGAATTTTGGTGTACTTAATATTTTAACCTACATTGTGGGCAAAAACTGACAAAAAATTTGTACTTTGAAAGTTTCTTAAATAAAACCAGACAAATATGGATGTCATTGGAACTGGCTCTATGAGACAGTTCCAATGACATCCGTATCTGTAATATTTTATTGCACATAAATATTAAATTTCCTGTATTTTTATTTTTGTTCTAACATAACTGAGCAGAAGGTATGAATTAATAATTAAAAATGGGTACTTTTTTTTAGGTATATAGCTTGCTCTTGTATATTCTTGTTTTTACACCGTGGTTAAACACAGAGTAAAAAAAAAGCCACTATGGTTTCCAAGTTACACCGTACCTCTCAGCCAATCAAAATGCAGTATTTTGTTTCATTTGGAAATAAAATCATATATCCAGACATGTATCAATTGGACGAACGATTGTTTCATTTTGGCTGAAAAGAAATAGTACTGCTTATTTTTGGTCACTTATATCACTAGATCTAAGATAAATATCTTCACTCGAATAGCTATTGTATTCATTTGTGGACTCTTCCAGAACCAAGATCTACTTTATTGTTTGTTTTAATGGGATTTAACCATACTTTCAACAGCCAGGGTTATGTCATGTCTGACAGTTCTGCTGATGGAAGAAGCCGGGGTACCCGAGAGGACCACCAAATAGCAGTGAGCAACTGTCAGACTCCCCAATGTGCTAACTTTGCACAAACAGGGTTAGCAGCAGTTGACGCAAAGTGCACCATCGATGTTCGATACACCTTATTATTTCCAAATTAATCAGAATATTGCGTTTTGATTGGCTGAGAGGTACGGTGTAACTTGCAATCCACAGCAGCATTTTTTACACCATGGTTAACCAGGGTGTAAAAACAAAAATACACAATAGCAGGCTATATTGCTAAAAAAAAGTACCCATTTTTATGTGTACCCATACTATGTATGGTACACATAATGCCGGCATCCAGGGTGACCATCCGTCGTTCATCCATCCTTTGTCCGTCCGTCTGTCCATCCGTCCGTCTGTCTGTCCATCCATCCGTCTGTCCATCCGGCATCCGTATCCATTTCTTTGGCATTCGATAACTTGAAAAATATTGCTTGGATTGTCAAGTTACTTTATATTTGTGTTCAGGTTACTGATGTGCCGAGCTGTATAGATTTTGGTGTAAATCGGATAATTTGATCCTGAGATATTAACCCTTTATCCTTCAAATTGAAAATTCCTCCAATCCCTTTGGCATTCGATAACTTGAAAAATATTGCTTGGATTGTCTAGTTACTTTATATTTGTGTTCAGGTTACTGATTTGCCGAGCTGTATAGTTTTTGGTGTAAATCTGATGATTTGATCCCGAGATATTAACCCTTTATCCTTCAAATTGAAAATTCCTCCAATCCCTTTGGCATTCGATAACTTGAAAAATATTGCTTGGATTGTCAAGTTACTTTATATTTGTGTTAAGGTTACTGATGTACTGAGCTGTATAGTTTTTGGTGTAAATCTGTTATTTTGATCCTGAGATATTAACCCTTTATCCTTCAAATTGAAAATTTCTCCAATCCCTTTGGCATTCGATAACTTGAAAAATATTGCTTGGATTGTCAAGTTACTTAATATTTATGTTCAGGTTACTGATGTGCCGAGCTGTATAGTTTTTGGTGTAAATCTGATAATTTAATCCTGAGATATTGACCCTTTATCCTTCACATTGAAAATTCCTCCAATCCCTTTGGCATTCGATAACTTGAAAAATATTGCTTGGATTGTCAAGATACTTTATATTTGTGTTCAGGTTACCGATGTGCCGAGCTGTATAGTTTTGGGTGTAAATCGGATAATTTGATCCGGAGATATTAACCCTTTATCCTTCAAATTGAAAATTCCTCCAATCCCTTTGGCATTCGTTAACTTGAAAAATATTGCTTGGATTGTCTAGTTACTTTATATTTGTGTTCTGGTTACTGATGTGCCGAGTTGTATAGTTTTTGGTGTAAATCGGATGATTTGATCCTGAGATATTAACCCTTTATCCTTCAAATTGAAAATTCCTCCAATCCCTTTGGCATTCGATAACTTGGAAAATATTACTTGGATTGTCAAGTTACTTTATATTTGTGTTCAGGTTACTGATGTGGCGACCTGTATAGTTTTTGGTGTAAATCTGTTATTTTGATCCTGAGATATTAACCCTTTATCCTTCAAATTGAAAATTCCTCCGATCCCTTTGGCATTCGATAACTTGAAAAATATTGCTTGGATTGTCAAGTTACTTTATATTTGTGTTCAGGTTACTGATGTGCCGAGCTGTATAGTTTTTGGTGTTAATCTGATAATTTGATCCGGAGATATTAACCCTTTATCCTTCAAATTGAAAATTCCTCCAATCCCTTTGGCATGAGATAACTCAAAAAAAATCGATCCGATTGTCATGTTTCTTTATATATTTATTCAGGTTACTGATGTGCTGTGCTGTATAGTTTTTTTATGTAAATCTGATAATTTGATCCGGAGATATTAACCCTTTATCCATCAAATTAGACACTCCTCCAATCCATTTCTATATGTACCCATACCTTGTATGGTGTACATAATGTCATCATCCGTGGTGGCCCTCTGTCATACAGCTTTCTACTAGTTGCACGTATGGGTACACATCTGACGATTTCATCGGCCTATTTTTAATTATTAATTCATACCTTCTCGGTTATGTTAGAACAAAAGTAAAGTACAGGAAATTTAATATTTATGTGAAATAAAATATTACAGATATGGATGTCATTGGAACTGGCTCATTGAGCCAGTTCCAATGACATCCATATTTGTCTGGTTTTATTTATGAAGAAACTTACAAAGTACAAATTTTCTGTCAGTTTTTGCCCACAACGCAGGTTAAACTACTAAGTACACCAAAATTCTTGGAAATAAATCTGTTATCCTTGTGTTTTCCAGGGTGTATGGAAGTTTACACCGGCCTGGGAACTCATACACCCACTCGGCTTTGCCTCAGGGTGTTTTGAGTTCCCAAACCGGTGTAAATTCCCATACACCCTGGAAAACACAAGGATAACTACTATTACACAGCTGCTCTATGCCCAATGTTTTCTCCCCACACTATATGTGAAACATACGCGTGTCCCGGTGAGACAGCAGGGTGAGATATTTCTATCCCACCCACCCCATGTGACATTATACATTTATAACGTTATTATGACATTATGCAAATCATATCAGTTTCTTGCTACCAACTAATTCATACTGACGTCATCGGAATGCAGTGTGATCAAAGTTTGATGCTCTAAAACTCTTCAACCCTCAAGCTGCCACCATTCCTAATCGATTTCGTGGTATATACCTTTGGTATATACATAACTTGTGCATGCTCTTTCCAATGGTGTCATCAGTTTTTCCAAACAACAAATACAAAATGAGTTGATTGAATCAGCATGTGACTCCCTGGCTAACGTAATCGCTGTATGGTGGGGGCAGAAAAATCATCCTCGATGAGTCTGAAGGTGGGAATAGGGAAATCTCACCCTCCCGGCAAGATATTTGAACCAGACCCTCGGCAAGCCTCGGGTCTGGTTCAAATATCTTGCCCCCCGGGGGAGATTTTCCCATCCCACCTCCAGACTCATCGGGGATCATAAAAGTCCCAAGGACACCACACATTTGCTTGAAAAGAAGTAGTGCAGCACAACACATTTCCACTGTCAGGTTCAAACCAACAACCTTTCTGTTTGAAGTTCAATGCTCTCACTATTGAGCCACCGCACTTCCAGATCTACATAACCCTTAACCCAACACGAAGGATATCAAAATTTATTAGGGCCTGGCCGACTTTCAGTGGAAGCCTGAAAGTAATCACTCTGTCCATCAGCATATTCCTATGTCGTACGATAACTCAAGTTTCCTTTGACCAATTCTCATAATATTTGTACACACTATTGAAATTGATAAAAAAATTGGCAATTTTTTACATGTCGAATGATAACTCAATAATGCTTTCACTGAATCTCTAGCAATGTTACAATCAGTAAAGGTAACACTCCTTTCAATTTTACTATATTCAGGTTTGTGATTCTGTAGTTATGGGACTTGAATCGTAAAAAAATGACAATTTTTGACATGTCATATCTTTACTCAAGTTTGTTTTGACCGATTCTCGTAATTTATATACACACTATTGAGATTGATCAAACAAACCTCCCTTTCATTTTTTGACAACTTTCAGATTTGTCAGTCCAGAATTATGGGACTTGAATCGTCAAAAATAGCAATTTTTAGGTCATCAATGTTGAAAGAGTAGTGCAGACTTGGAAAATATTTCTGACCTGTTTTGCTATACATGAATTCAGGCAACCACCGATATCCTTCGGCTTTAAAATTTCACATGTATGTTAATTGCTTCAATATAAGCTAACGTTAACCCTTGACCAGAACGTTTTTACAGATTGTGTTGATTTTTAATACACTGTTCAACTTTTTTTCTTGGTTTAGACTTAAGAAAAATTCTGACCTGTTTTGCTATACATGAATGCAGGCAACCACTGGTTAACAATGTTTTGGTGAGGATGAACCTGATGTTTTCCATTTATAATAAGCCTGAAGATATTGTATGGGATACAGTTGATGAGCTGATTGATGGGGATAGACACCCCCTTCTCCTCCCCCTCCTTGTTTTTTAGCTTAACTTGACAAAGTCAAGATAAGCTATTACCATCATGTGTGCGGAAGTCTGTTAGTCTGTCAGTCTGTTAACATTTTCTTAAGCACAGGCTACACCCTGTAGTTCTTGTCCAATCATCACAAAATTTCATGTGCAGTTTATGTCTAGATGAGGACGTCCCCTTTTGGTCACGATGGGTTGACTGTGACTGCTCTGCAAGCCCGAAACATTGAAAACTTTTAGCTCAGTCTGCAGGTAGTATTTATGAAGGGATTTTATTGTAACTTGGAAGGATGACTCTGTATAATGTCTAGACGAGAACATCCCATTTTGGTTGTGATCGGTCTGCTTTAAGGGGTGCACAAGCACGAACCTCGAAAACCTTTAGCACAGTTTACAGGTCGTATTTATGAAGGGATTTCATTGTAACTTGGTAGGATGACTCTGTATAATGTCTAGATGAGAATGTCCCCATTTGGTCGCGATCAGTCAACTGTGATGGCTGCATGGGCCAAAAACCTTTAGCATAGCGTACAGGTCATATTTATGATGGGATTTCATTGTAACTTGGTAGGATGATTTTGTATAATGTCTAGATGAGAACGTCCTATTTTGGTCTGGTTCAGTCAGCCACAGGGGCACGTTACCTAGATTCCTTTAGCACAGTCAGCAGCTTGTATTTATGAAGGGATTTACTTAACCCCCATTGCGGGGGCACGGTGGCGTTATGTACTAATGCGTACTGAATGTCGATGGTGATGGTGCACTTGTCTTCAACCAATGTTAACCCTGCTTGTGTGGAGTTGGTATTTTGGGGAGCTGACAGTTGCTCTCCGCTGCTTGGTGGTTATCCCCGGGTACTCCGGCTTCCACTCCCATAAAACTGTCATGGTCATGATTAGCCATTGTGCAGAAATATGTGACCTGAAACAACAATAAATAAATAATTATGAAGGGATTTCATTGTAAATTGGTAGGATGACTCGGTATAATGTCTAGATGAGAAGGTCCCATTTTGGCCATGATCAGTGACCAAGATTTGTTTAGCACAGTCTACAGTCAATATTTATGAAGCGATTTAATTGTAACTTGGAAGGATAATTCGTTATGATGTCTAGATGAGACTGTTCTATTTTGGTCACGATTGGTCAGCCATTATGCCTTGACCTAGATTCTTTTAGCACTGTCAACAGGTTTTTATGAAGGGATTTAATTGTAACTTGGTAAGATAACTTGGTATATCTAGATGAGACTGTCCTATTTTGGTCATGATTGGTCAACTGTGATCACCCGACCATCATGTGACCTAGATTCCTTTTGCAAAGTTTACAAGTTATATTTATGAAGGGATTTCATTGTATCTTGGTAGGATGACTTGTTTTGGAATAATTTTACTGTAACTTGGTAACTTTGGCTGACCGACATTAACTGTGAGGACCACATAATCCAGGCCTCAAATCTTTAGTACAGTCTACACCTCAAATTATTCTTATTAAAAACATAGCATGTAGGGAACAGAAATTAACATATTCTCAATTATCACAATTCTTATTTCATAATCCTTTCATAAACATTGAATATTATCCTTTTCATCAAACACTACACACAGTCAAGTTAAGCTACAGTGTCATTGACACTTTCATTGTATGTAGCTTCCTGGTGGGTCCCTCCACATCAAGTTTTAATTTCATTCCGATCTTTCGTTTATCAAAGAGTGATTGCCCTTGAACTTGGAAATTTCACATATTAGCTGCAGAAGAGATCCTCATCCATCATACAGACTTCTGTTGTGTGAAATTTGACTGGAAACAAGACATTTCATTGTAAATATCTCTGTTATACAGTGGAACCCTGTCAATTGAATAGCCACTTTGCCAATGAAAATTATTCAATTAACAGGAGTATTCATTTAACAGGGATTGTGTCACTCCTGTATTCTAGAGATAAACTTCACATTTATTCTATTACATCTTCCTCCATGACCTCTGTAAAACAAGATATAATAGATTAAATGCCTGTATTGGATGTACTGAGGCCAAATAGGTCTATAAACAAAGAAAAACTGGGAGAGTCAGGGTAATTTCTCGATAGGTTACTAGATTTTTCATTCAATTAACAGAAGTTCACTCTCTTATCTATATTCAATTAACATGTCAAATTTGTACTGGAGTTATGGTAAATGGTTTTGTGTTGGGAAATTATATTCAGTTAACAGGGTTTTTCAGTTAAGATATAGCCAATTAAGTGGGCTCCACTGTACCTCTCAATTGAATACACCTGCCGGTTGAATGTAATAAATTTTTATATTGTCTACTTTGAGTAAAGAGTTAAATACATCGCCCTCCTAAATCAAGTGTATGTGAGGGTATTGATTGCCTCTAGTTAATATTTCTAATTTCTGGCAAAAATGTGTTTTTCAAGTGCTAACTAGAATTGAATTGCTCATATTGTTGCCTTAAATGGACATATAAGACGATTTTATAACATTTCCGATCATTTCAAGGGTTATAAAATAGTATAAATCAAGTGTTTGTGAGGGTATTCATTGCCCCAAGTTAATAGTTCTAATTTCTGGCACGGGAGCATGGTGGCTAAGTAGGTAGAGATGCAGGCTGGAAGCCGAGAGGCCCTCAGTTCAAACCCCACCTACGGCAACCGCATTGTGTCCTCGGACAAGGCACTTAACCCTTTACCTAACATGAAAAGCAGACGACACTTGCAAAAATAATTCTTGAATATCTAATTTTTTTCAATTTTTGTCTCAAAAACATAGGTTATGACCCCTCATTCCAATGTGGGGTCATAACCTATGTTTTTGAGACAAAAAACGACAAAATAAAGAAAATTAATTGGCGATTTTTTAGAATAGCGCTGGCGGTTTTTTTCCGTTACATTAGGTAAAGGGTTAATTCCAAATGCCCACGTGGGGGGGCACGGTCGCGTTGTGTATTATGGCAAACTTCACGTCAATGTTGCACTTGTCTTCAACCAGTGCTAAACCTGCTTGAGTGGAGTTAATACATTGGGGAATCTGACAGTTACTCATCATTGCTTGGTGGTTCTCTCTGGGTACCCCGGCTTCCTCCACCTGTAAAACTGTCCGATACGAGGTGACCCTGTCTGTCAAAAGTGTTGTCAAACCCCAATAAATAAATAATTTCTGGCAAAAATATGTTGTGCAAATGCTAACTAAAATTTAATTGCTCATATTTTTGCCTTAAATGGACATTATAAGACAAATTGGTAATGTATCTTTTTTAGTAAAACCAATTTTATGTTAATTTGTGTTAGTAATGGGAAACATTTCTAACATTAATATCTCTTCAATATTTTTCAGATTTGGTCCAAGAGGAAGACGAGAACCTGGTCCTGGAAGACATGTTCGATCGTTTACAAAATGAAGAATCGTCTACATTGTTGTGCAGGATATTGCTTTGTACTTTGTTTACTTCATATTTAACCCTACACCCAAAATGAATAGCAGACGACACTTGCAAAAAAATTGTTGGGAATATTTTTTACTTTGGGTGTCAAAAAGATGTCCTATGACTCCTAATGAGGGTACATCAACTGTTTTTGAGACAAAAATAATAAAATTTGAACAAGTTTTGTGAACTGCTCTGAATCAGAAATTTTACTTTGAATCAAATTGATTTTTGAGCAACAGATTCACAAATCGTTTCTTATTTTGAATCGAAACAAATCAGCTGAATAATAATGTTCTGGACTTCTTGCTTTCCGATTACATGTTGAACATTTAGGCAGAGGCGATGGAATCAGGGGACACGTGCGCCTCCACTTTTTTCCACAGACATGTAGTGCGGTTATACAATGATTTAAAATGGGTGCATGCAAACACCAATATACAGGCATTCCTGTAATATATTATTTGCAAATCCAAGCAGCATTTAGCAAAAGAATCCCACCTTCGGTCGCTTCGGTCCATTTCTTGTACTTCACCCATCTTCCAACCTGAAGGCTTGCCTTCATGTTGGAAGATGGTTGAAGTAGAAGAAATGGACAGGACAGTGACCATTCCTTGGAATGCTCATCTAAACGAGAGACTATAGTATGTCACTGTACATTTACTGATATATGATTGTAACCTTTCTCCCACTGGGCCGAAGCACGGCAGTCTTGAAAAGTTGTGCCCCTCTACTTTTATCGAGCTTCTGCTCACTGCCTCTGCATTTAGAAATGGACAGATGGTCTCAATTCTGGCAGTTTCTTTAATAAATATGTCTTGCTCTCTCTTGCTCCCAGAAATTATCCAGAAAATTTTGTGTATATTAACTGTATTCCATTAAAAAATGTAGTAGCGATTCGAGAAAATGGGCATTTCTAGCCCATTGCACAGCCAAACTTACAACTAACATAAATGCGTTGGCCACCATTCTCAATAACACAGTAGAGTTGCTTCCCTTGCACAAAAGGAAATATGATAGGAAGACACTCGTCTTTCACAGACATCAGAAAACTGAGAGACTTTTTTTTTTTACATTGAGCATTATCTATAGCAATATCTGCCCCCATCGCTTCCAAAGATGACGGCGGTGGCGATACTTTTCTATATCTGACCAATGAGAGTTCCAGCAATCCAGTTGTATAGAGATCGGTGGAATAAATGCCAGGTGAAAAGTTGATGATTCTTTCTGAAGCCAGTCAGAAAAATGGTGGAAACAAAATTCCTTGTGATGAATACCGTATTTACTCTATGTATTGGGACACTCTATGATTTGGGACACACATTTTTTCCAGAAAACTATATTTTTTTTATGCTCCAAAGTTTGGGACATTCAGGAGATTTGTTTCCAGTTGACCCGTCACTAGTAGCAGACGACATTCATAAAAAAAATTCTTTGAGTAACTAAAAATTTTCATTTTTTGCTTCCAAAACATAGCTTATGATCCCTCATTGGAACGGGCGCAATGCACGCGCTCCAATGAGGGATCATAAGCTATGTTTTGGAAGCAAAAAATGAAAATATAAAAGAAATTGGACGGAGATTTTCGTATTTAGTGATGGAAAATGAATCACACACAACTTTATTCAGCATCAAATCAAGACCAACTGTGTTCTTTCCCCATTTTCTAAAAATTGGGACACCTGTGAAAATAATTATTTTTTAGCTGTCCCAGTACATAGAGTAAATACGGTATACTTCTTAGAATTATCTTTTATCTTGGTTTAAACTCAGCAGTATAGATTATCTTCATTATTGTTCGCTTTTGATGGCTTGATGAGCACATATTTAGGGAGAGCAGTGGCTCAGTGGTTGCAGCATTAAGCTTCAAACCAAAAGGTCCATGGTTCGATCCCTGCCAGGGGTGATGGCACTGTGTCCTTGGGCAAGACACTTAAGTCGAGTTGTGACAAAGTCAAACTCGACTTATAGTTTGGTGAATGGCGGGCGTAAACAATTGGTTCCAGATGATAACTTGATAATGGTTTGACCCACGTTCATGAAACTTTATAGGTAGGTTTGCATCTGTGAGAGGAAGAACCCTATTTACTTTGGACTTGCTTGGTCAAATGTCAAGGTCACGGTGACCTTGAACATGTAAATTGTAAACAATTTGTTTCCAGTTGATAATTTGACTATGGTTCAACCCACATTCATGAAACTTCATGTGAAGGTTGGCCTTCGTGAGATGAAGAATCCTATTTATTTTGGACTCACTAGGTCAAAGGTCAAGGTCACAATGACCCTGAACATAGTAAATCAAAACAATTTGTTTCCGGATGAAAACTTTATAATGGTTCGACCCACATTCATAAAACTTCATAGGTAGGTTGGCATCAGTGAATGGAAGAATTCTATGTATTTTTGACTCGCTAGGTGGAAGGTCAAGGTCACAGTGACCTTCAACATAGTAAATCGTAAACAATCGGTTTCCGGTTGATAACTTGATAATGGTTTGACCCACATTCATGAAACTTCAGAGGTAGGTTGGCCTAGATAAATGGAAGACCCCTATTTATGTTGGACTCGCTAGGTAAAAGGTCAAGGTCACAGTGACCTTGAACATAATAAATCGTAAACAATTGGTTTCCAGATGATAATTTGCCAATGGTTTCACCCACGTTCGTCAAACTTCAGAGTTAGGTGGGCATTGGTGCAAGAAAGAGCCCTATTTATTTTGGAATCACTTGGTCAAAGGTCAAGGTCACAGTGACCCTTCACATAGTAAATTGTAAACAATTGGTTTCCGGACGATAAGTTGATAATGATTAAACCCACTTTTATGCTCTCACAACTCGACATTGGATCGGTAATACTATCGGCATGTTTTTCTTTTTTTTATTGTCAAACGATAGCTTATGACCCCACATTGGAACAAGCTCAATGAGCTTGTTCCATTGAGGTGTTATAAGCTATGTTTTTGAGACCCAAAAAATTAAAAAATAATTTTTATAAATAGCTCTGGCCAGTTTTGGCCATTATGTTGGTAAAGGTTTAATTATTATTGTAAGAAATTTTATTTGGCAGAGGTTTGTGGGTGGGTTTCTTCAGATCTTTAGCAGACTGATAAGAAACAATGGGATTGATTTTTCAGTGCCGATTGAACTGTAATGTTATTGTCACACATTGATGGAATCAACTCAGCGAACCACATCCAGTTTCATTACACCTCAGGTGTATAGGAAAAAGCTGTGTATGTTCAAATATATGTCCATAAAAAATAATTGTCCATCTGACATGTTTGTAGCACTAGGTCTACAACTGGTGGTTGGATTCAAATAATTTTTGGTATGCCTACACCTTATAGGAGTATAGATCCTAAGGAGTACAAATGTCCTTGCTTATATTTACAGTGTTAAATTTCGATGCTTCACTTTGTCGATTATGAAAAACGTGTTTGTCCAACATGTTTTGTGCTCCAGCAGTATCTGTCCAATGATGTGTCCTAAGTAGGGCACTGTAAAGCTTTGAGATTCAGTTGGATTCGAACTTTAAGTTGCTATTCAGTTCAATTCGAATCGGCTGCACATTTCGTTTCCATTTTAATCTTCTCCCCGGAATATAGCCTAGCATCAGGCATCTTTGACGTCTCTGCATACATATAGTTCTGGTGAAAATTGTACATAAATAATATTGAAAATAAAGACTGAGTGTAGTTTCCGCTATCTAAACAGAATCATCTGTACCCATGCCACTAGCCAAGCTAATTCCAGTCTCACTGGACACTACCACCATTGAAAAAGAAATTAAAGTTTCCAAGCAGTATCAACAATGAGATGTTGCTAGCAGCTAGTCCTTTGCAGTGCCTAGTAGCGATGATTCTGGGTACTATTCCTGGGTAAAATTCCAACTACATCACCAAGGCATGCCTTCAACGAAAGGCGTGCCTTGGTTATATAGTTGAAATATTTTTTCTGTCAGGACTTGAGCCATCACTGTCGGAACATATCAGGTTTACAACACCCCCCCATCTTCCCCCAGTTGGTCATCTTCAAGACGCCCGGGATTTGATTCAAGATTTGAAGCAAAAATGGGTGGTTTACAGGCCCCTAGTCCTAAGCTATGTGGCTGAGGCAAAAATTGAAAAGATAAAATTTGGTTGACAATATTTTGAATAGCACTGGTCGATTTTGGTCAGTAAGTTAAGTAAAGGCTTAAATTACACATTATGTGATAAAAAAGAATCTAAAATTTAATATTAAATTTCTGATCCTCACATGCTAACATCAGTCTGAGCCTCGGTAAACCTTAGCTCAGATACATTTTAGTGAACTTGGTTAGTAATTTCATATCAAATCGTGACAATGGATTTAGTCTATGTCTGTCACCTGACAATTTTCATCACTGAACACACATATGTAAAGAAATTGCCTTTATTTTGATTTTCATTGGTTTTTCTTCCCCCAAAACAAATTGATTTCCCATTCCCACTAGCTAAAAATGGTATTCCATTCCCAGCATCATATTCCACTCTCAGTGATGACAGACTATTTTTATTGTTGACAAATCGGTCGAGTTCAATCGATTATAAAGGGTTGTTATGAGAAAACAAATAGGGCAAAAATAAAATAAATACAAAAGTTCACTGCTTGGATTTGAGTAAGATTTTTATCCTCGAATGGGGTGTGCAGAGGTTTGTTTCACAGGGTGATAGCCAAGTAAAATAATCCTTGCGGTCCACGAGTGGATAAAATCATATTTTAGGATAAAAATTGTACTCAAATCCGAGCAGTAAAGTATTATCTATATATAAAATCAACACACTAAAACAATGATTGTCCTTTTTTTACATGATGATTGCTGTGTGTTTTCAACGTTACTTGATACAATACAGATACAGTGGAGTCCTGTTAATTGAATAGCCACTTTGCCCGTGAAAATTATTCAATTAACAGGAGTATTCAATTAACAGGGATTGTGTCACTTTCCTGTATTCTAGAAATAAACTTAGCATTTATTCTATTATATCTTGTTTGACAGAGCTCCATGAGCTCTGTCAAACAGGATATAATAGTTTAAATGCCTATATTGGATGTACTGATTCTAAATAGGTCTATAACCAAAGGAAAACTGGGGAGAGTCTGGGTAATTTCTCGACATGTTACAAGATTTTTTATTCAATTAATAGGAGTTTACTCTGTAACCTATATTCAATTAACAGGTCAAATTTATACTGGAGGTATGGTAAATGGTTTTGGGTTGGGAAATTATATTCAGTTAACAAGGATATACAATTAAGAGATATCCAATTAAGTGGGCTCCACTGTACTGTAAACTTGGAGGTTATTGCTTGGTTAGTTTTATATCAGCCCGAGGTAACTTCACAACAGTCTGAGATTGAAGTCGAAGACTGATTTGAAGTTACAGAGTGCTGATATCTCTGCCGATATGAAACTCACCAAGTAATAACCCCTCTATTTATTAAACCAAAACAAATAATTTCAGAAATGTTCAGATCTGTTACAGTTTTCTGATTGTAATTTCTGATTGTAATTGTTTTTAGCTCACCAATGAAGTTGTATGAGCTTAAATCATAACCCGAGGCGAGTCGGCATCAACACTTGTGTTAAAGTTATTGTAAGAATCCACTTTGACTTTCCCACCTGTTACAATGCTCCTCATACTGTTTCTATGGCTTACAATTACCCACAGACCCTTACCCAGTGATATTTTTTTTATTTTTAGCTTAACTTGACAAAGTCAAGATAAGCTATTGCCATCACACGTGCGGAAGTCTGTGAGTCTGTTCACAATTTCCTGTAGCACAGGCTACACCACGTAGTTCTTATCCGATCATCACGAAATTTCATATGCAGGTTTGGAATCATGTCTAGATGAGAACATCCCCTTTTGGTCGCAATCGATCAAACATGATGGCTGCCCGAGCCCAAAAACCTTTAGCACAGTCTACAGGTCATATTTATGCAGGGATTTCATTGTAACTTGATAGGATGACTCGTTTTGGAATAATTTCACTGTAACTTGGTAACTTTCAATGACATACATTAACTGTGAGGGCCACATACGTGAGGGTCACATACATTAACTGTGAGGGCCATATTAACCCACCCCTCAATTCTTTAGTACAGTCTACAATTCATATTATTTTCATTGAAAACATAGCATACAGGGAACAGAAATTACCATATTCACAATTATCACAATTCTTGTTGTATTTCATAATCCTTTCATAAACATTGAACATTATCCTTTTCATCAAACACAACACACAGACAAGTTAAGCTACAATGTCATTGACACTTTCATTAGAGTGTTTATGCAATGTTGGACTTTTTTGTAAGCGTGGACTTAGAAAATTTCTGACCTGTTTTGCAATACATGAGTGGAGGTTACCACCATTATGCTGTGGCATTTATATTTCATATATGTGTTAAATGCATCAATATAAGACAACATTAACCCTTGGCCGGACATTTTTCAGAGATTTTGGACTTTTTTCATGCAATGTTAGACATTTTTGTAAGTGTGGACTTAGAAAATTTCTGACCTGTTTTGCTATACATGTACATGACTGGACTTTTTTTTGCAAATTTGTAATAAGCCTAGGTTTATTGCATGCCATGCTTTGGAGAGCTAATGGGGATGGACACCCCTCTCTTGTTTATTTTATTCACAAAGTCCAAAGTTTCCTCTTCTCCTAGTTCAGCTATCCAAACATCTTGGCTTCACCACTGGGGAAACCGTGACATTCGGATACCTAAACTACCTCTTCTCCTACTTTCAAGCCAGAAAATAAGCTGACTGTCATCTGCAAAATGAGGTCCCCAGAGGGTGAATTTAGTGATGCTACCCTGCATAGCAGGGTAGCATCACTAAATTTACCCTCTGTGAACCTCAATCTGAATCAGGGCCTCAAAACTAGAACAGAAAGAGGTACCCAGAGGATAAATTGGCCCACTATATGGGATAGCATCATCAAATTCACCCTGTGGGGACCTCATTCTGCAAATGTCAGACTGCTTATTTTCAGGCCTGCCTACTTTGAAGAATCTCCTCTTACAACTCTGAATTTTAGTGTGCAATGAATTTTTATGTACAGCTTTCATCTCTTCATCCACCTAATCCTTACTTGTTGCCTTCAATAATTCCTCACCACACAAAAACTATTCCCTTTTGCCTGGTAATGCCAATTTTACTACAGTGGAGCCCACTTAATTGGATATCTCTTAATTGTATATCCCTGTTAATTGAATAAAATTTCCCAACACAAAATCATTTACCATACTTCCAATACAAATTTGACCTGTTAATTGAATATAGGTTATAGAGTAAACTCCTGTTAATTGAAAAAAAAATGTTGTAACATGTCAAAAAATTACCGTGACTCTCCCCAGTTTTCCATTGGTTATAGACCTATTTGGCCTGAGTACATCCAATACAGGCATTTAATCTATTTTATCTTATTTGACAGAGCTCATAGAGCTCTGTCAAACAAGATATAATAGAATAAATTCTAAGTTTATCTCTTAGAATACATGAAAGTTACACAATCCATGTTAATTGAATACCCCGGTTAATTGAATAATTTTCATTGGAAATGTGGCTATTCAGTTAATAGGGTTCCATTGTAATTGATTGCTGATGACTAATGACTGTGAATGCTGTAAACAAAATGGCTGCGCCTGGTAACGCACCAGAGGGAACAACTCTGGCCTGGTTTATATTGGCCGAGAGCAGCATTATCATCCAAGTTTGAAGTCATATCAGCCAAGCCTAATAATGGGCAATTCTGGGAAAGAAAATCATATCAAATAAATAATAAGGTGTAATGCAAGTACATTATGGCCGCCGTAGACTCATAACTTTCTACGGGTTGGTAATATTTCCACAGTTGCTATAATATTAGATTCCAAACACCAATTATAGGAATAATCATTAAAAATTTAATTAAATGAAGCACAACCCGGTGCTTCATTAATTAATATTTTGTTGATGAGTTACCTGGTAAACAAAACACGTGTACATCACTGCCCACGTGTGAATTACGACCAGTCCACGGCAGCTGTACTGCACTTGCCTTCAACTGTTGCTTACACTTTTGTGCTGGATTAGTTAGTTGGACAGTCTCACGGTGGCAGAGTTCCCACTCAAATGAAAAGTCCTTGAATTTTAGCTCCTTCCTTGAGAAATGCTTGAATTTGCACCAATGGGAACTCCGAGAAGTAAAGCAATGCTTGTTTACAGTGATAAACAGGCTCTGCTTTACTGGTAAAATAGGATCCAGTCTGCATGCTTTGGGGTTGCAGTCCTCTAAAATGGGTAACCTGGGTATAATGATTGACTAAATTTTACTTTATTTCCATAATGCGTTCACGATTGGACATTGTGCCGAAATATTTTACCTTAAACCCTAATAAATAAATAAACATCAGTATGATGTGTAGATTCTATTCCACTGCAGTTTATTTCATGAGTTTCTGTCAGATTTGAAAACACACTGTGATGTTACACTCTGTTGGAAAGGACTCTCCGAGTCCTTTCCAACAGTGTGTTACATCACAGCATTTTGTCGACATGTCATCATAATAATAGGTTTTATCATCATTTCAAAGTAGATCATGGTTCTGGAAGAGTTAACAAAAGAATAAAATGGCAATTTGAGTAAATATATCTGTCAAAGATCTAGTAATGTAGGTGATCAAAACCTTATTTCTTTCACCTTATTTATTTTTAGGACAGTGGCAGGTGAATGAAAGCTTCATTCGCCTAATTTATACAATCCTTCTGGTCCTTGACATTCATCCTCAAATTCCTTGAAAAGTGGTTAAATAGTGCTCAAATTTGGTTGATATCAGTGGGATCCCTGACTGGTATGCGACTATTTGGTGGTTCCCTCCAGACACTCTGGCTGTCTCCACCCACAAAACTGCCTGACCCAATATGACCCTGGCTGTTGACAGTATTGTCAAACCCCAATAAACAAACATATATCGGCCATGTTTTTGAGGCAAAGAATTGGAAACATAAAATTTGAATGGTGACTTTTGTGTATAGTGTTGACTGGATGGGGCCTGTACATTTGGTAAATGGTTGATTGATAAGGTCTAAAAAAGTTAAAAATCTGTTTCTCAGGCCCTCCCGTATGGTCCTTTTGGTTGCCGCATGCTCTCTTTTTATAACCAACGCAAACTTAAAAAAATAAAAATAAAATGGTTTATGTCTGATATTTTACCCCAGTTAATAAAATTGATAAATTTGTCCCTTGAGTGTAAGAAGGCTTTGCAATGTTTTAAATGCCTTCTTGCACTCAAGGGACGAAATACACCACCACCCATGCTATTCTGCAGATTATGAGACTTAAACATAAAGCAAACCAAGAACATGAACTTTTGATGGCAAAGAAATAATTATATAAATAAAAAATAAAATGAAAAACCAACCGCCTGCATGTAGTTTTACAAAAAGTGGCCTGAGAAATGGAAGATCTACTTTGTATGGCCTAAAAAGAGAATTTTTTTTTTTAAATGTCATTCTTAAGGCCTATAAAAAAATACTTGTTTCTCAGGTACCTCCCTTGTCATTCAAAATCTGCCTCATCCTTCTTTTTTTTTTCACCTGGAAATATTTTCACTGATGTTATTTTGCAGGACTAAAAATTTAATCAACTGTATCTTGTTTGACAGAGCCTTTTCCACAGAATAGTGTAAGAATTTTCAGGACCGCTTTGTGGATTAACAAAATAAAAATCTGCCTTATCATTCTCTTTTCCACCTAGAAATATTTTAACTAATTTTATTTTGCAGGACTGAAAATTTAATTAACTATGTATTATTTGGCAGAGGTCATAGAGGTCGATCAAATTTGCAGCTGCAGTGTGGGAAATTTTCACTGATAAAAACATTGCATTTTAAGAATTTTCAGGACCGCTTTGTGGATTAACAAATAAAAAATAAAGCTCCCCCCCCCCCCCCCCCCCCCATCATAAAATTCAGGAAAAATTGCCTGAGAAAGAAAACTTTTTTTTAACCCTTTACCTAACATGAAAAGCAGACGATACTTGCAAAAACAATTCTTGAATAACTTATTTTTTTCATTTTTTGTCTCAAAAACATAGGTTATGACCCCTCATTGGAACGAGCTCGATGAGCTCGTTCCAGTGAGGTGTCATAACCTATGTTTTTGAGACAAAAAATGAAAAAAATAATGAAAATTAATTGGCGATTTTTGAGAATAGCGCTGGCCGGTTTTGGCCGTTACATTGGGTAAAGGGTTAATAGACCTAATTGTAATGTTTTATACAGCATGTAATATGTTGACCGTTGTTTATGTCTGTCCATTGTAAGTATCATTAGTATTACTGTGTAAAAAATAAACACAGTGAAATTGTAGAAGAATATTAGTTTTTATTATATGTTACCGGAGTTCTTCTACCCTCTTTGGGAAAGGGGCCAGGGTCCATGCAAGTGGGAAAATTCCTGTCATGAGGGCTCCAACTGGGAATTTGTTTGGAAGAAGAAACACAAAGAATAGAAATGATACCTTCATATTGAGCTGAGAACATTAATACATGCAAGTTTCATAACAAACAGTCACGTGAAGTAATGATTAGTCTTTGTGTAATTTCTTTTATAGATTGTTATACCCCTGTTAACGAAGTTCAGGGGGGTATATAGGAATCACTTTGTTTGTGCGTCCATCTGTCTGTCTGTGTGGCTCAGAACTTTTGTTGGCCTTGAAGGATATTAATGATACTTGGTATTAATGTTGTCCACCACCAGAAGGTGTGTCGCGAATAAGGTTGGAATGCTTGTCGTCAAGGTCACAGACTTAGTTCAAGTTCACATACCCATACCCAAATATACACAAATCGTATCCGGCTCAGAACTTTTGATGGCCTTGAAGGAGGATATTAATGATACTTGGTATTAATGTTGCTCACCACCAGAGGGTGTGTTGCAAATAAGGTTAGAATGCCTGTCTACAAGGTCACAGACTTAGTTCAAGTTCACATATCTATATCCAAATATACACACACAAGTCGTGTGATAGCCTTAAAGGATATTAAAGATACTTGGTATTAATGTTGCCCACCTCTAGAGGGTGTGTCGCTAATAAGGTTGGTTGGAATGCCTGTCTACAAGGTCAAGATCACAGACTTAGTTCAAGTTTACATATCCCCCACATCCAAATCAAATTAGCAAGTCGTGTCTGGCTCAGAAGCTTTGGCGGCGTTGAAGGATATTAATGATACTTGGTATCAATGTTGCCCACCACCAGAGGGTGTGTAGCAACTGGGTTGGAATGCCTGTCTACAAGGTCATGGTCACAGACTTAGTTCAAGTTCACATACCCATATCCAAAAATACACAAGTCGTGTCTGGCTCCAAACATTTGATAGCCTTGAAGGATATTAAAGATACTTGGTTATAATGTTGCTCACCACTAGAGGATGTGTTGCGAATAAGGTTGGTTGGAATACCTGTCTACAAGGTCAAGGTCACAGACCTAGTTCAAGTTTACATACCTCCCACATCCAAATCCAACTATAACAAGTTGTGTCTGGCTCAGAACTTTTGATGACCTTAAAGGATATTAATGATACTTGGTGTTGTTGTTGCCCACTATCAGAGAGTGTTTCGGGGGTATTCTTGGTCCCAAGTTGGATTTGCTATACTTGGACAGTCTACATTCTTTGGCTTGGCTTAGTTGTGTCTCGTTAAGACTTGGCTGCCGATATAGGCAGCCAAGACTTGCCTAGAAACAACTGACAAGGTTCTTGGGATGTAACTTGTGAAGGTATCTAAAAACTGCCTGTTGAGGCACCTGTTTTGTTGCAGAAAAATGTGATTACAGTCAAAATAAAACCTTAAGACTTAAAAGAAGACTTAAATTTTTGTTTGAATGTGGATTCGGACTCCTGCGTTGTGTCCTTGGGCAAGGCACTTAACCCTAATTGTCCACATGGGGGCACGATGACGCTGTGCACTAAGGTGTACTGCACGTCGATGATGTGCATGTCTTCAACCAATCTAACCCTACCTGTTCTTCAGTGCGGAGTTACGTTGTTGGGGAGCTGGCAGCTGCTCGTTGTTGCTTGGTGGTTCTCTCAGGGTTCTCTGGCTTCCTCCACTCGTAAAACTGTCACCGACACAATATGACCTTGGCTGTTAACGTATCATTAAACCTTAATAAATAAATAAATTTGAATGTGAACTGACATTGGGAAAGTTTTAGTTTGAATTGGGGAAAATCATGCCTAAATGCCATTGGGAAAAGGTCCCATATTCAGACCCTGTAGACACCCAAAATGATCCTTGTGTTACCTTACAAGACGGTGGGAGATGATCAACAAAAATTGTCACCACAGATATAAGAGAATATCTTGTCTAGATTGAGAAAATGGCACATTTTCAACCTTTAGGTGTCTTAACCCTCTTATTATCTTACTGAGATATTATCTGATAAATTTAAGTGCTTTCAATCAGCTTGTGATAAAAATCAGAAAAACTTTCTATTGATTTTGTTCATTAAAAACTGACCAAAAAAATGTTTCTGTTTAGACGTGTGTGTGTGTTGCACTTGTCTTATTGAATCTAACTGCACCCAACGTTACGATAATTGAACTATATGACTACTCCACAGACCAAAACCTACACTGTGCCTCCCGTTCCAGAGCTTATCTGTTTACCTGAGGGTGGTTGTGGTGTTCATTATATTCTAGTCCCCTACCCCCCCCCCCCCCCCCCCCCCAAAAAAAAATGACAAACAGGTCTGATGTATTAATAGTCATGGTGCTTGTATGGGTAAGACACTTTGTTCAAATAAATTGCATCTGTACTAAATGAATAACTTTGGCACTGGTAAATTTCCATTTACTACCTGCCGTCATCTCTTGTTAACAACGCCGACTTGACGAACACAAGTTCTGGGTCATGCGACACATTAAAATCATCTTAATGATCAAAACACTTCTCAGAAACGGATAGAATTTTGCACATGACTAAAATATACCAATGTATACATCCGCAACTCTTTTTTAAATACATATAAATGTTTCACTTTGTTTCTTGTGTTCGTTTATATATGCCCGTTGAAGATAGGATGTGATATGTTATTGATCCATCAGTCTGTCCGTCTGTAAACATTTGAGTTTCCGTGTAATTACTTAAGTATGATTTGTCCTTGAGTTTTCAAATTTGGTTTGTAGTACAGTGGATTCCTGTTAAATGAATAGAGATTTTGGCAATGAAAATTATTCAATTAACAGGAATATTCAATTAACCCTTTACCCAATGCAGACGATATCAAAATTTATTATTTTAAATATTATTTTTTTAAATTTTTCAAAAAAATTCAACAAAACCATATCATGTGACCCCTCGTTGGAACGAGCTCGACGAGCTCGTTCCAACGAGGGGTCATATGATATGGTTTTGTTGAAATTTTTTGAAATATAATATTTTTTCAACTGCTGAATTTGCATATTACGCGGGCGGATGCGGGCGATTCGTTAGGTAAAGGGTTAAAAGGGATTGTGTCACTTTCCTGTATTCTAGAGATAAACTTAGCATTTATTCTATTACATTTAATATATAGATATAATAGATTAAATGCCTGTATTGGATGTACTGAGGCCAAATAGGACTATAAACAAAGAAAAACTGGGGAGAGTCAGTGTAATTTCTCAAAAGGTTATGAGATTTTTTATTCAGTTAATAGGACTTTACTCTATGACCTGTATTCAATTAAAAGGTCAAATTTGTACTGGTGGTATAGTAAATGGGTTTGTGTTGGGACATTATATTCAGTTAACAGGGTTATTCAGTTAAGAGATATCCAATTAAGTGGGCTCCACTGTATTAACATGTGGGAAGGTTGGTATTGAATTTCAGCTCCCCCAACTCGTTTCCAACAGAGGTATGGCACTTTGTTCAAAATTGGGCTGTTTGTTGGCTTTCGTGCAATAAGCTTTGTATGATTTGAGCTAGAGTTTACAAATTTTGTTCATAGTATAAACATTTGGGAGTTCGGGTTAGTATTGAATTTTAGCTCTTCCTCCTCCCCCCCCCCCCTCCCCCAAGGTGACCTTGTGTTTTAAAATTTTGTTCGTAGCAATAACATGGAAATACAGACTTGTAGTCAATTTCAGCTCCCTTTGTTGGTTTCCATGCAATAACTTTAGGATTTGATGTACAGTTTTCTAACTTGCTTTGTAGAATCAGCACATGGGAATGCAGGCTGGGGTTGATATTGAATTTCAGCCCTCCGCCCATTTTTACTAGAGTTACAGCCCTTTCTTTGTACAAAATTGGGTTGTTTGTTGGTTTCATTGCAATAACTTGAGTACGATTTGACCAGGACATTTCAAATTTGGTTTGGTGCATAAACATATTCAGCTCTGCCTGCCTATTTTTACCAGAGTTATGGCCCTTTGCTTGAGTTTTTAGCTCATCTTGACAAAGTCAAGCTGAGCTTATCTGATCGCTCTCTGCCCGGCATCTGTTGGCCGTCAACACCATGTTTTGGACTTCTCCAAAACCACTGGGCCAATTCAGTTGAAAGTTTGTGTGAGTGATGGTCCCAAAGGGGATTGTGTTTTTGTTCAACTCAACATGCCCAGCCCCATAAGGAGGGGGTGGGGGAAAATGCTCCAAGATTTTTTTAAAATCATCTCATGAACCAGTGGGTACAGTGACTCAGTATTTGGTATGGAGCTTCCTTTTGAGGTGTAGAATCAAGTTTGTTCAAACAAAGTTCTATTTTTGTGAACCGATGTTCCGATTTGAACCAAATTTAGTTTGTGGTATTATTAGGTCATATGTAATTATACCCCACACACTGAAGTTGCTGGGGTATAATGTTTTTGACTGGTCCATCCGTCAGTCAGTCCTTGTTTTCCGGACTTTTTTTCTACACGCTTCCAGATATTGAGCTGATTTTTATGTGTACCCATACTATGTATGGTACACATAATGCCGGCATCCGGGGTGACCATCCGTCGTTCGTCCCATCCTTTGTCCATCCATCCGTCTGTCCGTCCATCCGTCTGTCCGTCCGGCGTCCGTATCCATTTATTTGGCATTCGATAACTTGAAAAATATTGCTTGGATTGTCAAGTTACTTTATATTTGGGTTCAGGTTACTGATGTGCCGAGCTGTATAGTTTTTGGTGTAAATAGGATAATTTGATCCTGAGATATTAACCCTTTATCCTTCAAATTGAAAATTCCTCCAATCTCTTTGGCATTCGATAACTTGAAAATTATTGCTTGGATTGTCTAGTTACTTTATATTTGTGTTCAGGTTACTGATGTGCCGAGCTGTATAGTTTTGGTGTAAATCGGATAATTTGATCCTGAGATATTAACCCTTTATCCTTAAATTGAAAATTCCTCCAATCCCTTTGGCATTCGATAACTTGAAAAATATTGCTTGGATTGTCTAGTTACTTTATATTTGTGTTCAGGTTACTGATGTGCCGAGCTGTATAGTTTTTAGTGTAAATCTGATGATTTGATCCCGAGATATTAACCCTTTATCATTCAAATTGAAAATTTCTCCAATCTCTTTGGCATTCGATAACTTGAAAAATATTGCTTGGATTGTCAGGTTACTTTATATTTGTGTTCAGGTTACTGATGTGCCGAGCTGCATAGTTTTTGGTGTAAATCTGTTATTTTGATCCTGAGATATTAACCCTTTATCCTTCAAATTGAAAATTCCTTCAATCCCTTTGGCATTTGATAACTTGAAAAATATTGCTTGGATTGTCAAGTTACTTTATATTTGTGTTCCGGTTACTGATGTGCCAAGCTGTATAGTTTTTGGTGTAAATCTGATAATTTAATCCTGAGATATTAACCCTTTATCCTTCAAATTGAAAATTCCTCCAATCCCTTTGGCATTCGATAACTTGAAAAATATTGCTTGGATTGTCAAGTTACTTTATATTTGTGTTCAGGTTACTGATGTACCGAGCTGTATAGTTTTTGGTGTAAATCTGTTATTTTAATCCTGAGATATTAACCCTTTATCCATCAAATTGAAAATTCCTCCAATCCCTTTGGCATTTGATAACTTGAAAAATATTGCTTGGATTGTCAAGTTACTTTATAATTGTGTTCAGGTTACTGATGTGCTGAGCTGTATAGTTTTTGGTGTTAATCTGATAATTTGATCCCGAGATATTAACCCTTTATCCTTCAAATTGAAAATTCCTCCAATCCCTTTGGCATGAGATAACTCGAAAAATATCAATCCGATTGTCATGTTTCTTTATATATTTATTCAGGTTACTGATGTGCTGTGCTGTGTAGTTTTTTATATAAATCTGATAATTTGATCCGGAGATAGTAACCCTTTATCCATCAAATTAGACACTCCTCCAATCCATTTCTATATGTACCCATACCTTGGATGGTGTACATAATGTCGGCATCCGTGGTGGCCCTTCGTCATACAGCTTTCTACTAGTTGCACGTATGGGTACACATCTGACGATTTCATTGGCCTATTTTTGGTATGTGAGTCTAACATGGTGGCCTACAGATCAAGTTTGCATTTTTTTCCTCTCCACTGATTTTTAACCGAAATTACGGCCCTTGGACTCTGAAAAAATCATCAAAATTACAGTTTTCCGGACTTTTTTTCTACACGCTTCCAGATATTGAGCTGATTTTTGGTATGTGAGTCTAACAAGGTGGCCTACAGATCAAGTTTGCATTTTTTTTCCGCTCCACTGATTTTTACCGAAATTACGGCCCTTGGACTCTGAAAAATTCATCAAAATTACAGTTTTCCGGACTTTTTTTCTACAC